>JABJVR010000087.1:4544092-4595946 GCA_025773905.1 Chitala chitala
AATATTTTGTAGTACGAAATAAATCTGGTGACTTCAAAGTGCACTGAACAAACTGCTAGGAAACACTGCCACCGTCCCCTCTCCCCTAACTGGTGCAGTTAGCATACTGAAATCTTAATGTTGAAACACTGGCTTGAAACATGACCTTACTTCCCACATGCATAATTTTTTGCATACATTTTCTGCAGCCCTGGCATATTTCATAATTTATATATATGCATAAGTACATGTATTACACAATGAAATTATGTGCATAGAAGACCATATACAATACAGACCGTAAATCATAGCAAACCTGGTTTCATGTGTATGTATTTAGCCTTTGGACTGGTGCTGTGTTTGATATGAAAGAACAAGGTGGAAACGCTGTACAAAAGAACATTTTATTAACTTACATCATGTCACGGGGAAAAGCATCTCGTTTTCCTGGAATTCAAAAGATCACTTGAACAGCAATTTTCACGATATCTAAAGAGTACCAGTGTGATTACATACTTTTAGCAAAAATGATTATCATCTTGTTCTCAGAAAACAGGTAGCCTATTTATAACTAGAACACTTCTCTCCTCCTGTTGTCTGGAAGATCTTGTAGACCCTGTAGTTCTCTTAATCCCTGTTAAGAAAAAAGAAACATAAAAAAATTGAAGTAAAATTCAGTACATTACCTAGAATGTTTGTCACGCCAACAGCTGTTTGTGAACAAAACTGTCATTTTCAATTTATGCATTAAACATTAACTATACGCAATGTGACTGCTCTATATAATGTCTTATTATGTACCTAAATCTCTGACAAAGCCCATGAAAAAACAACAATCTAATTACCTCCAAAACCATACGTATGTTGGCTTTTATTTTTGCAGAATCTTTGGTCAGGTCTTCTGCATACCTAGAAAAAAAGGTCAGAAATGTTTTGTTTGTCCTGAAGGGTTTAACACTGCAGCAGATAAATGATGAACCATGCTACACATATGTTTTCTTAAAGATGCATTTCAAGAAGCGGAAAGGAAGGAGTTTTTTGAGCCTAAAAAAAACACAAATGACACAAGGAGGACAGAGCGTGACTGAGAAACTCAAAATGAACTCCACACAGATATTGGGGGAATGTGTTCTGAGAATCTTCCAGGGAGCCTGTCTCTGATGTGCGTCTGATGTGTGTCTGATGCATTTTTAAAAGGCCTGGCTTTGTCAGACAATGATGAGACTATGCTCTCTAATGGTACACTGTGCCATGATCTTGCACTATTCCACTGCACCTTTACCCAACCCATACCACGTCACCTGGGCCCCGTTCAGGAAGGCCAAAATGTGCTGGGCTCCCATTCATGACACAGTGAAGTGATTTTCAAAGGTGTATTTTTTTTTTTGCTGGAATGCAGGAGACATTTTTAATATAGTCAAGCCAGTGTAGTTTTTCAGTCAGTCAGTCATCTTGTATACCACTTAGTCCTGGTGAGGGTCGCGGAGAAGCCTGGAGCCCATCCCAGAACACATAGGGTGCAGGGCAGGGGACACCCAGGACAGGGCGTCAACCCACCACAGGTGTACACACACACACACACACACACACACACTACGGGCAATTTGGACACACAATCAACCTAACCTGCATGTCTTTGGACTGTGGGAGGAAACCGGTGAAACTGGAGAAAACCCACCAAGCACAGGGAGAACATGCAAACTCCACACACACACAGACCCAAGGCGGGAATAGAACCCCAGGCCTGGAGGTGCGAGGCGACAGTGCTAACCACCACGGATACAGCACTTTTGGCAGCTGGCTCAAATGACAAATACAAGACTTGGAAGGGCCAATCAGAAACAAGGACGAGCTTCAGGACATTTAGACTAAAATCACCTGACAGCATTTCTTCTTCGAGTTTGTTAAAATGATCATTATACATCATTGCATAAATGCTCAGCAGATATGCAAATACCACAAATTTGTCCATGCTGAAAAGCTATTTTCTGCAGCCATGTCACTGGTGATTTACACATAACCGCACACCAAGTTAAACAACGCTTTTCTCAAAGCCAAACCTGCGTGGTGGAAAAGGCGGTACGGTGCAGTACGGCATGATTACAGTGGGCCAGTGGAAAAGTGCCACAACAGATGATAAATCTGAAAGATTATATCTGGGCTGCAGGAAAACTAAGGCCATTAAACAGTAATTACTTTAAGAAATTTCCATGAAACTTGGCATTTACATTCTTAAATACATTATAGAAACTGCTGATGTCAAAATGATGTTCTGGGATGGTATTTGAAGTTTACTGAAAGAGAAGAGAGAGGAGTGAGCGAGTCAAACATTATGTTGGAGTTGTCTAGGACAACTGGGTGAGAGGGGTCGCCTGGGTGACCAAGCTGAGCTGCCTTTTCCTACACTTGATCCCAGGATCCTGTTTCTCACCAATTAAAACAGAAGCAGTAAAACACCAGCAGCACTGCAGAGAACATGCAGTGAACCCAGTACAGATACTGGCATAGAGGCTCATATAACTGTGTTAAAATTTTACATAAACCTAACTTCAGGCATGAATATATCTGTCCACAGAACCGGTCAGTCTGGTCGTCTGCAGCAGTCTCTTACCAATGCAGTACAAGGATGTGAAGTGTTCTGTAATAGTCTGGATGGTCTTTTCCATACCAAAATTCAGATTTAATAATTTGTCCTCAGAATCTTTCCTCTTTAAAACAGTACAGTACCTAGGCCTTTCTTTGAAATATGAGGTAGCAGACACATTGCTCAGTTTATTTTTTCAGTATCTAACAAAAGCTGTGTGTACGTTATTCAGCAAATAAATTCATAAGATGACGGGAATGTACAAAAGGAAAAAATGTTCCAAAGTGACAATGACTTAATTGCATGCATTTATGTGTGCGTGCCCCATTATACAGATTCATAAAACCACTGTGTACCAAAAATTAGATCTCTACTTACTTTGTAAGTTGGCTTGTCTTTTTCTCAATGAATTTCAGAGCTTCCGGCAATGTGAACTCAACAAAGAATCCATAGCCAACAGCCACAAATATTTTGGAGGAGTCCGGACTAAAAACAACAAATGTAATATTCAGTTTCTGCACCTGTGTATCACAGCAGACCAAGGTATGACTACATCAGGACATCACTTACACATGAGCTTGGATATAAAAATTACATCCCAGGTCTACTTCTGTTTTAAGATCTTTGCTTCCAGCTTCCTGACAAAAAAGTAAATCAGATGTAATAAATGCAAATGCAAACAATTAGAAGTATATTATCACATTTGTAAGCAGACATATCCATCAAGCCAAGATACCTGGAGACTCTCAATGGTATTCTTCAGCTGAAGGTACTGAGCAATCTTCTCATACACACTATCCCTCTGTTCCAGCACCCTCCTGTCAACATATCACACTGTAAGCAAAATTAAAACAACCTCACTGTTTAGACATCCAGTTATAGTTTTCATACAGATTAATTTCTGGAGCTTTCTCCCAGAAGTCATGGTTTCAAAACCAGCATATAGAGCATGTGTGCTATAAGAGTGAAAAGAATAAGCATAATTTTGCAATGTAGTTGTTACGGTAAAGATAAATAAGGACAAGCCATTGCAAGGACTGCTTTTTTACACGCAAAACAGGAAGTCGATACCCCAGTGGAGGATAATAATTCACAGTACAGAACTTACTGCAAATCTTTCTTCAGGACTTCATTAATAAACGTTTCGTACTGTAGTACCTTCTCTTCTATATCGGGTTTGACTGATGTCATGGCACTTGTGTTTCTGTCATAGGCGCAACAC
Organism: Chitala chitala; assembly: GCA_025773905.1. NCBI lineage: Eukaryota > Metazoa > Chordata > Actinopteri > Osteoglossiformes > Notopteridae > Chitala > Chitala chitala. The sequence continues at coordinate 4,547,878 of JABJVR010000087.1, forward strand.
GTCTGACATTAGGACGAGGTACTCATTGGTTGTAATGTGTGTAATTAATAATTGTAATTTGTGTAACAAAATGTGAAATTACTGAAATAACAGCTGGCTTACTACTATGTAGCACTTTGCTGGGTGCGAACAGCTAAATTGTTGAAGCTAATTCAGAAACAAACTTCTGCTGTAAAGAAGGGACTTTTCGTGACTGTTTGTCTTCTTTTACGAGGTTGATATCAACTACCAAAACAACGGGCGCAGTAAACTGTAAATTAGCAAGATGCGTAGCTGCGAGAGCTTTTTAAAAATCTGAAATAATGCTAAATGCTATATTAGCCATACGTAACCAAAAACTGCACGAACAAGGTTAACTGCATATGTAATGTTAATATATGTGTAGTAATCGTTAAATAGCAGCTACCTTTCAAATAGGTTGGAGTAATACTTCACTTCACTTCACATCGCTGCTAAAATGTTCGATCAAGCGAAGAAATAGGCCTTAAATCGGCAGATCACATTTTCATTGGATGTTGCAGTTCATTACCCAGTAATATTTGCTTATGTGATTGGCTAATAGTATTGCCTATGACCTGAGTTAGAACCAATTAAAACGGCGCTTCTCACTTGGTTTGGAGTTCGAGACGATTACTTTAAATTGCCCACGTGACTCTCTGCTGCCATGCTCGTCTTGTGTTTAAATAGAAAATAATTCACACTTTCCTATTATGGCGTTTCGATAGGGAGACGCGGACGTTTGCCAAATAAACAAACGCATGAATAAATTGTCAGTTACAATACGTGAAATTCATACCGACCTCACGCAATGAGTTTCAGGTACGTTTTTACTCAGAAAACATGCAATTATATATAACTTTTAAAAAGTAGAGATATTCATTCCTATTTATGCACTGGCTAATGCACGCTGATGTGTTTTGGATATTTTCAAACAGTTTATTTAAGGGACCTGTTCAAAGTACACGACACACCGATTTCCATAAAAACAGGAAACGTTATATATATAAATCACCACGAGCATGTTTCAAAGGTCATATCTGATATTTGAAAATACATTAAAGTTATGGGTGATTTTGCTATATTTGTATTGATTTTTGTTTAGGACAGTTACTTTAAAGTATCACGGTTAAAAAGTAGTCACTTTAAGTGCTAACGCTTGCATTAATTTCAGCTTAAAATATTCACCAGACGTGCACTAAGAAAGTGAAGTGTGTGAAGGCGACCAGATAAACCGAAGGATGGACACTTATAAAGCTGAAGGAAACTACGCCTTAAAGATTATCTGAACCCATCTCATACTGGATATAGGTTAGCGAATACATGTACTGTCCTGGGACGTTTTTGCTCACGTGTGAAAAAACATGGCCGAACCAGAGTTACTCCTGGACCCCAGTATCCGAATGTGGGTCGTGTTGCCTATAGTATTCATAACCTTTCTCTTTGGCGTTATCCGGCACTACGTTACCCAGCTCCTTCACAATGATAAAAAAGTGGATCTCGAACAGGTGTCGGACAGGTACGTTTCCCAAGATGTTGCCACTAAATCTGAAATGTACACTTGTGATAACTGGGGTGATGAGTAATACACAGTTTATTTCGCAGCCAGGTGCTGCTGCGAAGCCGCGTATTGAGAGAGAATGGGAAATACATTCCCAAACAGGTAATTAATTGACGGGATATTGAAGTGTTACTAACGGTTGTGTTACCGGAATAAAACATGTATATTTTTTTATTATTATTCTTTCAGTCATTTGCTATGCGGAAACACTACTTTAACAATGCAGAAACTGGGTTTTTCAAAAAAGTTAAACGAAAGGTAGTCCCAAAAAATCCAATGACAGGTGAGTGGGCGATGAATGCTTTACATTTCCACCTGGGAGTCAGTCGCTTTTTTACAGTTTATTACAGTTCATTGTACAGACTTTTTTTGTGTAAGCGCACTGTGCTTTGCATTTCAATCCTTTACAGACACCAGCATGCTAACTGACATGATGAAAGGAAATCTGATCAACGTGCTTCCCATGATAATGATTGGAGGATGGATTAATTGGGCGTTTTCTGGTTTTCTCACCAGTAAGTTGATGGTGATTATTAGCAGGCTGTTGTGAGCTGGTGACACATCGGAAGTTGGTGGTCAGTTATAACAGTTCTCAGTCATTGCTGTAGGTACTTAACTCGATAAAAGCACACTTTGGGTTGGGGACCCGGCCTGGATGTTGTTGTTGTACTGATAATTGTATATTTTTTTTTCCCCTTCAACTTTCAGCTAAGGTTCCCTTCCCCTTGACTCTGAGATTCAAACCTATGCTTCAACGTGGAATAGAACTGCTGTCTCTTGATGCCTCTTGGTAGTCTCTTCACCTTTTTTTAACATGATCCTAAATATTTGTGTGAATATTTTTCACTGTTTTTCAATGAGATTTGTAAAAGCTTGCAAATATGAAATGGGTTACTTTGTTGCTGGAAACAGCCTTGTACCTCCTACTGAAAGCCCTTAAGTCTTCATCTGCACACCTGGCCTTCCCTTTGCCCTTCGCTCATAACAAGGGAGATGGAAGAAGTGTGAGGGGGGACTTATTGCAGTAATTCAGGTTAACATTTAATGTGCATTTTTGCTGCACTTCTGTTGTCTGGTATATTACAGGGTGAGCTCGGCCTCCTGGTATTTCCTCAACGTTTTTGGTCTGCGCAGCATGTACAACCTTATCTTAGGGCATGACAACGGTAAGCTATGGTCTGCTATGAGTTCCGCGATTCATTGTGATTAACTGTTACCTTAATGCGGTCATGCATGGAGTCAGAGACATGCAGTCGCACTGAAATTACTTGCATGAAATGAGCATGTGATGAATGTTCAGCTTGAGCCCGTGCCCTACGTGTTCTGAGTTTGTGTTGCACCTGGGAAATGGCCCCCTCTGACTGAGTCCTGCCTTTATCTAGCTGCTGATCAATCACGCGTCATGCAGGACCAGATGACTGGAACTGCAATGGCTGTGCCTCCAGACCCCAACAAGGCCTTCAAGGTAACGCTTGGCATTTGCTCACAGAAACACACTCTTAAATTGGAACACAGTGGCTACAGTTTTTCATATTTGTTGAAATTAACTCTAGTATTTGATTAAAATATTCTCCTCTTGAAAATGTACACGGGATCAAATGTAGTGGTTGCAGCTACAGTAGTCTTTGTGAAAGTGTCCTTGCTTCATGTGAAACTTCTCTGAAGTGTTGTCCATTTCCAGTTAACATCATGCAGTTGAGCAGGCACAGGTGTTGGACATATTAAGTGCTCCCCAGTCAGTCTCTCCTCATGGTGACCCTGTGGAGAGGTCTTCTGAACAGAGATGGGTGTCCCATTTTTTGTTTCAGAGTGAATGGGAGGCCCTGGAGATTGTGGTACACCGGTGGGCCCTCGAAAACGTTGAGGAGGAGCTCATGAGTCGGGACTTGAACTTTGGGGGTTTGTTCAGTCGTGAGCTAAAAACCACAATGTTTTAACTGGAAATATTTAGGAGGTGGCTGTAGTATTGTCAGCCATACTTGCTCTGTGTAGAATTAAACATTTCCAGTTTTAGCTCTTATGTCAACCTGATGTACTTTTCAAACCATTAAATCTTACAACTGACTCTTGACACATGGAAAGTGTCAAGCATAAAATATTGAGCGGACAGTGCTGGTCCCTGTTTGAGAGGTAACTGGCGTATTTAATGAAAGGTAATGTTGAATAGTCAAACTTTTAACACTTCTGCTGTAATACACAATTTGCATTCTGCTACATTAATAAGGTGTCTGAACACGTGTGGACTGGTTAGTTTTTGTGTGCGATATATCTTAATTTTTAAGCAAATAAATCATGTGCGTGTAACTTTTTTTTTTTTAAACCAGTTTAGAGTTTAAAACTAAGGGCGTCATGACACATGACCTCACCTTTTGCTTTATTGAAGTCTGAGCCAATTTACATGAAGTTAAAAACTTTTGAAATAGTCTTTTATTTACATATTTTACAGCATGCAAGAAAAATATTGTCTACAATGAATGAATTAAAAACTGCAGCTTTAATTAAAGTCAAATTTGTCTATATATACACACAGCTCTATATCTGAACATATACAAGCACATATAGGCAGTACAAAATGTGTAAAAGGTTGTGCAATAACAATCGTTTGGCACAGAATGCACAAGTTCTTTAATAAAAGCTGGAACCTCTCTAAGATGGGAGTTTTCTGTAAAATGGCAACAAAATCTGTGGCTGCTGGATGATTAAAATCTGATTACTTATTCATCATATGCAAATCTGGAAATATAGAAACCTTGCAGTATTTAAAACCATTGTATACATGTTGGCATAGTGTTGAACATTTCCTGACCATATATTTCAAACTAAAAGATGGAAAAATGCTCTTGGTGTTTTTATTAAAATAACTTTATTGGAAATCTCAATACCTATAATTCAGATTTAAGTTCATTGTATGGTAATGTTTAGCTTTACACCAAGACATTCACTTCCAATAAGTAGAAAATACGCAGTTGAGAGACAAAAATTTAAAATGCTTAACCAGTGACTGTTAAACGCAAACATTTTATAGAGAGAAAAGCGTGACCGGTGTGTTGCGGTCATTTCATTCAAAAGGGAAAATAAGGGTGTAAAAAATGCATGGAGAAACAAAACACAAGAAAGTTAATTTATGTATTTTAGAACATCTGTGTGTGACAGAAGTTCCATCGTTGCTTGTGTTTGATGTCGCTAACATTAAAGAGTACCACGGAAGGTGGTTGGAGGACACATCAATGATGAAATGAAAATGTAAGGCCAAAGCAGTGCTGAGAGAAGCCAGGCTGAATGGTGCACACCCAGACATCTATCACAAACAACACCAGCAAAACTGGTCTCAGAAGGTCACCACATATCTGCAGAGCTTCCAATTAGCTTACGCGTCAGCATGCGCGCATTTTTGTCGCAGTGTGGCAAACTGCTGAAATGAGATTATTGCTTACCAAGCGAGTACCAGTAAGAGCTTTTTGGAAGTCCCACATTGTCAGCCATGGGTTTGGGCCAGGATGGCAAGACGGTGCTAAGCCATCCCATGGTAGCAGGTGCAACAGGCTGTCTGGCCTAGTCCCCCAGAAGGGACGCTGCTCCAGTGGGACACGATACCAAGAAAAGCAAGACCACCCTTCGCAAAAGTACTGCTAGTGCCTCAGCAGAGATTTGCAAACGAGCAGAGTCTCGTTACCCGATGGAAGTACGGACACACAGTACAGCAGCTGTAGATGGCCGTGTCACCATGCCGCCATGAACGCTTCCTAACAAATGTAGTTTAGGGACTGGTATTGGTGGGTCTCAGCTCTACAGCACGACAAAAAGTGCATTGACATGAACACCAAAGCCTGGATATATTCCTCTGGTGCCCTCGTTCCTACAGTCCTGCATGGAAGTCGAATAATTACTTCAACATGTACACATACAGGAAGCTAACACAAAGCTACGTTTTTCAGGAACGGGAGTTTAAGACAATTTTTCTACAATTAAGGGAAACAATGTTTACGGAACATTTTAGACTACAAAAAAAGTCACGGTATAGAAAAACATATTGAAACCTTCCTCTCAGAGAGTACAAGTGTGTTAACGATATAAATGAGAGGATCAAAGTATTTTCAGTACTAGGTGCATACCAGACAGACCCATCTTCTGACTGGAGGTGGCCACCGTCTCCACCCATGGTTATTCCACAGGGTACAATGAGGCCACCTTTCACACATTCCACCGCACTCAGCTGCTTTAAGTTTTATACAAAATTACTACTACTCTACAGCAAGAACTGCAGGCAGTAAGCTGTACAGCTCTGAGTACACAGTAAAACCTAACACCTCATTTTATTTATATCAAAAGAGATTACAATAAAATATTCCATCTTATTAACAAAGTAAAATGGAAAAAATACCCACCCAAGATCATCTGTACCAGATGAAAATGATAAAACGGTAGAATACAAAAATACTGTACATTTGCATTTCAAAAAAAAAAAAAAAAATCAGTCCAGAATGTATTCAGAAAGCACTTCTCCAGTAAATCACATTAGTAAGAGTAATTAAGACCTTTAAATTCTAAATTCTAATTACTTTGAATAACAATAAATATACAAATTCTTTGTGGCTCTGAAAAATATGTTTCTCATTATGCTCCATAACAAAGCCCCCATCCTGTACTGTGACTGAGATGACATTCCTAAGCACCCGAATGCTATTTCCCAGAAACAAGCATGTGCTGCTGAAGACGAAGTAGTTCCTGCCATAAACAGTGAAGAATAAATAAGTGATCACCACTAAACTGGTAACCAAGCCGACGATTTAGCACGTGCTTTAAATGCTAATCTATTCTGCTAACACTAGTTTCTGGCTTGTTTTAAAGGTCCATAGTGATCATATTGCAACATTTTAAGTATATATAATGTGTGTGTTACTACATTAGTATACAGACATTATATACACGCTATAGTTTCTGTTCATGCAATCCCTGATATAAAACAAGTGGAAAAGGGGGATATGTAATCTTGACAAAAGTCCTTAAGAACTTTAAGATACTTTCCCATATCTGATATTTCTGTCACCATTAGGAATCACAACTCTGACTGGAATATATTGAATGAGTAACTATACTGTAAAACTTCTGAGCTGATTAATTAATTCTGTATAAGTAACCAGCATAAATTGGGGAAAGCAATGAGGCAGACATTTTGTAGCCCAACTATGGAACTCAGAGTATCAGTCTTCCTCTTCCTCTTCAGAAAGGGTGCGGCTGTTTATCATTAAGATGTCTAATATGGGTTACAAGCCGAACTGTTAGACACTGCCAGACGGCAGCATTTAGCATCGGTGTGTTGAGACGACGCTAAGAATCGTGTCTTGTTGAAGCAGGACTGCATCTGCTGCTTTTATTTTTAATGTGAAACATTTCAGCTGGTCGTAATAATCTGTTTCCCACTTGGGCCTCAGTCATCGCTGGAATTATCTGAACTGTATACCTCTTACAAAACAAAAGGAAAAAAAAAATGGTTGGATTGACCTTTAACCTGTTCTACCCCGAGAGCCTATAGAGTACAGCTCTGTACCCCAAGGCCCACACACCAGCCTGAGAATTTTTGCCCCTGCCTCTCACTCCTAGAGCAGGCAGTGGGTTCAAGTTTTTTCCTTTTTGAACAGCACATATAACATAGAAGAAATAAAAGGAATAACAGCCCCACCATCAAGTCAGAGATGGAGGGGGTGGGGGGATAAAGAATAAAGGACTAAAATTGGTGCTTTAGTCGGTTTCCATGTTGACACAGTAAGTGGACCCATCCACTCCGTCACGGTAAAGTGTGCCCGTTTCACTAGCAGCCTGTGTAGGTGAAGAGCAGCTGTCTGAGGGGGCCGGAAGTGTGGGCTGGCGAATCTTGTCTTGTCGCTGGTAGAACAAGAGGTAGGCAGCGTTGGTCTGGGGAGGAGGGGACGAGGTTGAGGATCGAGGTTAAGAGTGAGGAAAATGCATTTCAACAGTATGAACCCAAAATAAAGTCTATACCACAGACCTAAACAAGTCCTTGAACAAACTCCATGTCCCATCACTACCTGCCTTGCAAAAAACTCAAACTGATCTCACTTCCTCCTTCTAACATTAAATCATAATTTTTCGAGTTTACTCCCTACCCATAGTGAAATCATACCCTTCCCTTCATCTGCTTTCTCCATATGAAACTGCCCCTGTAATCTGCAGGACCAAACCATATAACTCAGTACTGCAAAACTGCCCCATCATGTCATATAACGTAAACCTGTTTTCCTTTTTCATTAGAGCAGCCTCTTAGTCTTATGTCTATTTAGACATATGAACTTACCACAATCTGTTCCTCTCTTGCATAAGTCACCTTACTGTCATCAAAATAATACCACTGGCCATTGTCTTTGTTCCGTGCATAACTGGTATCTGCATGTGAGCAAGGACAGAAGAAGGTCAGTTTCAGAGCATCTGGTACTACTGCGACTAGGAAGCACACTGCACTGTAGCATCCTCAGAATATTGACAGGCAACGTAAACTCACAATGTCCATCTCGAAGACCTCCATAGTGGTTAGAGACAGCTATGAGGTCATACCAGCTTGGCGGCTCGCCGTCTGACCCGGTCCTCCGCAGGAGATAGCCTGAAAAGTCAAGGTGTCTGTGCCAAGGGGGAGGAAAGTGTGACCAGTCAACACCGAAAAAAGTCACGTCAAAACCACTCACAAAGTCGACCTGGGCGTTTCTGCTTGGAAAAAGACAAGGTCACAGTGTTTCGAAGGCGGCAGGTGAAAGGAGAACAGCAAGTGATGCACCCGGGGGGGGGGTTAAGCATGCGCAGGGGGCAAGCACTGTGCCATACCTGAGCGGGAAGTCCACAATGGTGTCCAGCTTCTCACGCGAATACTTGGTGTAGGAGAAGCGCTTTAGGTGAATGATGAGCACCTCAGGGAGAGACCACAGGTCTAGCTTCTTTGTTGCCAGCTGGTGCTTCTTACAAGAAGGGCAGTACCTGCAACACAGGCGTCACAGCCTGTATCCTTACCCTCACGACAATGTCGTCCCTTTAGCTAACCCCCCCATGGCATGGCTTTAATGATTTTTAAACAATTTGCTGAAAGGTTTTGGGAAAAGACACTTATTGCTTTCCTTCCAGCTTGAGGAGGAAGAACCGTCCTCCAGCAGCTGCAGTAAGGGGTCAGGGCACTGTGGTGGGCAGACCGTACCAGGGGTTGTCTTCCTCCAAGGTCTCCACAGTGGTGAAGAGCTCGATGCACTGCTGCAGCTCCACCCTCGTCTGCTGATAAGGGATCTCCATGCTCTCGTGCTTCTCATACTTCTGCACAGACAAGAACATGGGCAAAACAAGAACAACAATGCAGGTATATAATGGTATTCCCTCACACAATCATGAACGTGCACTTCCATGTGCAGGAAAGCCCCCCTCCCTGTTCACGCCCCGCCCCCCTCCCCGTTCGCGCCCCGCCCCCCCACCTCAGCCTCATTTTCCTTGGAGTACTTTTTCTGCATGTCAGGCTCCCAAGCAAGCGCCACATATGGCTGAGCTGTGAAGAGAAAGCAGGTTGGTACGTCAGCAGCACTTACTCTCTGTAGAAAACAAAGTAGTTTCCACCAAAATGGCCAACATGTTACCTCCAAACTGTTATCATGTTGAAAATTTTTACTACATTTCTGTTATGCATACTTAAAATTTCCTCATAACTTTGTTTAAAAAATTTGTATTACCACATACTTCATGCAGAGTTCTGGCAAGAAGAGCTTTTTTCCCCTCTCTTATCCATTGCTTACAGATAAAAGACCTGTTCTGCAGAAACTGGTCAAACCCCTTTGTGCTACAGGACTTTGATCAGTCAGCATCTTTGTTAAACACAATGTGCAGTGCACGGATCTATACTGCGCCCAGGTAAACAACAAGAAAACCACAGTTTTCATATTCTCAGTAAGCATGCCTGTGCGCAGCTCCGACTGAGAGAGTCTGAATAATGCCACATCTGCAACTTGCGCAGCAACGAGCTCACTGGACACGACACAGTGAAACTGCACAGGGCTCCGCTCTAAGTGTAATATACTGAAAGGCTACTTAATTATGAATTTATCTTAATACATATTCATTGGCATAGCATAATTCAAAGTCTGTTCATTCGTATCTTAAAACAATAATTGTAATTGCAGTTTGTACAAGTCCACATCAGGCCCCACACACGGGAGTGGCCAGCAAGATGTGGGACTCACAGCTCAGAGAGAAGGTTCCGCTGCCGTCTCCGAGGCTCCTCTCTGTGGTTCCATTGGAGTTCACCGCCTGGATGGTGAACAGCTGCTTGGTGCGTTTAGCAGGGCAGCACTTCCTCTTGGCGTGCCGCTCGCTGGACTGAGAGCTGTAGGGGGGGCCTTCCTCCCGCCCCTCCTCCTCTTCCTCCTCTTCCTCCTCAGACAGCTGCTGTTTTGCGCCCAGCTGCTTGACAGGGGTGTCTGACGCCTCCTCATCCACAGCGGCCTTGGCGGGTCGGCCCGCGTTGCCACAGTCCTTCTTGCGTTTGTTGTTGGCCGAGGCAGCGTCTGCTTGGGCTGCACAGCTGTCAGAATGGTTTGCCTCAGACTCAGAACCATCCCCTTCCCTCTTCGACGGGCCAGGTTTGTCACCGTCTTCGTCATCATCATCAGCTGCATTAGGATGTGAGAAGAAAAGTGAGATTTTACTGGGTGGTGCTTTGCATACGATTTAGTTGAAGAAAGAAGAAAGAAAAAAAAAAAAAACTCCCTCAAGGCTAACCCAATCAGGAGCTGACTGAAAACCAAAACATGCTCAGTCCGTCAGACAGACAACAGGGATCATTACCGTCGCTCACTCCATTAGTCTGTGCCTTATACAACTCTTCGTCCTCGTTTTCATCCTCTTCGTCATCATCTGCCTCCTCCTCATCGTCAACCTCTTCTGACGGGTCTGGCGGACGAACGTAACGCCTGAAGAGACAAAGCCCCAGCTCTGGTCGTGAACCTTCTATGACAGTTACACTAGCTCTTCAGATAACTGTCCCTGTTTAACGAGTGCAATAACAGAAGCACCCCTGATCCGCCGAGCAAAGAGACTCACGCCAAACGCTGCAGGATGAGGTGGTAAAGGGCCTCCTGGGTGCACAGGCTGCGTGGCGTGGAGATGAGCAGCGGATGCCCAAACAGCGACGTGCCGTAGTTGCTGCCGCCAGAGCCGTAGTCCCGGTAGTGCGAGCGCTCGCGCAGGTAGAGTGCCAGCACCACCTCGCCCCCATCCTCCTCGACAGAGCCGCTGCTCAGTTCATACCTGGCACACAGGAATGCACACATCACTCTGTACGATGCCAAGGCTGGGGGCGGGTTCTGCTTTCAGGTGTGCTACACACAGACATACTCACACAAAGATGTCATCCCGATCCAAGATGCAGCTGAGCAACTCGTCGGCCTGGTAGATCTTATAGAAGCGATGGTTGAAGACATCGGCTACCACCATCTGAGCAGAAACAGGCGCTCAGCTACAGTTCATGAGAGCCATTACTACATCAGTTCCAAGCCCTGTGGATCGCAACCCCATGCAGGGTTGCCTGATATGCAAATGGTGTCACAAGAAAGATGAGGCTAAGATGTTCTGTCATATATATCATTAAAAATACATCTGAAATAGAAAGAAATTAACAGTTTTGAACAGGGGATGCGAAAAAATGTAGATATTAAAATGAGGTTTTGACCCAGAAAAGGTTTAGAACTCAATGCTTAATCACATCCTGTTCTTCAGTAGCGCTGCATCATAACGGATGCAATATGTTAGGAGCCTCTGTGACTGCTACTGGGAAACACCAACCTCTTCTGTCAGAGTACCAAGTACACCTGAACCTATCCTCACCTGTTCAGCTGGCACACGAGTGACCTGAGACAGGGCCGCGCACAGGTCTGACACTTTGCCTGCTTTTGGTACCACCAACCGATACTAGTTAGAGCAGAAAAGAAAAACCGTCAAATAAAGCGTTACGCCTAGTCCATGAAAAGAGCATGCATCTTACTGACAGGATTTGCCCTTTACCTGTACTGGTTTTGCTTCTGGGTCAAGAGAGACAAAAAAGACCTCCATGACTCTCTCCTTGCTGACAGGCAAGGGCACACTCAGATAGCAGAAGGGGTCAAAGGTGACCGACACTTTGTGGCACTCAGGGCAGACGAGGGTGGATTTGAACAAGCCGTGGAAAGTGTCCACAATGACGGAGTCGTTTCGTCGCCGGTGGTTACGCCACGCCTCCTCTGCCACTTCCTGTCAATGGAGAGACCATCTAAGGCAAGATAATGACTGAACTATAAAGCTTCACAGCTTCTGACAATTAAAAAAAACTAAAGTCCCAATTATTCCCAATAAAAAAATAAAAGAAAAAACCTGGAGACAGTTTGCAACTTAACACAATGCATACCTGAAGCAAACATGCATACACAGCAAACATATACCTGTACAGCTTACAAAGTGGAGATGATCAAACTATGTGAACTACAAGCACGTACGTATGTACGTGTGTGTGTGTGTGTGTGTGTGTGTGTGTGTGTGGTAACCATGTTACTGACATAGCAAACAGTCTGCACTAGATCTAAAAGACAAACCTGGTCGGGCCTGCCGTCAGCATCCCTCTGTTCTATGTACTCCTTGTTTTTGACCCGGTTCAAATCCTCATGCAAGCCGTCCAGAAGGAAGGAAAGCAGCTCCTGCGAATCATGCTGCTGGTACCCCAAGAACTGGGAGGCAAAGTGGCCGACCTTAGTCTGCAAACAAACAGTGCAGGCGACGCGTGAGGTCCGCGACGGGTTCACAGAGCTAACCACGGCGGTCCTGGAGTCGGTCTGTACCTTGAAGATACGGGGTACCACAGAGTAATGGCGTCCGGACCACATTTGCTTGATGACATCAGCATAGGCTTCTGCGATTTCACCCTTCATGCCCAGGGGGTTGGTGAAGTTGAGCTCTTCCAGGTAGGCATTGTTGAGGAAGTACTCCGTAAGGGGGGGCGTGTTGCTCAGACACTGTGAGTGACAAAGGCGAGGGTGACACAGCCTTAAAGGCAGACATCCACACAGCTGTGCAAGCCCTAAAGCTGCTAATCCTCTGTATTCACCATGTTATTTAGAAGATGGAAAGTCTAATGTGCAGCTACGCAACAAAAGGCCTCTCCTGGGCTTAAAAAAAAAGCCTATATAGTAACCAAGGAAAACAGGAACACCTTACCTGGAGGGCTGAGTTCATGAAGCAGGTGTTTCCCAGGTTGGTGAGTCCACACACCCCTGGCTGGCCCTGGTATGAGTCCTGCTCATCCATCGTGTTCCTCCTTTAGACACAGGGAAAAAATAAATAATAAACATCAAACCATAATTACACCCATATATAATGCAGAAATAGTGCTTATTGTTCACTACAAGTGTTTAACTGCTGCTGTCAGTACACCATCATCAAGATAATTAAGAAAGATGCAAACCAGTAGGGCAGAATTAAAGAGGAGTGTGTAACCGGCAGGGAGTTGGGTACCAAATAGACACCCAGCTAAATTCCTTTGATAGCACAATTATGTGATGCTGACTCATTGTAAAGTGCTTTCCTTGTCCAATTCTTATACCTGTCTGCTTAACTTTTTCATGGTGACACATCACAGGTTTTTGAATAATACCCACACAGTTAATCATTAATGGGTTTGCTTTAGAAATCATAAAACACCTGCCTGGCAGGAAGTCTATAGTCATTCATGTGTTAGTCTGCAAAACAGTTTAACTGTTTAGTGACTAATGGTCATACCTTTGTAGTGTTCATGTACAGAATGTTCTCAGCATCAGAACATAAGTACTTCTTCCTCAGTACCTATTAACCTTTGATGTTAAAGGCTAGTTTGTCTGAAGATGCCTTAAAGAGTTATACCGGAAATTTGAAACTGTGGGGTCTTCTTTTTAACAGTAACAGCAGAAAACGTTAACATGATTTATAACAATCCTTGTCCAATTATAGTCTTACAAGTGAAACACAATCCAAGAGGTTCTGCCACAAGTTCTGGCAGTACAGCCAATCAATCCTGAGCTAAGAGGCTCAAAACAGGACTCACATAATTTGGGGTCTGGAGCTAGGCCATGTTCCATCAGCATTCCTCATCTCCATGATCACCGTCTGCAACACAACAGTCCTTCACAACTTACCAGCACCGTGTGTAGAGGGGAGAGAACACGGTCTACACAGAACTAGAACACACTGATGACAGAACGGCTGAGAAGATACAGGTCAGACTAACCATGTTTGAGCTGAGGCAAGCATCGAGTACGCTGATGTGCACGTTACGCAGTCTCTCACAGCTTGTGTCAGAGCTTTTCATCCACAGCCTGGTCTCCGCGCTCTCCGGGACATCAAACAGCCTCCGCATGCTCTTCTGGATCTTAACTGTTGAAGCCACGGCAGAACCACACACTCGGTTTATTTAATACATATGAATAAAGGGGGGGGGGGACTAAAACAAACCTTAAAAGACAAGCTCCACAGATGTTTTCTGCTGCATTTAATTTTAAAGACGCTAAAGCTCGACAATGTGGAACAGAACCAAAACTAAAGACACTCACAAATAGGGTCTGCACGACTGAACCTCTCTGTGAGAACATTGTCCATGTCACTATGAAGACAGAGGAATATTTCCACAGGATACACCTCCACTTTCACTGTGCTGGGCAAGTCTACAACCTGAAAGGTGTTTAAAAAAACAGGTCAGATCGACATTGTGGTGCAACCCTAACATAACCATCAATTTTTTGTGTTTATCGTTCTGTCTGTAAAGCATCCATAAATCTTACACTTTATCATCCATGCATCATCATAATTACTCATTAATACAAGTGCAGGTAAACTGACAAAGTTCACAGGCACAGTTGTGCCATATGGGACACATCATTTCCACATCAGAGCATTCGTTCCACTTAACCAGCCCATCTCCTTCTGCAACATCACGCTCATTACCAACTCACCTTGCGTTCAAGGGGGGGTTGATCGAGAACCATGCCATACCAAGCCAGAAGCTTGTGCCACCCTTCTGCCGGCACCAACACAAAGTCATCGTTCTCCACCAGTCCATCCTTCAGGCGATACGATTCCTGATCTACAGTCGGAAAGGTTTTCAACAAATGCAACTTCTTCACAATTTCCAGTCCAAGCTGTTGCTTTTAATTGACTCAAATTTTTCCCCAAATGCATTATAAACCATAACAAAACACACTAGCAAAGACTTTCTTAAAGTGCCATTATCATATCAGGAAACCTTTGCTTAGACTATATGTCTGAGGAGAGCTCACCCTCAAACAGTTCTGTGTTGTCAATGTGCCCTGGGAAGGACGAAGAGTTCTGGTCCCCCGTCTCAACGTACTCCTTCCATCGCTCAAACCATCGTCTCTCCAACAAGTACCTGCAAAGCAGGTGACACAGACATTTACTCTATTCGCTCCCCTTCATCCATTCCATTCTGCGCAGCGATATAAGCATCAGTCCACTCTCTATCCCCCCCCACTCCACACTTGTTTCATCTACCTCTCCTACACACCTTATCTCAGACACAGCCTCCCCACAGACCTCTGCTCTGCTCTTCATCCTAAACTTCTTTGCACAATCAGAAATTGTGTTTTTGCTTCTCTTGGTCTGCATTCCCCCCATCCTTATTCTTGCATATTAACTTGGCAAAGCCACTGACAAGCATGAGTGTGTCCATGCTGCCTTAAACCAAAAACGACTTCACCCGCATTGGACACAGAGCAGGTGTCATGCTACCTTTATCGGTAATAGCGTAGGGAAAATTTCCTGATGAACAGCCACTCCATGTAAAGCCAAATGATAAATTCTCTTTTTTTGGGGGGGTGGGGCAAATAATAAATTCCTCACTGCCACCCAGCACTAATCAGACTGAGGGATTGCATAACAGTTTCAGGCTTGGCTCCAAGGCTCCATGAACTCGGTTCGGGGTCTTTAAAGACAAGCGGTCAGAATAGAACATTAACACCATCATAAATCAAATTACGAAAACAAAATTGTCAAAGCACAGACATAATAATGGGGATCGTATTTATTACACTATATTTTGACAGGAATCGAACCACAATGAACAACGTCACGTGCTACATTCAGCACGGCGACGGGAGACATTGAAACATCGTTACTTTTCCCTCCGTCTCTCGGATGATACCGAGAAATGAAAGTGGAAGTAAACGTTCGCGCATTCTGCCCAACATGACTGCCATATAAAGGATTTAGCCATGATACTACTTTGTGTTTGTTTGAAAACTATTTACTTTTGAGTGTACGGCTTCAACTTAACTGAATAACTGAAAAAAAACGGAAAGACCAGAGATTGTTACCGCAGTGTGTTACACCTTGGCGCCGATTGTCGATCCTGTCAATTAAGGGAACTGTATGCGGATCAGTGGCCAGGTTTTATATAAAATCAGGGAAGACAGGAAAAAAAGGTCTCATTGCCATTTCATTCCGCATAAAACAATGTCAAGTGTAATATGACCAGACTGCACTTCAGCCAGCTTCTAACTTAAATATTGACGCCAAAAGCTCGTAAACGCCGACTGAAGTCAGCACGGCGAAACCGAAAGTATAACCCGCTCAAGTTTTCGACCATGTTATTCCTACACTTACAGGTAAAATAGGCAAAACCTGACAGTTCGCGAAACACATAATTACGTCAATTGTGTTTATTCAGCATGAATCCGCCTAACGCATCCTTAGTAACCGCACTGCTATTCGAGATACACCTTTCAATAATTCAGAGATGTGCACGGCACGGATCGTTAATGGACTCATTAGCAGCCGTGCTGGCCCGCTAGCCTGCCGCTGCCGTGTAGTGCCGGCTCTGTGTCAACTCCACAACATGACAATCCCCAAAATATCGCCTGAGAATCTCATAACGCCGACGTCCTCCTTGATATCTTCGTGCACACACGACATCCGAAATCCTGCGTATATTTTTACCATATAGCGAACAGTGTGACATAACTTCGCAAAACCCGAGTTAAACAAGCATACCCAAGGTAGCCGACTCGCTGGGAGTCCGCATAAACACAATCAGCTGGCTGCACTAACTAGCAGCGCCTTAAGTGCATCGATAAGGCATTTTCACATTCAGCGTCAGCACCAGGGGCTCCAGGAGAGGCGTTTGCACCGCTGGCTGAATGGCTAGGAGCTCCCGCGGCTGTGTTATTGTCGGCGAACAGTGGGTGTCAGCCAGAGGGCGGCAAGTGTGCCTTACCAACTGTCCCCGGCGCGGAGATCGTGGTGCTGGATCAGAGTTTCAATTTCTTTTCGTTGGGTGTCTAATCCAGGTGGTTCTGCGGCAGCGGCGGCGGTCCCAGCCATAATAACACATAAATGTCAGAATCTGTAGGAAAAATTCTCAACTCATCCGCTGTATAGAAAACCGGAAAACCGGAGTGAACACAGGAAGCAGGAAGCGATTGGATGGTGACCACTTCCGGGCAGAAGGAAGGGCGTGAACTGCATAGGTGTGTAACCACGTGGTTTAAAGGGGCGTGGCTTATTTGTGTATGCCACGCTTCGTACAGCTCGCGCTGTGAAATACGTACTGTACTTGGAGTTCACGTCTGAGTATGTCGTTTGTAGAATGACTTAATAAATTACATTTAAAAATATTTATCCGAAAGTGTAAGATATTTGTGAATAGCCTCGGGACATTAAGAGTTTGTAATATTACGTATAGGATGACGGTTTTTAATGGGTTTTTGTGTTAGACGTGTTTATTACTAGTGTGCTGTACTACTGTACCAATAACGATATATCAAATATTATACTTTAGCAAGTTATCCTTTTTACATATTTTATTTGGACAGCGGATATTTAAGAAAGAAGAAAGCATATAGCCAAGGAACCATGCAGTTAGCTCACAAACATCAGTGTTCCTCATCTGAAACAAACAAACCAGATTCATTACCAAATGCACCAACATCATTCTTTATTAACATTATATAATGTTATATTATATAAATAATATGTGTATAAAATTATACAATCTTAACGCCTACACAAAAATTGTTCACAATTTCAGGGTTAATTTCAACAAAGTGGTTGAGTGCTCCAGGGAAATTAAGGGCCTGAAGCCTAACCCAAACTACCCCTATAAGAAATAGCTTTACAATGTTCTTTAATTTTTGCTTTAAATTTAATTTTAAATTATGTTGCTTCCATGACAGGATGATTGCCACAATGCTCCAAAATTGATGCAGATAAACCCTGCTTTATTAAATTTACAGGAATAACTAGGTGTATTTAAAATGTGGGACACTGAGCCACAAGGAGGTTTGTTTTTATTTATATGGTTATTTATTTCTTCTGCCTGTTTTCTAGATCATTTATGTAAGTTAATTACCGAGGAACCATGAAGCTCTGAAGTCATCATAATGAGACAAATTTTATTATAAAATGCTGCAACCATAAAGGTGTATCTCCTTACCTGAACACAATGTAATTACAGGGGTTCCATGTAGATAAAGAAAATAAATACATAACGTGTCATTTCTAATTTAATTTGTTTTATTTCGACTATGAGCGAATAATGATCGCATTTAAAGCGATAAAAGGGATAAAGCAAATCGTTCCGAATCGAACTAGTGTTCTGTGAGAAACCACAAGAGGGCGATGTTTATTCACATTCCAAAAACGTATTAAATAAAACAGCTATAACATTATATAACGATAATTATTTTTATGATTACGTTGAACTCCTCTTACACTTTCACCATTTACTCAATCGATATTACAAAAGTACATTACCTAAAACATATCCTTTCATTACTCTGCGTTTAAGTATAAATTAATACAAAACATTTGAAAAGTATCGTAGTTATCGTTACAGAATAGGAACCTTAAAATAATGCTGTATCATATATCCATATCAATTATGGAAGATAACACATTTTAAGGGTAGTGCGATGCCATTGTTTTACATAACTTGTAACCTTAGTAACCTAACCTTTATAAGATTGTTTTTTTTCCATCAAGCTTGTATGTGGTTCAATAAAATATCACATAATTGTGTGAAACTGACAAACACTTTCCTTCCCTTTGACAGCACAAATGTCTGAGAATTGCCCTCCTGCATGGAGTTCAGAGCTGCACTGTCAACACTCAGGCCTACCACTAGAGGTGCTCTTTTGCCTTGTTTTCTCTATATCCACTGTGATATGTCTTTACCGAAGACACTTTCTAAACTATGGGGTAGGGCCACAGGGACACTGGCTCTGATTGGCCCTTTTACATGTATTCATTTAACAGAGGCTTTTATCCAAAGCAACTTACAACATTTCACATATGTGTTACAATGAGCTGGCATTGGGTGTCTTGCATAAGGACAGACTTGGTGGCTGGGATTCAAATCCCAGCCTGATGTTCTATCCATTGAGCCACCAAGGTGCAGATTTTTAGTGCCCCTCACCCCTCTTGTCAGTCACTAGTCACTTCAGCAAAGAATTACATATCAAAAGGAAACATATGGTTGGCCCCTTTATGTTAAATATGGATCCTTTGTGGCCCCCCCATTAAAAAAAAAATCCTAACAGTTTCTGTCTCCAGGTCAAGTTGTGGCCCTACAGCCCTAGTTTATCAGGAGGCAGACCTTTTTTCAACCTGATGTAGGGTTTTGAAATGCAAGTGACACATTGTCAGCTCAGTGATCTGCAAAAGCGGTCCATTCACTTTGCATTAAAGCCGGTGAGTGTTCTGTGCTACTGCCCATCCTTCGACCACACTACCAACTGGCTTTGCTTGGGCAGTTCTGTCACTTTGTTGCTTTGCAGTTATAACAAAAGCACCTTTGACAGCAGATTTATTCTCCCCATTTAAAACTACAGTGTTCACCTGGATTGCTGCAGATCTGACCCAAGCGAACTACATAAAGGTTAATATATTTAAAGAACAAATACTGTTATGGTATGCATAAGGGGGAGGGGGGGGGGGGCTAAAGAACAGACGTCAAAATGCTGGTGATATGGTCAGGCATGTGCTTATTGAATGTACATTATTTGTGTGCTGGTGTGTGATAACACTAATCTAAACGCAGACATTTGTGGATTAAATAAAAAACACTGAAAGCCTTTAGTTCTGTTACATATTAGAATATATATATATATATATATAACTTTTATAAATGTACTAATTTATTATATGAAGAGCATTTTGGAAAAGTTAAGAATATTAATTATTACACAATATTCTGACACTTTTTGAGAAAAGAGAATGTGTGGTATCAGTTTCCACTGGTCAGTAGTTACATACCCCCATATAAACCACGGTGATAGTTATACAAAAAATGTTTTGGTCTTACCTCATGTGGAAAAACAAATTTATGTAAATGTAGTCATTATATATTTTTTTAATTGGCTGCAATGCAGCAGAATCAAAGCTAAACGCTATATTGTATGGCAGTGTGAATAATTGTACATTGAGGTGTGAAGCAACATGCATTTAAATGAGCTTGGTGACAATTTAGAATTTGTTGTTGTTCTTATAATGACACAGACAGCATTTTTTTTTGCATAGCAGTGTTATATAAACACGAAATTCGAATGTGATTGTACTCTATACATGTAAAGACAAATGAGCCTGATGTGCTGCTATCTTTTTACATTAATTTTTGAATAATTTAATCAAACATGGCTGCAAGTTGTCTTTCAACATCACCTACCAGTGTTCAGACTTCCCTGTCCCTACCAAACAACGGCAAAAAGAGAACTTCCAAAAGTTAACTGTAATGATCAAAGAACACATTTTATTTATAGACACATAAAAATGTTTTATTTGCAAATGAACGCAAGCTGTAATTTTTAAACACACCATAATCAAAACAGCCTCCTTACATTTTGTAATGTGAGATGGGTAAAATGGGAAAACCTAAATTTTGATGAAGATCTTGGTTTCAAGAACACCTCACATGTCACTGTGTCTATAATTGTCAAATTGTTCTTGCATCTGCGTCTCAGGCATTATGTTTTGGTAATATTACCAAAAAACCTTTTGCACCTGGATTTGTTGCTCCCAATGCATTGACCAATTTATGGGTTGTTATTTGACTATGTAAAAATGAACACTAATTACCCTGTTTGCTTATTCTACATTTAGGTGAATTAGTGTATCAGTAACCATTAAAATCATGTGGATTACCTTCACAGACAAGGATAGGGCCTTTTGTGATCCATTTCATAGGTTTTATATATCTGTTACAGGTATTACTATCAAAAACTATACATAAACTGATCAAAATTCAGCCACACAAGTTAAGACATGAAATAAATTCGTCCTAAAATAAAATTAGGGTATAATAAAGTTTGTTTTTATAAACTGAAAAACAAACTTGCTACGGCATAAGGCATTTTAAAAGTGAAGATCTCATTCCAGCAAACACGACCGTTGCCTTAAGACATCACATACTGCAAAATGATAAATATGAGATTAAACGGTTGTGCTCGTGGATCCATTACACAGTATACAGCAGCTCTGAAAGGTGAGTCTACACAACTGGAGTGTATTTATGACAGTAACAGCGACACCCACCACCTGGCAGGTCTACGTGGCTGTTGCCTTGTATGTCTACATGCATGTTGCTTTACCACCGTGGAATTAAGACAGGCATATTGCCAAATCAGACCGGATGGACACACTGACTGACTAAGGTTAAGGGTACGAGCTCCCGTAAAACTGAAATACAGAGAGGTGCTCTGCGACGAGCTAGAGGACTGCACCTCCAACTCCTAATCCCAACACATCAGATGTTTGGGGAAGAGACATCATCCCAACATCCATGCCTTATGCACAAGGATGTCATGGCAGAACCCTGCTTTCATCATAGAAATTCAATCTTGTATTTTTTTTAATAAACACAATTTTTTTATGCCACTGTTTACCTTTATTACATTTTGATGAAGGTGCTGACATCTTCTGTAAACACGAGAAACACCCGTGGTGAGGCTGACAAGCAAATGCAAAAAACTTACTAAAACAAGTTTTGAAATATCTTATAGCAGATTAACTTTTTGGAAAAAAAGTGCATTCTGGTTAATAAATTAAAACACGGGTGAGTGACACAGTACATGGAAATGTTGAACAATTTAGACATTAGGACCAGCATACCTCCAAACTATAAAATCAGATAAGAAGCCAACATGAGTACGCTTATTATTGTCTATGAATCTGGTGGTCATTTACTTCAGTGTTTGATCACTGATGGGAAAAGTAACATATAGCCAGTGTTACAGGTTCAAGATATACTGAGCACATAACTCTTAACCTTATGATAAGAGAGCCACAACTGAGACAGGAAATAAATTGTCCATAAATAGTGTTTAGTTTTCTTGAGCTCTCCTCATCCGTTCTCTGAGGTACATCAGCACATTTGAATGTCGGTCCCCTTGTTTTCAAAACACATCTTCCACATGATCCTGTACCAAATACCTTAATCTAATTACCGTATTTAGTCAGGGACTGAAAAGTGGCTTATCCTTAACTAATAGTATCATATTTACTACATGATCATTGACTTTGATACATTTTAAACCAAAAACTAAACTTCTGTAAATTACATCGTGTCCATTATTTCTTTGTCACTCAACCCTTTTTGGAATACTGAATCACTGTGAAAACTTTACCAGATTATTCTTAGTTTTCCATTGTATTTAATGCATTGTAGTAATACATCAAAACTGTTACGTCTTGCAAAAAAAAAAAAAAAAAACAGTTAGACACGCGCACCTATACACAAACATACAATCCAAGCAGACTAAAGACAGTCATGTTGGTATAATACATTATTCTTAGGAGAATTTTTTCCACTCTTACCAAGGAAGAGCCTTATTGAACAAATCAAAAAAGTCATGTGAACAACCTAACTAGCTAAGAAAGAGAATACAAAATGGATACGAGAAAATCCATTCCACCAAAGTCCTGTTCTGTTCAGCAGTGCCAATCTCCTCACTTATCTCAACTCAATAGTGAACTTTTTAAAATTTCATAACTTTACAAAATGTACATTAAGTATTATACTTGCAAATAAAATTAATTTAAATAGTTTACCTATGCCAGTAAAGTTATGAGACTTCTGAGACGTTTATTGCTAAGAAGTTCCAGAATGCCCTGTTGAGACTGAGTGTACCTCTGGCAGTCACACAGAGCAGTGTACATGTAGCCAAGGTAACTGTATTACTACATCCTTTACGTTTCGACATGACACTAAATTGAACGCGCTTAAGACATTAATACCCTTGAAAGGACTCCAGTTTTTTAACACTGTCTAATGTGATAATGTACAAGCCAGTCATTTTGTTGAGGCTGCACTCAGTTTCGCAGCACTGGATACGGCCCTTCTTGCTGTATTTTATTGTGCCATGGTGTTCACTTCATGCAGAAGAAAAATTAAGCGTTGTACCGAGCCTCTTCATGTGGCTTTCCCATATTGTAATTTCCAGAAAATTTCCAAGCGTTACCTGCAAGTATAAACAGATCATATGAGATATGGAGTCTCACAGGGTGTCATATATCAACTTGATACCACCTTAAATTGAATGTTGTTCACAATTACAAGACAGCATGTGCACAGCCTGAGTTCAAGTACGTAAATCCTTTGAATTAATATTTTGTCAATACACTTAAATAAGCACAGTTTTGGTAAACAGGTTTGTGATGTAACCAGGGTCCAAAAGCCGTAAGTCACAAAGCCATACTTTGTTTAAAAGGAGTGTATTACACACACACTAGATCGTTTTCATTTCCCATAATTCCTGGCACCGATGCAGTGGGTCTGATACAACAATATTCGTGTGTATTGTGGGGATTCGGTAGCTGTGTCCAGTGTGGAATGAGCCAAGCTGTCATAAAATCAGGTGAATGTTCATTCTTGTTCATTCTCTGTAGAATCATTAGGACCTGATGAGAAAGAAGTATCTTCATTCAGAGGCAAGCATGGCATAAGAAGGACCCCTCTTGAGGGCTCCAAAGTTAACAGGTCATGGTTGAACACTATCAAATAAAATTGGATAAAATTAGTAATCTGGTTATGTTGGAACAGTTTTCTTTAGGCTGGTTCAGTTACTTCAGCCTGTGTTCTGCATAGTTCTGTCCATGAAGGACAACCACGACCTTCTGTGGAGCATGAAGCTTTCTAGATTCTCAGTTCTCTGTAAACAAATGCTGCTGATTTTAATTAAAATCAATATAATGAGCACATGAATGCATGATTTTTATAGTCTGCTTTGTTTTTTGTCATTATTGTGGAAGAGCTGCACTGGGTGCAAGTTATTTCATATTAGTTTTAATCGTATTAAATGAAATGTGTGTCCTAAAACCCTTTTCTTCCATGATATTACAAAATCCCTCAAAAGACCATTGGCTTTAAAGTTGTCATATAATACAATTTCAATATCCTCTTTTAAAATGAAAAGGCAGCGAATCTGAGTTATGCAAATACTAATGCCATAAACACAGCATGTCATGAGAGTGAGTGAGAACTGCAGAATTCTGCACCTGAATGTCAGCGACGGTTTCATTTACCTCCACAACCACAATCAGTGAGTTCAAAAGGAATAAGTGTTATCGACAGTTCGTCAGGTAAATAAGCTGACAGGTTTCATTATCTGATGACTATAGCCGTCACAGAGAATGATTAATGACTAAGATTATTAATAATAATACAGAAAAAGCCATAAAAGAAATTATATACGCATTTTTCAATTATTGTGTTTCCCGTTTAGTGGTGCATTCTTAAAAAAGAAAAGATGCAAAATGGAACTGACATATCTAATTGGTCGAGGAGAGGTGTTTCCTAGGTAACACAGGGCACAAACCCACTCCGGTGGATGCAAACATTCACACACTATGAACAATTTAAAGATCCCAGTCCTCTTTAACAACATGTCCTTGGACTGTGGGAGTGAAGCAGAACACCCAAAGTAAACTGACACATCTCACAGGGAGAACATGCAAACTTTGCATGTACAGTACTAATCCGAACCCTGTAGGGCATGAATCAGCAAAGCTACACCCACCGCCCCCCCTCCGACAGTCAGAGTGCTGCCTTATGCCATCTTAACCATTTGAAACATATCCTCTGTGACAGTAAAAAAAAAAAAGTTGCACTATACTTTTGATCATGTGTTTTAGATGTAATATTAAGGGAGACCAGTTATGACTGTACTAAGAAAAAGTGACACCTGGTGACACGTGTGTGGGAGCACTGATGGTAAAACCAACAACTGTGAACCATTAAGGACATCAAATGACTGATAAACTGATTGTAAAAAATAATTCAGAAAAAAAGTTAATGTTGCAAGACTTTTTTTTCCAACATCGTAAACAATTTCCGCATTGTCCCTACAAGTTTAACCTCATGTGACTTCACAGTTTAATTATAAAAATTTAACGAACATGTGTTGTACTAAGGTCACAGTTTACTTTTACCATGAAGAAGAACACAAGATATAAATTCTAGTCTGAATGTTGAGTATATTGTAAAATACAGACATCATGAGATAAATTTATGTGCGGGGTATTTTTGATATAAGAAAATACATTTGAATTTAAATTAGACTGAAAAAGTTAAAATATTTAATGAGGTTCAATCGCATTGCACTAGTAAAAAAATTACACTTTATTAGAACGGAAAAAAACCTCATTTGAAAAAGAGGATTAATCGCTGATTTGGTATTTTTTAAATTTACCTCCCGGTCTTTTTCACTTCTCATAACTCATATCTAAGTTTCTTGCTCTTTAGTCCTGATGTCTGCATACAGAAGATATCCATATCAATAATTATTATTTAAAAATTCATGCAATACTAATTTAGCAATACTTTTGTTACTGCAATCCAGTAATAAGGCAGCAATGAGAGGAGCTTCCTGGAGCTTGGCTTGCCACTTGTTGGAGGCAGTGTGTAGTACAGAGATAGGGCCGTTTCACACCACCCTTAAGAGGGACTCCAAGGAAACAGATGGGGGGGGAACTTAGGTTACTCTATCAATGGCAGAGGACTGGTAAAAGAGGACAAATTCATCCATTACTTTATTCTTTGCATTAATCGCTTTGCTTAACCATAAAGGACTGGAGTCCGTTTTCTCAAATGAATACACCTGACTGACTTTTTATCTACATGATACATTAGCATCTCAGTCACAAGTTAAGCTACAATTGATTATCTTTCTACAACATTACATTTTTACAACTACAGTTATCTTTTTTTAAGCGCCTAGGTTCAACTCCAAGGTTGAACGAAGCTGGGGGGGGGTAAGGAAACGCCACGTAAAGGCAAGCAGGAGGAGGCGAAAGGCTTCGTCTCACCTACTGCGACCTGTCGGGCTCCATCTTGGTCTCGCCGTTCTGCTTGTCGTTGGACTTCTGGGAGAGGCGCGTGGACATGGTGGCCGCCTGCGCGACGGCCTTGAAGCTGCGCTTGCGCTTCTGCACGTTCTGCTCCGGGTGGAAGATGATGACGTAAACCTTGGGCACGTAGAGCATGCCGAGCGACACGCTCGCGCTCAGGCTCATGGACACGGTGAGCGTGGTCGTCTGGATGTACATCTGCGCCGTGGACACAACGAGCACCGCAGCCCGTTAACCGCTTCAAGTGCGGACACGCAACACGTTATCTACCACAAATTTATTTCATTTAAAATGTTAGTGATTTACTCATCACCAGTGGTGGACGCTGTACTTAGGAGCCTAGTGCACATAAGCAGTTAAATGAAACAGAAGCGTTAAAAAAAGACAGCGTTCCAAATCCAAAGTGAAGATCTGAAGACACGTTTAGCCTGAAGATAAGTCCCACTCATTTCTAGGCTTTTTTCATTTCGTTTTGCACTGAGCCATTATGTCGTACACACATGGATGGCAAAAGACAACAGAGGTGCTACAGGCCTCCGGGCCTCCTTCAGGAGCACGATACGGGAGGCTTGGCTCAAAGGTAGGGGCTGCGCTACGTGCTAGGGGAGCTAATTCAGACGAGAGAAGCACTGGCAAAACGCTCTGATTATTTCCACCAGTTTTTCATCTATTACCATTTTTTGGGGGGTTTTTTGTGTGAAGAAATCAGACCGAATAACTCAAGTGAGTACGGTATTTGTTCCTGCCAAAGTCGAGCTGTATGCGCACTGGACTGATGCTGCGCCAGACGTTGACGTTCCAGCTTCAGGCAGTTAATGTATCCGGATCCGGTTACGTGAACCCTGTACCAGTGAAACGTGCACCAATGTCCAGATCAGTTCCTAATTACTCTCTGCTTGACTTAAACACACCTTTGAATGCTTTTTTCACACTCATCAACATTCCTCTTCTTTCCATAATAAGGGTTAAATTTATTCTTTAAAGGGTTAGATTTATAACACCTGGCATACATCTGCATATGCCAACTTTTATGAATCATATTTTTTTGTGCGTACACAAATTTGTAATTTTTCTGCATATGCACATTTTTAAGGTTAGAATTAACACAAAGCTTTACAAATGAGCACCCAGGTATCATGAGTCCTCTTCTCCTGTACATCACGGATGGCAGCGTATGTGTGCACCATTTCCTGGGGGAAGGGATGGCACCAGAATGTAGGGAAAAGTGGGCCAGATGCAATTCCCCAGATCTCTGTCTTATTGAGCGTCTGTGGGATGTGCTGGAACAGCAATCCAATCTGCAGCTGCTCCACTCCGAAATTTATAGCACTTTAAAAAGTAGCTGCTAAGTTTTCATTGCCATATACCACATGACACCTTCTAAGGTCTTGCAGAGTCCATGCCTTGGGCGGTCGCAGCTGTTTTGGTGGCAGGACCGACAGCATATTAAACAGGTGGTCATAATGTGTTGGCATGTCTATGTAAAAGCTTAACAACAGTGAAACAAACAGCTGGCATGACTCATTTGCCTTTAGTACGCTTAATTTTTCAAATCTGAAGTTAATTTCTCTTGTTGTGCAAAAACTCTTCAGTTGTTGCACACTGAGAATTTAATTCAGCATTAACAACTGTGGTTTCCCAACAACCATAATAAAGCTATTCATGTAGCAGCTGAATAATTAAAAGAATGCCGTTGGAGATTCTCAGTACAAATTTACCATCTTGTGGTCGGTTCAATAATACGTCAAAGAAAATATCTACATCACATTTCAGTTAAATTTACTGTGCAGTCATTTAAGTCACACTCAGGAACAGTTATTGATTATGTACTTGAGGAAAGTGTATTGACTGCATTATTTGTCTCCACTGAAGTGTCTCAAAAATATTTATATACCAGAGAGAAATTAGTTTTGATAGCACCAGGAGCTTTCTTCCTATTTAACTAGACGATGCACCCACACTGTATAAAGGTTATAGGTTAAATATATCAGGGAACACACAAGAAGCCTTTTCACTCTGTGAAATTGCCAACATAAATGTTACATTTTGTGCCCTTAAAGGACATGTTCACTATAAGAGGGTTTGTGTTGTATAGCCCTCTGTCTTCTCCTTATGTAATTTCCCTATATTGCCACTTCTGAAGCACCTAAAAATAACATAAAAATACAGAGCCCAAAGCCTAGATTATTTCCAGTAGCCTTCCTCCCAATACACGCTCCTGCTTATGAAGGAGACAGCAGAACCTTCCTGTAAAATTCTGCTCGTTCTCAAAGATTAAATTCATGGGAAATGTAGATACCTGCAGGCTAAATGTTATTCTACCATCCTGTAGAAACCCTTAAAGTGTAACAAAAATGACTTTCAAATGCTTGTGTTCTTCTGTGTAAGATGATGTCATACTGGCAGTTCTGTTACGTTATTGATTATTGGAATGTATTGTGATATCCCTTCACCAGATATGATTGTTGTGTTGCATGACTACAGTTCTGGCTATTTTGAAGTGCATATGTCATATACATACAAAACTTCACTTTCATTTATGAAAGGTATTATTTTTTAACAGAATTAAATGTTAGGCATGATCTATAACCAGGGATTGACTGATATTGTATGTAAGTATGCAGTTATGCACTTGAGAAAATGTGCATTTTTTCTTTCTGGACTTTTCTTTGCAGGTGGTAGGGCTCTGTAAGTGGGTTGCTCCGTTATAACAGGAAGTCACTGTGCATGGCAAGGTTTTTGTTGTGCTTGCGTACTCATGTACCAGTAGTGTCAACCTCTGAGCCTAATATTGTACGACATTTCTATGTTAGCATAATCCTGTTTACACATAATCTCAGTACTTAGGGACAATTATTTAAATTAGGTTAACTAAAAACAGCAGTGAGACAAAAGATTAGAATAGTATGCAAAGCCAAAATGTAGGCTATGTGGAAAAGATGATTATATCCAAGCATGACAAACAAATAAAATGTCAATTATCCATTGGGGACAGTTAAACATGCAAGAAATTCTTTCATCCATTGAAAGACAGATCAATGCATGTGTAACAGTATCCACATACTTATAACTGCTGTAGGTTAATATTAATAGCATGAAAAAATTAAGTAGTAATTTATAACTATAATTTATATTTGTAAACAAAATAACAGCAACAGAAAACCTTACTCTGTATTTATTCTCATAACTGCTACAGCAGCCCTCTGGTAATTAGGTAATGTCCAATGTGCAGCATAATAGTACAATATAAAAGTTTAATAATTAAAGTACGGTGGCAGAGATATCTGCATCTTTAAAAACAACGTTTTCCCATCAAAGTAAATCATGATCATGGAATAAAAACATAGGCACCTGTACTTTATAAAAAAAAAAAAAACGTGGTGTTTATGTCCTGAACATTTCTGCAGGATTTATCACATTAATATGTGTTGGCAGGGCTGGTCTTGCTGACAGACCTTCTAGCTGAGTCAGCTTTGGAAAGAGTGACCTCCAGCAAGGAGGAGTGCGGTGATCTTGGGTTGCCCAGGTGTCAGAGTCTATCTCTCAGCATCACAGGGCTCCAGAGGAGGGTGAAGCACCACATTTGGCCCTGGCATGACCACAGGAGCTGCCAGAAAGGTATTAGATTGAACAGCAGAGTGTTTCAGGGAGTCAGCGACCACCAGCAGAGTGTTTCAGGGAGTTAGCGAGCACCAGCAGAGTGTTTCAGGGAGTCAGCGAGCACCAATGTATTCATGAACTGCTTTGAGGGGACCCCCAAATCAGATTCTGCTTAGGGCCCCCAAAAGACTAGACCCAGCTCTGTTTACTTGTTAGAGTAGTCGAGCCTGGACCCCAATGTCCTGAGAACAAAAATGAGTTTAACAGAAAATATTCCAAAGTCCAAAAGAAAAATGCTGAAAAGCTGGAGCAGAAACCACTAACTAGAAGCTCGTTCCAGAGGGCATACAGAGCATAACAATGACTGAGAGCACAGAGGCAACACCTAAGATTCATTATATAGTCAATTTAATGGACTGAAGGTTAAGGCTGTTATCAGAAGCAGTGTTTTCTGATACTAATCCAGATGTATGTAGGATTTACTCCCTAACTGTAATCTTTTTCATGACATTGACACTGCAGAGAAACTATTTACATACACAGTTGGGGTACACGTTGCATTGGCCAGGAACCTAACATGGTGTCTTAGATGATAAGGGAGAATTTTATACAAACATTCTTGATTCACCATTGCAACATGACGTAAACAATATTGACTAAAAATGAAAAGAGAAGGACTGGTGTGGAACTGTTTTCTTAGTGAAGGTTATGATATTTCTGAGCATTGTGGACTTAAGGTTCTGGTGGTAAGTCTTCTCCATCCCAAACCCGTGGACCCCACTGCATCTTGTTAAACATGTCAGCTGCTGTACAGAGTGGGAGCTACCTTCTTGCTGCAGTGTGCCTCAAGGTAGCCTAAACCTGCCTGGGCCTTTTTCATCTCTCTCCGTGGCACTCCGTTTATCTCCATACGCCCCCGGGCTATGTTTCCTGCAGGGGGGCAGTGCCCATTGTCTTTGTGACATGCGTGTGTCTCTGCCTGATAAAACAGAGCAGTGCCATGCAGCTTCCACCTCAGCCCACTCCACGCTCGTGCACTCCCACATCAAATGGGGCTTGTGAAGAGAACCACTCCTCCCCTCGACATATAACTTCCTGTTATCAAGCAGCGAGCAGCTGGTGTCTTACATGTGCCTTTGCTCTCTGAACACACGCCTTCAAACTTACAAACTGTTTGCCTGACCCGTTGGTCTTGTAATGCAAATTTCTCCATTTTGATTATAGAGTGAAATGAAAAGAGCCAATTAACAAGGTTACTCTTCAGCTTTGTCAAAGTGTCATTAGTACAAAGCATCATCCATGTGCGTGCTGTTTTATACAGACCTCTTTAAAGAAGTTCTACGGCTCTGTTTACACACTAGTTTCTAAAACTAGTTAATTATCAGGCAGTCAGTGTAAGGTAATGCTGCACATCACAAGGATTACCCAGCTTTTCTGTTGATTCTTCTGGAACTCATGCCATGAACTCTGTAAAGTCTTGTTCAAAAGTTACCACACTGACAACACTTAGTACTTGCTAGAAGTTCCTGTACAAAAATTTAAGTTTTTGGCAAAGGACATGGATGGCTGTTTTCCAAGCCTTCATGCTAGGTGATACTGAACTCTGAGACACAGCAGCATCCCTTTATCATCAAAGTGATTTACAAGACAACAATAAAAGGAATGATTTTATGGTGCAAGCCATCCACCACGTGTATGATTGGGTACCTTCTCTGTGGACTGTGCAGTGCCAAAGAAGATGGGCACAAATGCCAGCCAGATGATGCAGGTGGTGTACATGGTGAAGCCAATGGGCTTGGCCTCGTTGAAGGTTTCTGGCACGCCCCTGCTCTTGATGGCGTACACGGTGCAGGTGACCATGAGCACGATACTGTAGCTCAGGCAGCAGATTAACGACAGGTCAGACATGTCGCACTTGAGAATGCCTCTCGCCAGCTCCGGGTTTGGTGGACGCAGCTCCTCGTAGTCGATAATGGTGTGAGGTGGCACCACGGCGAACCATATGAACACGCCCACCACCTGCAGGCGCAAAGAACCCCAGTGAGATTAGCAGCGCTCTGGATGTTCAGTGTCGATGCTGCGGGACGGTTTGTAGGTCTGGGAATGTGGGGAGGTGGAGTAGCTGCTGAGTGTGGTCTGCAGGCTCAGTTAGGGAGCACGTGTGGTGGAGGAAGCAGTGAAGCTACTGTCAGTATGTGCTCTCCTTCCCACTTCCTTCCCACCCTGCTCCTCCTGATGCCTCAGCTCTTTCTAGGAATCACTGACAGAGCCCTCACCCCTGCACACCAATCTTACACAGTGCTGTTCCAGTCATGCTAAAGAAGAACAACGGGGACATCACAAAACAAAGGCAGTGTAGGTAGCACACTGTGGATAACATTCTAGTAGGCTGTGTGTCTCGCTGGCCTCTCAGAATTTGTAGATTCATAATACGACACACATGGCTGCTCCAGTGACATTCTGACTTCTGATTCAGATGGTGGTTTGCAGATTAAAATTGATCAATGTAATCGAAAACATGATTAGAAGATGACTCAAGAGGTGATTACTCTGCTTCCACTGAGAGCATAAAGACTCACCTGCACAGAAATCAGGATGAAGGTGATGACCAGCTGGGAAGTGGGGCTAATGAATTTGGGTGGAGTGACCGACTTCTTGCCCTGCTCAAAGATGCGGTAGATGCGGTTGGTCTTGGTGAGCATGGCTGAGTAGGTGATACACATGCCAAGCCCCAGGAGCAGACGCCGGAAGGCACACACCACAGCGCCAGGCTCGGCAATCATCAGGAAGGTGATGAGGTAGATGAGGAAGATGCCTGTCAGCAGCACGTAGCTGAGCTCGCGGCCAGAGGCACGCACGATGGGCGTGTCATTAAAGCGGATAAAGGTGATAACTACGGATGAGGTGGCCAGGATGCCCAGGATGGCCAGGAAGACAGGGATCATGGCCCAGGGGGAGTGCCACTCCAGCTTGATGATTGGCGTGGGTCTGCACCCCGTGCGGTTCTCCGTGGGCCTCATGTCGAACGGGCAGATTTCACACGTGAACTCGTCCAGCTGATACTGGTAGCCGTCGCAGAGCTCGCAGTGCCAGCAGCATGGCACGCCCTTCACCATCTTCTTCCTCTCCCCGGGTTTGCAAGGGAAGCTACACACAGAGTCGGGGATCTGCCGAACACCGCCGGACCACTGCATCTCCTCCAGCTGAACAAGAATGAGGACACGGAGAACCAGGTGACACAGTGCTCCGAGACAGACGAGAACCAGAGGCCGGTTAGCAAAACGGGGTGAAAAATAAACCTGTCACTTACATTGAGTCTCAGGTTGTTAGTCCATTGGCCTATAACCTTGTAGCCCGGGGTAGTGGTGTTGGACATCTGGTACTGGAAGATATCGTAGCGTCCCGGAGCATCTCCATTCTCATTGAATAGAACCGCAGTTCCAGCACTTCCTGCACACAAATATCTCAGAGTTACCCATAGTGGCATCGCCACTTACTACCTGCGTGTAGCAGAAGTGGGTTTTCTGCTTGAACTTATTCATCTTTGCACATAGAATTAACCCTTTGGCTTATTAAGTACATTATTTCTTACGAGAAGCACAAAATCGAACTCAAGATTCAGTTTTGAACAATGATATATATTATATGCACAATAAAATGCAGGAAAATGATATGACATAAATTTGTGGGATCTAAAGCATTTCCTTCTCCTTCCGACTGTGAAATATGTCTATTTAATGACTCCTATGGTCCAGCTAGCAGCAAGCAGTCAGCGCTGGTTTTTCACAGCGAGGAAGCTACTGTATTTTATACATTTGAAAAGAAAGACACGGAGCTGTAATGCACGTGGCGCGTAATGGCAGTCCCCTCAGTATTCCTCCGCTTCACTGTGTCCTTCCCTGAAACACAAGCACAGACTGGGGGCTCTTTTCACAGCAAGCATTCAAGCTACTGAAGCAGCTGTGTAGATAATGGCTTTCCTACACAACAAAGTGCAGAAAGGCTGTAGAAAAGAGGAGCGAGTCTCAGCTGAGGAGAGCCCCAGGGAAGCACAGCGGATATAAGGCATGTCTACAGAGGCAGCTGCATGCAAGCGCGGATGCTTCATCTCTAAGAGAACTCCTTCCCCCCGTCCTTTTCCGTATCATGACTGTTGCCCTCTGGTGCCACTGCCTGAGTACACTGTACATCTCAGGTGCCACATTGAGAGGGGTAGGCATCTGGGACCACGTCCCAGAACTCTCACACCCAAGTGAAAACTCAGAGCATCCTGATGGTTGGTACACCTTCCTCCACCACTGGCCTGCCAGTCGGCACCTCAGCCAAGGTTGTGCACAGTCAGGGAGCACGCTGTCCTGCATGGTTGTGCGCAGTCAGGGAGCACGCTGTCCTGCATGGTTGTGCGCAGTCAGGGAGCACACTGTCCTGCATGGTGACAGTTCAGTGGCCCTAATGTGGACAGATGGACATTCAGCCCCTGCAGGTCAAAGAATTTCCCTGAGCTCGGCACTCCTGAAAGAATCAGCTCTTTCATGGAATTCCTCAAAGCCGAAGGAACCAGCTCCCCCATGGAATTTCTCAAAGCTCTCGCGCATCATCTCTCCCCACCTGAACCGTATGCAGCATTCCACAAGAGTTTAGAAATTAGCCTTTTGGTAAAACAAACTTTCTGACAGAGATTCTAAAAGCCAAGCACATGTGGAAAACTACACAGGCTCAAGGGCCCCGAAGATACCAAAAGAGGAAAGAAGCTTTCGTTATTTAATGATGTGATAATGAATAATGAATCCTCGTCCTCTCATGTCTCTCTCTCTTTCTCCACACTCTCATTCTGACTATCGGCAGCACGATGGGCAATTAATGAACCTGCGTACAGTGAGGAAACTGCACTCTGTTAACACACTACACTGCTGCTGGTTAGCATAATTGTTTGTGTCACTGCTTTCAAACACAAAGTTGCATTTCTTGTGCTGCACTATCCACAAAGTAGGTTTTCATTTGTATCTTTTGTTTGGCTTGATCCTATTTTCCCAAGCCTGCAATTCCCCTGCACTTAAGCATAATTATTTTGTGCTTGTAATTCGGTGTAATTCACTGAAGCGCTCTTGCTAAAGACTGACTAATTTGCTAAAAGTGATGTTAAACTGTCAGCCCTTAGAGACTGCCACACGCTCACATCTTGTGAATTCCAAGCCTCTGTCTCACCATTAAAGTTCACCGAGTGGATGTACTTAAGGAGCAGGCTTCCTTCCACTGGGTCCATCTTCTCACAGACCCCTGTGAACCCGGGGCAGAAGTCGGCGTGCATGTTGTGCAGAGCGTGGGCCATGGCGTAGACGGCATCGATGACGAACTGCACCTTCCCTTCCTGCTCGTAATGAGAGTCACGGGCGATCCTCTCCTCGCCTGAGAGCAGGGGCAGAGCTAGGCTGCTTTTTTACTTTGTCCCACTTGTGAACATTGTACCAAGGCAATTATGTAACAGCTCAGAATATACGTGCCTGTTCTAATGTAAATCACCGAACAATACACCTTTAATGCACAGTTGCAGACACATGGAAACATTGGCTATGTTAACAAAGATCAGCACCAATACTGGTCCTTGTTGTAAAAATTTATCATCTCATCTTTCCAGGAAGGAGACTAATGTCTGAACTGATGGATTCACTCATTTTCTTAATGTTAGTTAATTGCCTTTTTCATTTTATTTGAAACATCTTCAGCATGAGTCTGAGAGAATGTTTTAAAAATGTATTAATATGTCATGAAATGTTTTACATAGTGGGATGCAATACTGTGTCTTCCCGATACGTCTGCAGATGTGACCTAATCTGAACTGTTCTAGTAAAAAGCATCCAGATGTGTAAAATGGGTACAATGCTAAGGTGCTTTTGATAAAAGCAATGAAATAATAATTCAGGTTAACATCCAGAAAAATATCTGTTGTTTTTACATTAACTTTTAAGATTAAAATAAGCTTATAATAATTTTCATTATGATTTTGGATATTAATGTATCTCACTGACAGGTCTTGGTTATACGCTTCAAAACGTTTTAAGTGGTGAAACATCCAGACTCATATGCAGTATGTACTGTGGAACTGTTAACAAATCAGAGAACTGCAGATGTTTGTGTGGTTCCAC
Source organism: Chitala chitala (assembly GCA_025773905.1). Lineage (NCBI taxonomy): Eukaryota > Metazoa > Chordata > Actinopteri > Osteoglossiformes > Notopteridae > Chitala > Chitala chitala. The sequence goes on from JABJVR010000087.1 coordinate 4,583,572, forward strand.
TCAAAATACTCATACTATAGTTTTATATTTAATAAAGATAGTATCATAACAAACAATAATAATTATCCTCCACTTATTTTAAAACTCCAAGCATAGCTGCTACATATAAAAAATACTGTCTTCCTATTCACAACAGTTGTAGCATGTGCTACGTAGTTCATACATCTGACAGCATGGCTTCAGAAACGAACCATACATCCTAACCTGAGATTTGTGTTTCGCTAACATGCCCTTACCTGTACATTTTTTCTTGTCGATGTCCAGTTTAATACCTGGTCGTGTCAGCTTGCACTTAAAATCATCCTCCCAAAATTCTGCAAACCAGATGTTCCTACGGTTGTTCTCCAGAGATCTTGTAGTAAAATACTGGTCAAATCCTGGACACACACAAGTAATAGTAACTGTCACTCGAGTTAGGAACACTTCCTTATATATCATTATCATGCATTAAAAAACCTTATCATCATAGGGAAAGAGAATCAAGTTTATAGCCAAGTATGTTTGTCAAATACAAAGAATGTAACATTTAACCCATTCCCTGGGGTTAGTAGTGGGCAGGTTTTATTAAACAGCTGCTATTTAATTGCATGATTATTTTATTTCAGTTTCTGTTCAGCTGTGATTTGAAACTGTTTGCATAACATTGATGACTGGCAGCCTTGGGCCTCTTTTGACTTAAAAATGAACTTTGCACAATTGTGTTTATTAGAGGGAAAGCAAGTAATAAATTATATATTGTTGCAATAAATACTTATTTCTAACTAATGAGAGGGAAAAATATTCAGGTGAACTTGGCAGTGTAAGATTTTTTGGAAGCCTTGTCCTCTTGCAGGGAGTACTGTATTGGGCAGTGGGTTGGAAGACGCTGTGCATGTCTGTAGATCTGGGCTCTATCAATTTGGATGGGAAGAAATGGACATTTTTGCCAACCTCTAAATGAAATTTAGCATTTAAATGTCTCAAGAATCACTAGAGGTAACAAACCACATTAGTGTTAGCAGTATCTGTGATTTTATCACCAATAAAAAAATATTTTCACATTACAGTTGATTGTTACAGAATTTTCAAAATATTGTTTACACTTGTTGCTGCTTTGAAGTTATGGAAGATGTTTTGAGAAGGGTTCCATAGGCTTCATCAGACAACCAAAGGTGTCCAAGACATAAAAATAAAGGTTAAGAACCTCGGTTCTGCAGCAAAACTGCAGCTAAAACCAAATCTTTAAACTTGAACAAAGCGATTACAACCTTCTGCATTTAGCATTGAACGCGTACTGTAAATAAATGCCGAAGGTGCGGTGCAGGTACTAGTCGCTGTGGGTCTTTTGTTGTGCACTCGGCACACTCACACCGGGACCCTACAAGGTCAGTCAGCCGAAGGCTGGGATTGCTCTCCAGAAGGGCTGTAGCCTACTGGGCAGAACACACAGCTCATACGAGCAGCACAGCGATCTGCCACATACAGAGGCGGGCCCTCTCCCGACAGGAGCTGAAGCAGCACCATGGTCACAGAGAGGAAACTCGCCTTTATACTCAACAGCCGTACTGAATGAAACGCATTAATCCTGGCACTGCTGACTTCTCTTTCAATAGTGTTTAACCTTCAAGACAGTTTAACTGCTGTAGGTCTCTGATAGCTGGATGACGGATCAAACGATTGGATAATAAAGCGAGTATTTTCAGTTCATGATTTATCAGATGTTAGTTATTGCATGGAGTCTTGTCTGTACACTGGTGTTGTTTTTGTTTTTGTTTTTTCCAAGTGCTTTGGTTTTGTATTTTGAGTCTGATAAGACAGCCCAACAGTAGTTGTGTTACATAGTTACACAGACATTACAGTGTTACAATGTTACAGGGGAAAATACATTTATGAGTCCAAATGAAGCATGAAAGCAGTTTCCAGTGCACTGCTAAAAGCACCTTCTATGGAGGCTCTTTTGGGCAGAATGGTAACAGCCCCTTCAGCTACGTCTTCCTGGTCCAATATGGGGGAACTCTTGGCCCCCCAGCTGTCAGATCCCACAAACTGAAAGTGTCCAGTCAGGTTTGCCTTTTTTGCTGCCTCCAGGACACGCCTACACAGGAAGATAAAAGATGAAAAATAAAAGCTCCCTTTATACTAACAAGCACAAGAACATCTGAGGCACAAACAGCATTAAGATGTTTATAAAATGCTTCATATTATTTTTTTGGATTTGCACTGCAAGACACACACTGTATACTGTTCACATTGGTCACGTTTTATAAAACAGGCCCATATCTTGATGGCCTAAACATGTGTGGCTGAACACAACTGATTATCTTGATCGACTACAAAGAGGAAATATGCTCAGAATACTTTACTTTTACCATCTGTAGGACTCTTAAGAATGATGACAGTGGAAAAGCCTCATTGCTGTGGTGTCACCGAGAGGCAAACCTGGTGTTGTGCTCTCAGTAAACGCCGGCCGACTTGCATCTGGGAGAGCTTTTGTTTTATTCTGATGTTATTAATATTAGGAATTGTCCTCAGCCAGCATTTTTAAATGAAGTGCAATGTGATCAAATCCTCCTGTCACGATGTAGCATTCTCTAAAAGTTGCCCAAAATCGCTCTAGCAGAATTAGATTTCATTATAATCCACTGCATTATTTAAAACAAAAGAAGAATAAGATGGAATTTGAAAGCTATCAGTATAGCAGTGCAGTCAGAACATGAAGACTTTAGACGTCATGGTCAGACACACTTGTTAAAGCTCATGATGTGTTGTGTTTGTGTGACGCAGTGTGCAGCCATAGCAGAAATGTTTTGTGGCCTTCTTTGCATGTTTTTGACACCTGGTGCGACTCGTTCCCTGTCAGCATAACTGTTGATAGCTGCAATTATATTGTTTTGTGCGTCTGCTATTTTCAGAATGTCTTTCCTTCTTGCCAGCTTTGGTAACCAGCTGCAGGGATGAATTTGTGTATTTCTGTGTGTGCTCGTCTTTTGGCTACAGTAAACACGACCAAGTCTGTAAGCCATTAGCATCTCTTTTATTATCTGAGGACCATCCATCCAGACCTTTCCCCATACCGCATGATTATGTAAACCATTTTTAAATGGTGGGTTTTTTGTTCCCCCATTGAAGAGGAAACAAAGAACAAACAATTTTGTTTGCTATTCCTCATTATGCCTGAATTGTTTGCTTCTGTTACCAAGCATATGTATATCATGATGGATAATTTGCAGGTTCAAACAGATATAGCATGTTTCCTGCTTCACATTGCCTTTGATAGGTCTCCTGAAAGCCTGAGGGCTGGGCTTTGGACACTAGGAGATCCTCCTATTATCTTTTAATTATACATTTTAACAAGTTAATAGTCATAACTGACTAACTTTAACATATGCAGCAGGAGTGCTGTGTAGGAAATAACATTGCTCATTTTTAGCAGACAAAATCTTTTTGACAGGCAAATGGAATAAAGACCAATCTTCACTGACAAGCCAAACAAATATATCTGATATCTGTCATAACACATAAAAAAGAGAAATTTGTCAGGGGAAAAAAACTGAAGATATATGTAATTTCAACTGAAATGAAATAATCTGACGATATTCAAAATCTGTTTAGTTTCAAATCTCTTATGAAGGGGAAAAAAAGACTTACTTTATGTCATCCTCATTGGCAAAGATGATAACCCCACGGGCGTTTGATGTCTCCATTAACCTTTTGATGATCTTGTCAAACTCCCCTGGTTTGGGCTCTCGAGGAATCTTCATGGACTGTGCTATACACAGACCACCTGAATGAGATGAGAAAAAGCCTGATGCTGGAACTCTTGTAAAAATTCACCTCAAGGTTTTTCTGGCCACAGTTTTGTTTGGTGTTAAGTACACCTGTGTATTTGAACACCACAGGCGCTACATACCACTTATAAACCTGTTCAGTTTTTTGTGCCAGTAACAGCTGTGTTCTCACCCTGCTTTAGCAGGAAAATTAAACCATATCCACAAATTAAACCAGAACATGCAGTGTCATCTCCCATTATAGTTCTTCAAAAGCCTTGCAGGACTGCTGTCTAGGTACATAAAAATGAGTTGTGTGGTACATGGATGCTCTCGGACTGATGGAATGCTTCATTTCAAACGTTTTAAAATTCACCTAGCAGTCCAGGGGCTGTGTGATGAATAATGTGAATTCCCTCGCTGCCGGTTACGTAACGCCGATAGGTACATGACAGTACCTGTCTCCCTGGAGATCTGGATGAAGGCATCGACTCCGCTCTCTCCGTAGTTTCCTTCCGAAGCCAGCGTGGACACATAGTTCCAACCCATTGCCTTGACGATGTCCACCATAGCCTGAGCCTGATAGGAATCAGGAGGAACCACGCGGGAGAAGAAGTCGTAGCGGTTGTTGTCACTCAGCTCTGGGGCAGTGGAGGCATAACTTATCTGAGGGATCTGGAGACATGTAAGAATATTTTAGTGTTAGGTCTGAGTGGGAGCCATCCCAGCACTAACACAGATGATAAACAAGTTATCAATGGCAATAACAGACTGTCAGTTCCTAAATACTACACAGAGGAGGAGCTGTCATTCCACTGGATCAGGTGGCTCACCACCCAAACTACTTTGGGTGATAAACATCCACTGAATCCTCTTGCCTTCATCTTCAAGAATGAGACCAAATGGTGGAGAAATGTGAAACCCGCATAAAATCATTTCCAGCAATGTCATGTGTATTTTGGGCCTACCTAAGAGCAAAGATGTGTGGGGGCAGCATTCAACATTACATGAATGTTTTGTTCTTCACATGACAGCTGCTCCACGCCTATATTGCCATCTTCATGACTGCTGGTCTGTGCAGGGATCTACAAACCGCAGACACCGCTGGGCTTGTGTGCCCACGGCAGCAGGCACACCTGCATCGTCAGCACGGAGGGAAGATTCGCTCTGCTGTTTGCACACATTCTTTCTGTTGTACGTTTGTGATGGAGAGAAGCTTTAAAGGGTTCCGCAGACTCAGGAAACTGGAGTTTTGGCAAAGCATGTTTATCTTAAGAGGACAGGCACTTTAAGAAAAAAGAGATTATAAGACATACGACATTCCCAAAGTACAAGTTTACCTCGTCTCCAGTCAGCTGAGAGCGAGTGGGTGCTGGCTGAGAAGGATCAGTGACTCAGCTTCCTTTGTGTGTTGGTTGGAAGGTTCTGATTGGTTGATTACTAGTCTGAAGAGGTGTAGGAAGGGAGAACTTAACTGTTTCAAGAATTGTTGAGTACAACAACATGTCAAGAGTCTTGGCTTATAAGAGACCCAGTGATTTGGAAACAAAGCTGTCAGCCAAGAGCAGTGAACACTGACAGGATGCTGTACAAACAGGAGAAGGTCACAGCATTCTTACCAACTACCCTAATAGAACGTACTGTTATAATGGGTAAAGCCAACCAAAATCTAGACTTGTGTTTATGAAGGTACAAACTAAAAAACACAGATTCACTCTGTATAGCAGCAGTAATCAAAGCTAGAGAAGTAATTTAGAGACCAATACCAACATTGATCACATGTAACGGCTTAAATTAGAAAAAAGAAGCGTCTTTAAGATGTTAAACTGTCACATTTGTGAGGACCTGCAAATTTACACATTGCAAATAGACAAGATTAATTCCTGAATTGATTCTAATTAAATCCAGTCTGTTGCAATTACAGGAGACCCGATATATAAACTAAGAAAATGTGGCCCAAACTGCTTTGGAAAGAATATCCTTGTTGTGCCAGTACAAGAATTTGTTTTAAAAATATATGAGAAATGTTATTATAAAATTATGAAAATAATTTTACCTCTATGCTGCTTTGTTAATAACTCAACTTGGTGAATTAAGCTATGGTCTCATGAATACTTCAGACCTGTCTGGTCATCTGATGTTTGCATGCATTATAAAGTGGGAGAGGTTGTGGACACACTGGGGGGGACAGACTGTGGACAGACACAGAGGGCTAACAGGAGAAAGGACCATTTCAGACACTATCTGGATGGATTATGTAGGTATTAGTCAAATGAAGTTAAGCAACGAGTGGGCGAGAGAGACGAGCAGATAGTGTATGAGTGCTGTGATCCAGCTGTAAGCCACACGCGGCATTTAACACTCGAGCCCCACTGAGTACGTGATGCAGACTCTCGAACACTTTAACCTTCCTTATACTGCTCATTACACATTCACGGTTTCTGTGTCTTCCTCTGCTACTTCAGTTTGACTATCAAAAACAACAGCACAGTCCAAACTGGTGTGGACAGCAGTTGGTACGTCACAGACAGCGCTGTTATTCTGTCAATCCTTCAAATATTACAAATGCAGTTTTCAATCACCATAATGGTGTCTCTCTACGCTAATTTCTTTGTGTAAATTAAATACAGCACGGCTAATGTTGGCTTTCTGGGGAATTTTAGGGCAGTTGTGTAAAAACCTATCTTTTTATGATGCAAAAAATATTTAATTGTTAAATACTGCAGATTTCACTTGTGATTTTCACAAAGCACGGTTAATATATTTATTTTCCATTTGTGATAAACTATGACATAATTCTCAGTTTTTCTCTTTTTCTGGTGAAGATTAATTGCGGATTAACATTCCTTGAGCCTTGATGTCATCATTTCCTTAATTTGATTAATTTTTTTCATGTATTATTTTTCAACTCAGTAAAAAAAGCACACAGACATCCCTTGATACCTGAATTAAAAAATTTGGTATTAAATTCCCTTATTTCTATAGTTAAAATTTTTGACAGCACTTCTTTTAACATACGTTTCAAAATTTTTGTTGATGTGTACAGAATATAGGGAAATATAATGGAATATGCAATACTGTGCGTAATTGTAAATTGAATAAAAACATGCTCATGAATAACCTCATTAAATGTTTGGTAATTTGTGTTTGAAGGGTAACACTGTAACACTAACACTGTATATTGTAACACTGTACACTGTTACACTATACACTGTATACTGTAACACTGTACACTGTATACTGTTACACTGTAACACTGTACACTGTATACTGTAACACTGTATACTATACACTGTAACACTGTACATTGTACTCCAGTCCTGAGGTGATCGTTATATTTGTGTCTTTGGGGATATTTAGGAAATTTGTTTTACAGCTTTCGCATGTGTTGGGAACACAGTTATTTTTCCCATTTTAATCACTGGAAATATAAGTTTTTAATAATAGTATAATTTTTTCTATTACATTTAATAATGTAAGTCACGGATGGCACATGCATGTCTGTGCAGTGGCTACATTAGAGGTGAAATAAAGTTCATGGCAACTATGTTCAGAGTTCTGTTTTCTGCCTGTGGACCTTCTGTCTCCCAGTCCTAGTTGTCTTCTATCCTCCTCAATTAAAAGCATTTCTAATAAGTAAAGGAACCAGAGGCTGTTCCCTGCAGCTGCTGTGATGATTATTTATTAGCCTGTATGTCTGATGAAGATCTCTGGGGATGGTTCCAAGCAGTCTTCTGGCTGACACACACCAGAAAGGCTCTGTCTTGCACCTCCACCCAAAGACCTGAAGCACTAAAAATGACACCATCATTCATCACACAAGACCTCATTTTTCTCTCATTACAGCAACAACCCATGACCAAATATACATCAATGACTACTTCATACTATTTTGCAACGTGCAAGAAACAGTTTATTTTTAATGATATTGTAAATGTTGTATCTCACGGCCGAGTGTGGGGAACAGGTAGTCCTCAGGTAAGACGCTCTGCAGCTGAAACAAATTAAAAATTAAGAATTTGCCTAAAAGTGTACAATGCCACCTCAAACCTTAAAATTATTGTCTTGGAGAGTGGCCTAGCAGAACACCTAGGTCCAGTGGACCAGTAGCTGCACCTTTGGAACTGTTTATATAAATGCCACATGGGCTGATAATGGCATAAGTCATCTTACAAAATCATTATAATGTGAAACACTATGTTGCTGGACCCTGTTTTTCTCACGGTGTTTTACTGCATACAGAAGTATAGTATGAAGCGTAACTACAGTGTGTTAGAACATGATGTCATCATTTGGTATAAATGCACGTCTCACCCTCCTGTGATGACCCACTGTTGATTGGACGCTGGCAGTGATTCCATTGGTGTCGTTAGCACCAGCTACCCCACACACACACACACACACACGTGTTGTCCTTTCATGTGGTTTTTTTTTTTTTTTTTACTGTTTCTGTTAAGCTTTTTTCTTCATTCTTCAATTGCTGTAATAGATTTTTGTTATCAAACAGCAGCATGTTGCTACAGAAATGCTTTAAAGAGCAATTTGTTTTCTTTCTTTTTGCTCTATATTTATGTTGCGTGCCGCGTCTCTCCCAGAGGCTTAATGTCCAGGAAGGCTGCGCTAATGCCACTGCCAACAGCTGCCTGATGTGCACCCGCAGTCTCTTTTAAATGGTTTATTCTGAGCAAAGCGTCATTAAGGCCCACATTCTGACAGCAATTGTCATGAAACAGAAAATCATCTATTGCTTCTGCCTACAGTGAACCCATCCTTGCATTACGAAAACGGCTAAACCATATGCATGTGTGCACACACACAAACTCCTTACAGCGCAGTCCGTTTTAGTGGATATCCTTGCAACTGGCCATGCAGGATCCAGTAACAGACTACAGACGGTCCCTGACTTACGATGGTTCGACTTATGATTCTTCAATCTTACGAGGACTATAGCAATACAACAAAATAGCAAAATATTTTAAGTTTCTCGCGTCAGGCAAGCATAGCAGCGTATGCGTTACGATACATTGGGACGCTGCCGGGATGTACGCATCTCCCGCCTTGTGAGACGCCTCACTCTCCCCAGCAGTCGACACAGTTCAGTTGGCTCGGTGTTAGAGCGTGTATTTTTTTTTAGACCTCGTATTTATTTTGTCTTGACTTACGAGATTTTCAAGTTACGATGGGATCTTCGGAACACATTTCCATCATAAGTCGAAGACTACCAGTATTCACTTAACTGAAATTTTGTTTTTACCAAGATCATAGCTAGTCGTTTGCTTGAGTAAGTCACCTTAACAGGGGCTTCACATCACTCGCATGGCTGGTTGTTGTTCGTTTTGTCTGCATTAATGTTTTCTGCCAAACATTTAAAATTGCTTATCCTTTTTGTCCAACACAAAACTTTTTCAGTATCAACATCTGAATATAATTTTTTGTAAGTTTTAAAAATTCAGGGCCTTGAGAAAGAGATGTTAGAAGATTTGTTGAAGACATTTTAAGGGCAGTAATTGCTGGGCATGTTGAAAAACAACTCATGTATTGTGACAGTTCATTACCGAGTGATGTGACAGCAGTTGCTTTGAGGAGGTTGGGCTACAGACGCTGGCTCACTATTTTATAATAACTTCCGTATATCCACTCATCCAATGTCCATCCATCCCAGGCAGTGTAGGGCATCATTCATGTAAAATATGTAATATGGGACTTAAATATTTATCCATTAAACTGATTTTCCAATTTCATTTAACTGAGCGTGTTCCATTGATGTCAATGGCACAAAAATGGCACATAGCATTTACGCGTAGAAATGTAACGTGCACAATTACCATGAACATATATATGTGTGTATATATACACTATAGAACAAGATCTTAAAGTTGCTTTAGCATATTTTTGGTAATTATGCTGGAAAATGATTAATTTGTGTCAGAATTTAAAGGAAATCCTGGTGTGTAGAAACCGCAGTCTTGAATGTTTAAAAACGTAGTTTCTGAAGTCGTTCCTCGAGCCAAAAGGCAGCGACTCTTCATGAAAAAATAATTCGGCGTTCCTTTCTGCCACGCACAGAGTCCGTCACGCTTGTCTGTGATTACGTAACATCAGGTCAGCGAGGCGATCTGCAGCATGAGCCGAATTGACAGGGCTGCTTGGTGCTGCGTGTCACTCTGTGACCTGTTTGTAATCACAATGAATGCAGATGACAGGGGACTGTGTGCACACACACACACACACACACGCACACTCACGTGCTCGGCTGCCTGCCTGCCTGCCTTCAGCATGCTTTCTTATAAATTAAAGGGACAGTGTGATGCCGCGTCTGGGGCCCCTCTTTCAGCCCTTTCTCCATAAACATGTCAGAAACCCTGCCACTGGTGTGGGGGGTGGGTTGGATTAGGGGTCTGACTGGCAGGGGAAAGGGATGTTTGGCTGTTTGTCACAGATTTGAAGAGGACTTTGGTCCCAGGGTGCCCGTTGATAACTTAGACATAAATAAGTGCACCTTACCAAATCCATCACAGAGACGTCAGTCCTGATCGCACGCTTGCTTTATCAAATCTCTGAATGTAGTACTTGGACCCAAGGAAACGTCCACAAGGGATAAGCGGTAGCATGCATACCAGTGTGTTAAGGAGAAGTAGTGAGCCCTGTACAAGCAGGATGTATGCGTGTTAAACAGAGCGCCCCCTGTGGGTAGCACAGTGGATGTTCAGAGTCCCCCCAGTGAAACATCACTCACTTCCAAGATCTTTCCAGTGTCATGCCAGATCTTGCTGACAGGGTGTTTGGCTAAGCTTTAGCAGTTCTAGTAAAACTGCAGGAATATTTTGATTACAATGTTTTTCAACTTTCGGCCTGTGTCGCACCTCATACAATGGTAGTTATAGTGTTCAGGCCGTATGTGCAGCCTGGCTTAACACAAAATCAGGTTCCGCCAGTGGTATTCTGCAGCCTAACGTCAGTCCCAGCATCTGTTACAGAACAGTAAATGGAGAATATGGAGGTTTCAAAGTTAAGCGCGGAGGACGACAGTTTGTTTGGCATGCAGGTGGAACAGGGTGGGTGTCATCTGATTTGGCTGGGGAGACCGCCTCAGTGTTTTAAAATAAGAACAAAGAGATCAGTGATCACGGCAGCTAGTCCTGTGTGACTAGTTATGTAAAACCACCATCTTCACTGTCACAGCATGGATTCCTCTATAAAAAGAATGACAATGATGATACACACAAGTGTGAATCCTATTGTTCCCCTTAATTGAGCCATTGTACATGACCTCGCATTACAGGACATACGAGTCCGAGCAGGTCCGTCATTTGAATTGGTAATTCTGAATACGGACGCATGTTTAACAGGGTAAATCAATGCAGTCATCACACAGAACATCAGCAGAGGCACCAAAACCACCTGTGCAAATAAAACACGGAGGCGAGAGAGAGCGATTTCCGTGATTTAGGAGTCATTAACTGATTGGAATGAGGATTCAGGAGAGGAGTTAATTTGGAAGAAGGGTCAGCAGATTTTGGGTCACTTGGAAAAGTATGGCTTCCACCACAAACCTGATGCAGGTAATATTTCTTAGTCATGACAAGGAGCCAAGTCGGGACAAGTGTCCGAAAGCGAAGAGAGATAGATAAAGGTGTGATCTGGCCTAAAGCGAGGAGAGATAAAGGTGTGGTCTGGCCTAAAGTGAGGAGAGATAGATAAAGGTGTGGTTTGGCCTAAAGTGAGGAGAGATAGATAAAGGTGTGGTCTGGCCTAAAGTGAGGAGAGATAGATAAAGGTGTGGTCTGGCCTAAAGTGAGGAGAGATAGATAAAGGTGTGTTCTGGCCTAAAGGGAGGAGAGATAGATAAAGGTGTGGTCTGGCCTAAAGGGAGGACAGATAGATAAAGGTGTGGTCTGGCCTAAAATGAGGAGAGATAAAGGTGTGGTCTGGCCTAAAGTGAGGAGAGATAAAGGTGTGGTCTGGCCTAAAGTGAGGAGAGATAAAGGTATGGTCTGGCCTAAAGCGAGGAGAGATAAAGGTGTGGTCTGGCCTAAAGTGAGGAGAGATAAAGGTGTGGTCTGGCCACAGCTAATAATAAATATTAACACATTCAGATTTACTAAATAGATTTACTAAAATGCTCGTAAATTATTACAATTTTTATCCCATGGAATGTGTAGTGAATGTATATAAAGTTTATGAAGTTATCAACATTGTAATCTCTGATTAATTTATGTCCACCCTCAGTCACTATACATCTGAAGTTAAAGTTTTGCAGTAACATTTGTGAATGTGAAATTCAGAAAACACCTCCTCTTAGTGTCAGTCTAACTACATTTAATCAACAACAAATTAAATGGCATTTGATTTCTCGAAGAGAGGGGTACCACCTTACACTATACAATAATCAGCACTGGTTCTAGATCATAACTCCAGTACTGTATGTTATGTTTCCTTATACTCTGTACACAGTGACAAACATTTAATTATGAAATTTATAATAAAATGTTACATGCTGATGTAACGGGGCAACTAAGGCTCAAACTCAAAACTTCACAACCCACACAGCATTACCAGACTAGACAATTAGCCCGCTGAGCTAAAGACCCACAGCGTTACCAGACTAGACAATTAGCCCGCTGAGCTA
>JABJVR010000087.1:4596046-4607090 GCA_025773905.1 Chitala chitala
CCTATGTGCTCTGGGATGGGCTCCAGGTTTCCCCGCAACCCTCACCAGGAATAAGTGGTTAAGATAATGGATGGATGGATGTCTTATATGGATTCCAATTATGATTGGCATCGTTACTAAGATGTCCAGTATGACCGCTCAGAACGATCATTTTCATAAATCAGTGAATATCTCATTATTTATTCAGCGTGTGACCATCAAACCCATATGCCCACATGTATATTCTGTATATACAGGGATGCAGGTGGTGGGGGTAGGGAGGACACACCCCCACTTACATATACACTGTTAAGTACTTATAATTACAGTTATACAGCAGTTCTCCCACTTTTTAGGAAAAACTGCACCCTTCTGTGTATGCATGTGTGTGTGTGTGTGTGTGTGTGTGTATAAAAGACATATCCTTGTGTGTATTTTATATATCTATACAAATAATTATTATGTATGTCAGGATTTCCTGAGCACAGAGCAGGAGTGGAAGGCAGGATGCTTCTCTGTTTTCCGACTTTACATAACTGCACTCAGCATGAAACACGCCGCCGCCTCGCCTCTCTCCCCTGAGGTCACAGCCACTGTGCTCAGGTTCATATTTAAGAGCACAGGCGGAGCCCTAACAGAGCTCAGAAGCACTCAGAGTTTGGGGGGTCATCCTACTCAACAACGCAGCCGCACACATGCATGTTAAAAAGCAGCCATGCAGCCCCAAAGGGACGTGTCATATCCTCTGGGCCAGGGATGCGGTTTTCCCCTCTGAACTTTCAGTGCTGTGGCTCAGAGCTGCACCTAACACAGACTCACTTTACTACACTCAGCGGCCCTCGAGACACGCTGTAGCCAGTGTACACGTGGCTGTAGTGCTTGCAGCCCCTGGATCTCTCATGGGATGCTCTGTTTGGGTGTTTTCCTGCACCTCACTTTCAATTATGCAAATAAGACCCAGGTGATCAAAATTGCATATGTGTAAAAAGCTTCATCAATTAGCTTTGGATAATTACTCGGTTTAGCCACCAGAGGCCCTCCTCATTTGCTCTGCTAACAAGATTAACTGATTAAAACATTTGGTCTGCTTTTAAACGTTGAAGAAACAGTTTTATGTACAGCACTTCAAAATTTGTGCATCATAGACTGAAGTCTAGTTGTTAGAAAAATGACCATGACAGTATTCTATTTGAATACAATGTATAAAACTGTACTATACTTAATTGCACTGGCCTGCTGACATTTTTGATGTTACCTTTTGGTCCACAATAATTTTACTTTTCTTTGATATTAACATAAAGTGGGTACAGTAGTTGTCATATTTAATCCTATTAAGGGGTTGGAATGCATTTTTTATGGACCACTACGATATATACTTTAATTGAATGTTTATGGATATGACACGTTTGCAAAGTGCTTTCATCCGAGCCATTCCTTGTTTTTATTCCTTTAAATACCCTGTTTTACACTAATTTTTCTTACAAACGAAATTAATCGTGATAACAATTTCCAAGACAATGTCTCCACCTTGTGTTGTCTGGTAGTAATACAGTATGTATTCTGAAAGGATTTACCAACAAACGTGCTACTTTTACATCGGTGGAGGCTTTTACTCCTGATGGCGTTGAAATAAACGTGATATCACTCGGATTTGCATCTATAAACACTGTTTTATGTCCTAATTTACACGTATCCCAGTTTGACAGCAAACAACCCAATCCTCAAATATTCCTTTAACAAATTCTCAGAGAGCTATAATCAAATGTAAGGCACTGCCTAATATGTTAATCTAATTGCTTTCTCAGATGTTAACCAATCGCATGTCCTCGCAGGTACCCAACGCATGGCCCAATACTCGACCTTCCTTTCAGAAGCAGAACATTTAAAGTGTCTGACACTAGGGGGCGACCAGCGCTTCGGCTGCTCTACTTCCCTGACACGTGCGCACATGCGGTTTTCCTTTCAATATGGCAGCGCACATGTTGTGGTCGACTGCATGCTAGAAAAAACGTTTAAACGGATCTGCGTGTTATAAAGTACCCGTTTTTCAGTTTGGCATAATCGTCGTATTGGGTAAAAAGCCTTTCATTGTGTACCTGTATGTGTTTCGATAAATTTGTAGGTTTTCTGATTACGTTATCAAAAAGTGTAATTAGACATAACTCTTGTTGTAAACGAAAGTATTGTTTATTCGGCTTTGCACCTTGTCATTTTTGTAATTTTGTTTTTATAGGGGGCCCGAACTGTATTCATAACCCTGCGTTATACGTAGTTTTTATATTGTGCAGTATACAGTAGATCAGCAATGGAAAGTACTCCAATTAAAGTTTTCATTGTAGACTTTTCTTCAATCATTCAAAAAATAACTCTTGTGTAAAGTAATTGCTACTTAAAGTTCTTAAGGAAAAGTAAATAAATTGAAGAAGTACAGGTGCTAATCTAAATCGGTGCTAATATTCCGTGTCTGCAAAGCTTTAAATGCTCACGCAAATACATGTTTTAATTGCAGCTTCTACCTGTTGCTACTGTTGGCCTGTTTCAGAAATGACAGAAGAATCTGTGGAAGCAGGAGGCAAACTGATGGATGACACTGAAGAGATGGAGGACACCACAACTGAAGAGCAAAAGTATGTGGAGGAGGAGGAGGAGGATGATGATGATGATGATGATGATGAAGAGACTGAGGAAAGTAACGTTGCTGGAGAGGCTGAGCGGGCAAAGAAGACTGCCAGCAAGAAGACTGTCCCGGGAATCTTGTATTTGGGTCACATCCCACCCAGAATGAAACCAGCTCATGTGAGGAATATGCTGGGGGCCTATGGAGAAATAGGAAGGATTTTTCTGCAGCCGGAGGGTAAGAATATTTACACTCCAAAGTAGCCCAAAAGTGCCTGGCCACTTTCATGTCCATCTTAAAACTACGTTGAGAGTTTTGCTGATCTTGGTAATGCACAGGCTGTTCTGTAGGCTCAGTGAAGTGGAATTACGGCAGCACTTACTACACGTTGTTGCCTAATGAGGTTCAATGCTTAGAGGTGGCCGTTTTCAGATCGTAGTGTGCGGAGGAAGAAGAAGAAGGCCGGCTGCAAGTCTCGCAGCTTCACCGAAGGCTGGGTGGAGTTCAAGGACAAGCGGGAGGCGAAGAGGGTGGCTGCCAGCCTGCACAACACCCCCATGGCGGTACGCAAAAGGAGCCCCTTCAGCAGTGACCTCTGGTGCATCAAGGTACCCTGCTGCCCGTTTCTGCCATTCACAGTGCAGGAAGAACCATAACTACAACCGAATGTTTATGCTCTCGTGATGATAATTCAGATTTCAGTGTGTGACGTTGCCTCATTTGTGGTGCATAAAGATTAAATATTGAAGCAGTAGGTGCTGCTGGAGAGAATGGAGAGGAGAGGTGGTCTGCTGTATCTTGAAGATTAATGTACAAAGCCTGCAGAACAATGTAGTCGAGAAGGATTGGAAAATGTGCCCATCTGGCCAACCCTCAAGCCACTACTGAGAAATGCGCTTACCTCATTACTGTCATTAAGTCCTTTTGTCATTAGGGAAACCACAACACCATGAAGCCATACACATGTCCGTCATACTGTGCAGATTAGATTAATCCAATTATAGTAAACAGTTTAACAGACCCTTAGTGTTCTGCACCCTCTATACCTGAGTACTGAATTTGACTACAGCAAATGATAGCTGTAAGTAATATTCTGGGTTTGTGACATAAAAGGAGGGCCATGATTCCATTGCCTTTCCTCATGTGTTTCACATTAATCTTGGTTGTTTTAACGTGACAACGTACAAGTGAGGCTGATGTGCTTCCCCTTCCTCCAGTACCTGCACAGGTTCTACTGGTGCCACCTGAGCGAGCGGCTGGCCTACGAACAGACCGTGAAACAGCAGCGTCTGCGTGCCGAGATCTCACAGGCTAAACGTGAGACCAACTTCTACCTGGCCAGCGTGGAGAAGAGTCAGACACTGGACAGGCTGAGGAAGAAGAGGGCCAAGAAGGGGGAGGAACTGGCTACGGACAAGACCTGGGACTTCACGCAGCGGCGCACTGAGGAAGAGATCCAGCAGAGCCGCCTCCGCAAGCAGGCCTTCTCCCAGAAAGGGCTTCAGAAAGCCCAAGACAAGGCCCGTGCTATTGAGGAGAAGGCCCAGTCCAACATCTCCCTGCTGGCCAAGATCTTCAACAGTGGGCCAGCTGAGAGCTAACACTGCTGACACCGAGGGTAGGTGAGGGAGCCAGCGTCATGCTTATCCAAATTCACTGCATTTCTTCACTGAATTTGGTTTGCAGAATTTACACAGAAATACATCTTACCCTGCAGGAGGAGAGGAACATTCACAGTTATTAAGAGGCTTAAGAATACGAACCGTTTCATTAGTTTTCTCCTTTTGTTGATTTAAAAAAAGGAGCTGGACATGGTACCATCGTGTAGTATTGTTGATCTGAGAACTTGTACCAGAGCATATCTGGTCAAGATGTCTAATATGTACCGATATAAAGGTTGATTTGATCAGGAGTTCCAACACTACAGTTTTTTTTTTCATGCACGGTAGTTCTGCTGGAACAAAACAACGTGTTTTTGTGTACGCTGGGTTGGAAACTTATAGGATTTTGGCTTCCCTTCAACACAGTACAGTGTACTCTTGGGTAATTCCTGTGGTTTCTCAATGTTCACAAATCAATCTTCTTTCATCACGTGCCAGTTTGCCCTTTGAAATGTATGGCAGTCCACAAAAGGTATCAGATCCAAAACGCCCTGCTGAAACAGACTTTAAATTTATGGTCTGGATTAAGCATGAAAGATCTTCATGTGTAACGTTTGTGATGTCTTTTACCCGCAGAAGTTCAAAGCGTCACGGCACCAACCAAAAATGAATTTGAAAACCAGTAGTGAATAAATTAAAATCTCACTCATTGCACAGAAAAGTCATGAAAACATAATCCATGAAGGATCGATCGCGTTACTTTCCATCGGGGGTCTTCAGCTGTTTAATTACAAGCAAGATGTGTGTTGACATCAAACAGCCAGAACATCAGCAAGCCTAAAAAAGGTCAGTGAATAACTTTTCCCATGCAGCTGTGAGTGAGCAGAGCTCCCACTGCGTGTCACTGTGTGGCTTTCCTTATTTCATGCTAATCACACAAAACTCTTCAAACAATGGAAATTTCCTATTGTAGCTATTTGCAAATCGGACTTCAAAATTCCAGGAGTGTTAGGCATGTGTTCAGTAAGGCTTCTAAAAATGTATAACAGTACATTTGGTTGCCTGTTGTGTACAGGAAATGTAGAGCTGGGTACACAAGACATCTGTCTGTTAAAAGACAACCGACACGTTCCAAGGGCGACTTTATGTCCCAGGTTAATATGAATCTAACGCCTTTATAGTGAGACACAGAAACCATGTGTGTACGGGAAGGCAGGAGTTTAATGAGTTATTCTCATGAATTAATGTGACGGCTGGAAATGAGCATTGCACACATATCACAAACATGTGCAATTGTTTTAGAGGAATGAAAGTAATGATTTTAAAAGCATTGAAATGCTGCAGATATCAAACAACCTCATCCGCGACATTCAGTTGGAGAAAGTAAATGTTTCGGTTCTGCAGTTTTCAGGCTGTTTTTGCTAGTTCTTTAAAGTGATCAAATTGTATGTAATAATCTGTAAAAATTACTGTGCATATTAATTTCAAATTGTTAAATTGTAATAAAAGTAATTCTGTACACATTTATGGCTGTTGCTTGGCTGTAGTTAACATTCCACATAAACGATGAAGTCTGGTCAGTGTTGTTGCTGTTTAAAGTGTCATATGAATACTGCTGGTTATGAGTTCAAAACCAGTGGCAGATTGTCAGGGGTTTCAGCGGAGTCTTTGACTATTCAAAATGCTCTCTCTAATAAAATTTACAAACTCAAATTAGGTATAATTTCTTCAGAACTCATTAACTATTGCAGGCGCAAATTAATTTTTTTACCTGCAGTTTGAACATTTCCATGTATATTCTAATGAGATATGCCTCATACGAAATTCACTGTCTTGGGCCTTTAATTTGTAAAGATACCAAACCAGTTTTTGCCACCACTTCAGGTGAATGTTGGTGCCTAAAGATGTTTCTGATCTCTGCAACATTTATTGATCCTGATTTCGGTGGCAGTAATTACAGCTACTGCAGTTACCTAAATGGTGCCAGACTGTTGGCTTCTGTAAATTCCATTTAACTGAACCATGCCTGTGTTAAACTGAAGTGTAACTGCAAGACTGCACCTATGTCACCAAGCCTAGAACAGTGTGTTCTGGTGTACAGCGTAACGTGAGCGGGTTGCTAAACGTGTGTTTTTGTCACGTGTCGGCATTCCTATTGAATTTCCTTCCAGACCGCCACTGGTCAAAAAACTGCAAAAGAGGATAATCTGTTGAGTGTGTGAGATTCCTTTGTCAAGGTTCCATGCCCTGCAGGGCTGCGTCCATCTCTCTCTATCCAAGGAAAACGGATTTCTCCAGCCCATCCTCCACTTTTGTGTATTCCAGATGGGATTTGAAGTACCGGCTTGTGTATCGAGGACTGTTCCGCACGTAGTCCAGGTACTCGGGTGTTCCAGGACAAATGACGTTGTCCGCCAGTAGAACCGATCCTTTCCTAAGCAGTCCGCACTCCTAGGAGGAGGCAGACACACACCTGGTTAGCGTGGTCACATGATCCCAACACCTACATTGGCTGTTTGTCTGTGGGGCCTTTTCATTATTTGTAAATTACCGATGACAGTTTCGTACCCAGTGTTCATTGTCACTAACCTCCAGCAGCTTGATGTCTGGAAGGTATCGGTCTTTCCAGTGGTCCAAAAAGACAAAATCAAACACTTGGACCCCAAAACGTGCCTTCATCTGCGGTATCAGGTCCCCTGACGGTCCCTCGATCAGCTGCACCTGCAGGTCGTACGTAACGCGGGTCAGCTGTGCAGGCCCACAATGGCCTGGCCGCTCTCTGGCTGACCCCCACACCCAACCCCTGACCTTGTCCTGAAGACCCGCCCATGCTATGACCTGACGGGCCACCGCGGCATAGTCGGGGTTGAACTCCAAGGTGATGAGACGAGAGGCAGGGGGCAGCAGACGGGCGATGCGGATGGTGGAGTAGCCGCAATACGTGCCGAGTTCCAGAGTGGTGCTGGGATTGACGTCACTCACCACGGAATCCAGGATGGGGCCTCAGTGGTGTACACACACGCACGCAAGCAAGCAAGCAAGCAAACAAACATGCACACACGGGAGTGCACACATGAACAGACATACCAAAAACACAAAAGTCAAATCTTTTTTCCTTAAATAAATGTAATAATTGAACATGTTTTTTGTTTATACGGGGTCCATATGTAATGTTACATTTTGTGTAAAGATTTTACAGAGGGTGTTTTTTGAACTACATTGTAATTATAGAAATGTCTTAAGAAAAATTAATAAATGCCAGATTTCCGTTTTTTGTGTCAGAACAAGAACAAAATCGGCACCAAACCAAACAAACCCTCCGTTTAGGTACAACTGCAGCTGGTTACAGGGCTGTGATGTGGTCACTGTACTAACGGCAAGATCAGGTGTATCCAGAAATTAACTTTTACGGTTTTAAAAATAATTCCGCCTCTGTCCCGAATCTGCACATTTGTGACAAAAATCACGCGATCAGCGGCAGAGACTGTCAAACCACTGCATGGGCGGGCCTCAGCTGCAAGAAAATGGTAAATGATGAACTTCATATGGGTTCTCCTGTAGAACTGTCCTACCCAGCATTCATCTCCATGCAATTAAGTACGTTTCCTCAACTTGCCCAGAGCAATTAGAACAGCTGCAATATGCCACCTGATGACAAAAATGACAGACCCTTTGTAGAGGCAGCTTTCACAGCTAATTAAACTAGACAGGGAATTTTGTATTTGCTTACCTCCTAATTAGGCCATTAGCATGAAAAATATCTTGTAAAACTTCCACCCCCAGATAATGTTTAGTGAAAGTGTCTGCTGCAGTTGCACATCTCAGAAATGCTGTTTATTACGGCTTGTAATTAACTCAGTAATGAGTAAACAAAGCAGAGAAATACATTAAAATATAGTATGATGAAAAAGAAATGGGTCAGAGTGCAACTGTACGTTATAGCCATGGAGTCTGATCACAGTGTTCACAGCCTCCCAGCCAGGTGGGGGGAGGAGGACTCCACTTCCAGTTGAGGAAGAATAATTTGATGTGACTGCAGGCTTCATTATATATAGGGGTGACATTTAAGAGCCACGTGCAGTACAAATATCCACGGGTGACACGGGGAGGTCGAAAGTCCAGAAGGCGTCCTAAAAACAAAGGGATTTAGATACCTTTCTCATCACCCACATTCATGGCCCACTCTGTGTGCCTGCAGAAGTAGTCGATGGCAGATAGGACGCTCTGAGGATCTCCTCGGATCGCAGTCCTCTGCACTGCCTTTAGGAGGCGCTGGAAGCAGAAACGGAATGGCTATGTGCAAATACAATCCGCTATATACGTTTTCTTAAAGACATATTGAAAATTATCTTCCATTTAATATTTTGCTTGGCGTATGGTCTATGCCGTGTGACACAGGAAAAGGTTTTCATCCACTGTAACTGCATTTAACACGACACACTTCTACAGGGTACGGTAGCAATGATTAGGCTTCAGTTGTGCACTATAGGATCAAAGCAATTTCTTGTCAGACATGGAAACTTCAATCATGAAACAGTGCTGCAATTAAAAGTCATCGGACCGTGTAAAACAGTAAAGGTTCGGCATTTTAAACCAGCGCCAAGTGACAGTAGACGGAAGACAACGGATCTTGGCAACTGGCGTTAATGTGTGATGTATTCACATTTGCCTGATTCCATTATTAGACTGTGTTGGTTGCCGTTGCTAGATGCGCGACAACTTGAGAACGACGTGGGCGCAGAGGGAGGGGTAGGTGGATTGTGGAATGGCATGACTGCAGGGGGGGCACCTGAGGTCGCGTGGAGCGAGTTACAGTGTCGAGCGCCCGCTCCACGATGACGTCGTGCCACAGGAGCGCCAGCCAAGGGCTGTACTGCACAGCCGCGGGGATGAGCCGGGAATACAGCGCGTAGAGAGCAGCCGCCCCCCCTCCGCACAGGGAAAGGTAGTACAGCCACATGCTGACAGGAACAGGGCAGGCGGGTTAGCATGTTGTGCTTCGCTCAGCGTGCCAACAGCAGGGCAGGGGCCAGATGACATCACACACCCATTTCTGATTTGTGGAGGTATATCACACACACTATGGGTGTTGCTTTCATTGGCTAACTGACATCGGACTACAGAAAGTGTACTGAAGTATTAGACAATATCACCATTCCCTTGCCTCTCATTGACAATTAACACAAATAAATGTTTTATTAGGATTGTGTCTGTTCAGAACGTCCTTCATCTCATGTTCACTTGTTAATTTTCATACAAATAACAACAGCATTTCCCAAACAAGCATTAAAAAATCTCTGTAAAATACTGACACCCCCCTACCTAAAGAATTAAATGTATACTTTCTGGATCCCAAGTTAATTTCGTAATTTGTAAAATTTTATGAATTATATGAGTAGGCCTATTGTGTAATGTATTTTGTAATTGTATGTGTTTGTAGAATGTATATTCAGTTTAAAGAATTCACTGATGATAAACCTGATTTCAAGCATGCGTCCTTACAGTAGACTGGTACGGTTGTGGAACAATTCAGTCAGTCATACAGCAGGTCCTGAAAAAAAGACAAGTAAATATAAGTTTCTCAAAATACAGACAAGTACTGAACACATTCATAACATAAGGCAATAAAGAAAATGTCAATAAAAATGTCAAAATAAGGGAAGAATGTTCTGGATTACTGTCTCTTGAATGAGGACATAATGTAGAACAGAGTTCCTTGACATTAGCATAACAGGTGTGTGCTATGTCTGCACTTTGCAACTGTATCAAATAACAGGGAAACTATTAACAGTATGCAAATTATAATACCTCTTCTAACTGGAGAATGACATGCAACTTGCCATCCAACATGGAGACTTACTGGCATTACTGGTAACAGTAAGGTGAGCTCAACTGCTGCAGGCACGATCAGAGCTCAGAAAGAACACAAAGGTCCAGCCAAGGAACAGAGAAATCTGTTTGTGCTCCCTGATGCCTCAATAAAAATCCCAGTTAAAGGAACCTGTGAAGATGCAAGCCTGCAGAGCTGCCATGTTAGCAGCCAAGAAGAGTGGCCCACTCAGGGAACAAACGGATTCATATCTGACCAGCAGTTTCTGCTTTTTATTTACTCCACACGTTAAACAGAACAAAGGTGATTCCACATAGCAAAGTCAAGGCAATGTTTCAGCACCAACGCAGAAGTCATTTCCTCCAAAGCAGACTGAACAGAAAGTATAATTATAATTATTACTGTTACTGTAAATAAGTTTATATCTCTAGTGTAGATGTTACTGTACATGTGCTGTTATGTGGGAATGATGTTATTAGCATTGCTGTGGTTTACTTTTATTTGCTATGAGACCTGAAAAAAGGTCCTTACTGAAGGACAAAAAATGTGTATACAGTAAATATGTTGAAATAGCCCACTGTGAGGACATCCATCAAATAGATCATTTATTACAATATCAGTTGTATAAAATCTTTAACATTTAGAAAAAATCTATGTATATTGCCTCGCAACAGCATTTTTCATCCGGTAAAGAGTTAAAACAGCTTTCATTTTTAGGGAAAAATAAAGAAAGAGGCAACCTGATATGGCAGCTGAGTTATTATTCATGAAAAACACGGGCAAAAACATCCTCTCCTGCCTTTTGTGTGCGACTAATGAGATGCGTATTTAAAATCCACAGATGAAACGTCTCCTTTGGCTCTTTTGGTTGTGTGCCTTCATCAGCCACAATATCCTTCCCTCCCCCCTCCCACACACACACACACACACACACACACACACACACACAAAATCGTCACACACAACCAACAATAGAGAACAGAAAAAATGCACACACCAACTCGGCTGGCCACCGGC
>JABJVR010000087.1:4617778-4633802 GCA_025773905.1 Chitala chitala
ATGTACACAGCACTAACACAGTAATGCCACTGTGATGGGGTTTAATACACTAACACAGTAATGCCACTGTGATGGGGTTTAATACACATCATATTCCAGGATTATAGCAACCATTTTTTGAATGCATCAGGATTAGTGTCTATTAGCAGTAGTATTCGTCACACTGGCAAATTGTGCTTCTCAGACAAGTCACCCAGATCACTTTCCAAAACCTCCCATAAATGTTACAAATGAATTTTTTTTAAAACAAGCCGCTCTATGAAACGATAACGGAAACATCCCACACTAATCACAGCGCCCACCAGTTCACTACAGGAGTACTTACACGAAGGCTGGGGGCGCTGTCCGAGTGGTCCAGGCTCTCTGGTTGGGTTTCTGGAGGCTCGCAGTACAGGTGAGTGCTGTCCAGAGTTTTAACATCACACCTCCCAACCCCCACCCAGGCAGTTACTTCCTCCCGGGTCATAGCCAAGGTCAGGCCGTCACCCTGAAGGTCACATTAATTACAACACGTGGTCAATAAGTTATAAGTGCCTGTGCGTGTGTGCGCCTATGCGTGTGTGTGCCTGCGTCTGTGTGCGTGCACGCGCGTCTGTGTGCGTCTCCCACTGACCTCGACTGCAATAACTCCTCCAGGTTTGAAACGGAACAGTTGGTCCGGAGCGTCGCGGTTGAGGCGATGCAGAACTGGATTTGGGTGGTACTTGAAGGGTATCCCCTTAATGGTGGTGAAGTCCACTCTCACGTTGTCCAGCTCAAACCACACCCCTGTCACTCTCTTCCCACTAGCGACGGGTGGCGTGAGACAGGTCATCTGGTCAAACGAGATGTCTGTGCATGGTTCCTGTTTGTGGAAGGGAGAACAACCTTTTACAGATGCTCAGACTACATGGCCAAAATGTTTACAACCGATGGTCGAACACTGAAATCGCTGCTTTAAGGATTAATTCATTTATACTCTGCCATTATGCGTTTAAAAGGGCTTTATGAAAGAAAAGTTGTCATTGCTGCCGTCTGCAGTAATGCGATTTGAGCTTAACATTTCCGATGACACCAACAGACCCGTGTGGGTGCAGATGTCTGCTAGTCTGCTGCAGCCCGCTGCACACCCAGTCACGCTTCATTTTCAGTCAAAAGCTCACCTTTGACACAGAGCCGTTTAATTCACGAGGAATTCGTGAAGCGAGCTCACTGAATCGCCTCCTCCGCTCTGAGCGATCTTCGAGCGGCTCCATGGACACTGATATCATTGGCCTCTGTACCACGTCCAGGTTCCTGCCGCTGACTTTAATGGAGCGGCCGCCTCTGCAGAATCGGAGGCACAAGAAAAGGTGAGCTGCCCTTGTGCCATGGAAACGATTCACGCTGCACTTAAATGTCAATCAGACACAACCACCTGTGTTCGTACAATCACATACATACAAAACCAAGCAAAAATCTGCTATATCGACTGTCTAAAACAGCAGGCATCCAAAATATCAGCTTAATGGTAATGACGTGACTGAGAAATCTGTTAACACACAATGCCACGTGCTCACCCATAGAAACTCTCGGTAGGTACAGCATCAGTAATAACCGGATTAGTCATGTATCGGAAGAGCGATGAAGTCAGGCTCCTCTGGGCCTTGCCGAAGAGCACTCGAACCTGTAGCTCTGCCGTGTGGTTCACTGGGCTGGTGCGGCAGACCAGCTGGGTGTCGTTCACCTCCTCCACTCTGAAAAGGTTAAGCAGGACAAACGTGACTCCACCAGTCATCGACCTTGTAATGGCAGCAGAAGACGAAAAAAGATCAATGGTCATTTGTCGTGTGTAATGGCAGTCACCGGGGGTTACTGGCAGCTTGCGATACGCACGTACATGTAACAGGGATGGAGGCCCACGTAAGCAGCCAGGTCAGACCGCTGTCCCGTCAGCATTTGGGAACCCTGCACCGTGATGGTAGTGCCTCCAGACATGGGACCCCTGTCTGGGACAACTCCATGGAGCTTTGGATCCTGGTACACACACACACACACACACACACACACACACACACACACACACACACACGTCACTGCAAGGAGTACGTGTTCACAATGCTTTAAAAGTCTAAAAAGTATCACCATTAAAACAGTCTCAAAATTCTAAGGCAGCATTTCTACACAAAACTGATAAAAAAAAAAAGGCAAGGACACAGAGTACATCATAAAGATATGGAAACTCAAAAATACAACATATAAAAAGGCATATTTTGTATTTTTTTATATCCAGAAATCTTTAACAGTGACAGATCCAAAGTGAAACACTGCTTTGTTATCTGTGTTCCTGAGTGGGCTCCCTTGCTGAGTGGTACACACAGCCCTTGGCCAAACAGCCCGAGCTGATGGCTTTGTCCTCCTACCGGGACAATCGTTCACTCTGCATGACTCTCCCATGAGCCCTTTCTTTCCAAACCACCCATTACCCAGGTGGACAACAACTGAACAGGTAGAAACTACAACAGGATAACAAATGAAATTCAAAGACAAAATCCTGGAGCATCTCAATACGTAAAAAAAAAAAAAAAAAAGCTTTTGTGCATTTTGAATTTCTTATTTGAGGGGGGAAAAAAAAAACCATCACAAAGCAAAATCAAAAAAGTATTTTGGTAGAGTTTTTGCACTGATAAACTGATTTGGTTCTTTTGGTGTGTGGGTTTACTGCTCATATTATAACCAAAGTAAACTTTGATCATACTTATGTAAATGTGTAGTGCATGTGTGTTCAGTGTTTGTCTAAATATGTATGTATGTATGTATGTATGTATGTGTACACGTGCACCCTGTGTGTATAATACACACACACACACACACACACACACACGTCATTTTTCACATTTATTCATGCTTACCTGATAAGCAAATGTCTGCTCACTTGTCCCTGGTCCTGACTGTCCCACTGAGACAGTTACTGGTCCCCGGGTTTCCTTCTCACTGTGCTGTAGCTCACACACAATTCTGAAACACACATCACACACCATTACCTCAGAGTGAGCTGGTGCAAAAGCGGAACAACACGTGGCACGTTACTAAGCCAAGCCAAGCCGGGCCAAGCCAGGCCAAGGGGAGCCGCTCATCCTATTCTGCATTTCGGGATTTTGAACATTTAAGTGGTACACTCTAGGTCCAAGGAGGTTTCATCAGAACACTGAGCTTCCAACATGTCACTGAGAAGCTTATACTAAACACCCCTCTCCCTCTCTCTGAAGAACCACGCTCATTGTTCTCATCTAACTTGCTAACAATTAGTTTCCATTTCTGGCTCTTCCTGAGCAACTAAAATTAAAGAAGTGCTCACAGCTGACCTTATCTCTTCTGCTCACAATACTGTGTACTTGGATTACATTCCTGCCTATTCCTCCCCCCACGCTTTTTTTGCTTCAGTTTTAGTGGCTCTAACCTACAGTGAGCCACATGCCTTTAACACTGCTGACGCATGCGTGATTCGCATGAGAGAAGCTAAATTCATTCTGATACGCAGTCAAAATGTTCCGAATTCAACCGACATGCAAAACAGGCGTTCATCTGTACAAAATTACTAAAAACACACACTGTGAGCCGGCAAGAAAGAAGGATGCAGCACTGTTACCTGGTGGAGACCACATATGCCTCAGGGTGTGCAACACACTCCACACCAGCAACTGCCACCCTGCGCTGGATGTCCTGGAACCGCTGGCCCAAATTGGACCCCCAGATTGTGACCAGGATTCCCCCCTCCAAGGGCCCCGTGTGGGGGTGGATCTGAACGAACGGAACACAATTTCACAAAACACTGAGAACCACAACAAAGATCCGCTACAAAAGCTGAAAGACTTTATCACCAACACCAGAGAAACACAGAACAAAATGCCACAATCAAGGTGTGTCCAGAACCTTCTTAATGAGAGGTGGAGGGCAGGTCTCCTCTGGGATGGTGGAGCACGACCCGTGGTACATGCAGCTGGGCACGTCTCCGCCACACCACACGCAGCCGTAATGCGACGGCACGGCCCGGCACTGGCTGCAGTCCGACTGGCCCAAAGCACAGTTGTACAACTGCACTGTGGAGACAAAGAACAGGTGTTCACAGGTGTTCATCTCCCTTCCCAGCAGCAGAAGCAGAAGAGGAGGGTGAATGACGAGGCTCTGGTCCGTACGGCGCTTACAGCGGAGGTGGGGAACGGAATCGATGCGCTGAGTGGGGCCCCTCTGCAGGTACACAGGGGCGGAGTATTCTAGCTGTCCCGTTGAGTACAGGAACTGAAAAGGGAGCCACGGAGACAACTGTCAGTACATGCACTCATGGGCATCCTCACCAGTTAGCAGAGTCACGGTGGCGTGCCATCTGTGTGCATGGCGAGGCCAGTATATTACAAAGATTAAAGGATCGGGCAAGCGCGCTTGTGTGTGTGTGCTAACGTGTGCACTTAGTTTAACAGAACTGAGGACGTTGTGTGTTACTTCACCACGCACGCACACACGTACGGAAAGTGATCTTACCTGGTGAGAAGCACAAGTAATGATGTGGCTTTGCGTTTCTTTGTCTTTTTCCAGAGAAGCTGCCAGGGTGATGGCTTTTCCTTCTATATCCACCACACACTCGTACTGCTCTCCTTCCTGCACAGCCATTGTTCCAGAACAAAGGATGATTAGCACTGGCAGCGGTCAGAGCGGGCACCAATCACACACTGCTCCGTACCGCGTCTCTTTTCTCAGCCAGAGCCCCTTCCCCCGAACGGCACCCTTACCGCAAACAGGTCCAGATTCCGGCCCAGCAGAACCAACCGTGCTTCCAGCCCGATCGGAACCAGGGGCGAGCTCTGCAGTGCCCACACACAGGGACAGGCAGCTACACCACGGGGTTCCAGTGTCTGCTCCTGGGGGGTGGGGGGGTGATCACAGGGCAAAAGTGCATGTGAGTGCAGATAAGATAAGCAGAAACACTGCTGTTATCACATTGATTCAGGCGGACAATTTTACAATAAGCATTTAATCCTAGGGCCGTACGACATGACAAGTGGGGGGGGTACTTAAGGCTTTGGTGTATGTGTACTAGCAATGTCATCAGTTAATGGCTCAACACTTAACAACCCAATAAACTGTTTTGCCAATGCTGTAACGGTACGAAGTACAGCAGGCAGGCTGTCTTCTACACTGCTTTACTGAGCTCTGCCTGTCCACCAGCCACTGCACAACATCTGAAACACGTAGCCACACACCATCTGGCAGGTGCCACTGCGACAACTAAAGAAACATTATGGGATGCTTCTACTAAATGAATGCATGAACAAATCCACTTTCCAGCACTGGAAGCTAAAAACTAACCAGTAACAATTATAAGCCTAATTAGTAGTTACCCATAATTCTCACAATGAAAAATGAGTTAACAACACAAAATGGATATCGTACGTAGGTGGGGAATAAAGAAAAGTTTAATGAAGCAGGCTTCCAAAAGGAGTTTATAGTGTGGAACCAGTCTGATCGGTACCACACAGCGACGGTCCCCAGTAACACATCAGCAGTGCATATCGACAAGCCAACCCGTCCTTCCATAACAAATAACAAAACTGCATGAAATATTAACAACGGGGGAGGGGCTTGTTGCAGCTGCTGCCTGTGAGAGTGGACAGCAGACACAGGAATCGCACAGGACCAGGGCAACACAACTGACAACACTGCCATGGTTTTTCTGCTGGAGGAAAACAGTTCGTCTGGGGTACATAACGTGGAAACGGGATAACCGTTTGAGTGACATGCCACTGCTTCCAGGCATGGATCCACATGGATGGTGGAAAACAAACGGCTGGCAATTCCCACAACTACCAAATTTGACGAGTTGCTATTTGTTCATAGCGAGCACGCGAGTGCCTGCGACCGCTATTCGCGACCGCTGCTCTGAAGATAAACAGACTGAGCCCTGATTACACGTTCATTTTCTTGTACAAAAACCTTTGTTTTTTTCCTGTGGCCATGATCACACTTTTTTTTTTTTTTTTTTTACACATATGCATGATTATACTTGGTGGTTCACTGGGAGTCAACCAACTGGTCACCAGTTAACAGATTTACTAGCATCCCTACTAGCATTCACTAGCATACACAAATGTTTATACAGTCAGCCAGTACCAAACTCTACGTCACTTTTGGTCTCATCACCCTTGTCTCTAATGTAGCCTTGCTCAATGTTTCAGTAAAAATAAGATGTTAACACAGAGTTAAAGTGCATGCGTCACTTAAAGCAGGCTTATTTTCAGGTACCAGTAAGCACTTCCGCATGATACTGTAAGCGATTCCCCTGATATAACGGATCCGGCTGCATCTTCCCAGCAAAGAGCAGCCATGGGAACCCAGAGGGGGGGGGGGGGAGCAGTCATGCAGCACACAATAAACTCTCAGAGTTATAGCCTGCTCTTCCCCCCAACTCCAGAGTCCCCCCTCCTTGGTCACCGTGCCAACGTAGGCCCGTCCATTCCTGATGCGCGTCACCCAGGAAACTGGCCTCGCAGTACGCAGCCTCCCATTCTACCCAGTTCTGGGGGTGAATCTGAGAAGCTAATGTTCCAACTCTATGAACGTCATCAGGACAGAAGTGAGCAGGGCCAATGAGAAAGTGTGGCTGTCTACTTGAATTCTTAAGGGAAACTTTATTAGGAGCACAGAGCAGTAACTAAATAAAGCAACCAAACTAACAAATGCACCAAGCCAAATGTTTACCCAATCTATTAAAAATAAAAACACCATTACGAAAATTATTTTTAAATGCCATTACACCAAACAAACATTGTAACAACCAGCAAATTCCAAAAAAAATTCCAGACGTCTAGCAGAGCATTACCAAAGTTAAACTGTCCCACTCTGAGCCATTTTACTGCGGATTTACACTATAGTTATGCTGTAAGACGCATGTTTACATGCCTCTTTATCATCATAAGACCATATTTACCCAACTAGACCAGACAAGATAAGGCTGTCCTGGATGGGAAGATGGTCTTGATAATTTCAGGTGTGCACTCCTGTAGGCAGAGCAGGCCGTGTCGTGCCTGTGCAGGCTGGACTAAAGGGGAACACCTAGCAGCTGTACCAAACCGCCTTACCTGTGTGTTGTGGATGATATGCCGCTGTGGGCAGCGCGTGGCATGGGTGCACAGCTGGTCCAGGGCACACCAGTTACATGGCCACACACTGCCGACGCAAGCCATGCACCTGCAGCACGGCAGAGAGGCACAACGTTACACACAAACAGCGCGTGTGCGTGTACGCGTGTTAAAAGCTGTACTGCGCCGTTCACTCACGGGGAGGTGATGTTCAGCAGTCCCGCCGCCTTGCAGTCATAGAAGGTGATGTTGGTGTACGTGATGGTCACTTCCCTGAACATGAGGGACACCCGCAGGATCACGTGGTCTGAAGAGCATGAACACAGGGCGCTGACGCTTACGTGCCTCTATTTTGCCGGATGGTTCGACACGTGACCCGTTACGGCCTCTATTCAGCAGAGTCAACACAAACGCAAGTAACAGACAGCCTGGACAAAAGCTGCACTGCCCGGCGCTATGGAAACGCCAGCACAAACAGCGTATTTAGGCTCTTTCTCAAGGCAGACAAAACACTGACAGGTATGTGGTAATACAACTGACTGCTAACAAGCATTTTCCAAATGTTCCCTGCACAACATCGGATCTACACAGGCTTTCAGCAACAAAAGATATGGAAGAGGGTTTCCTCTGTGTCAATGCAGAAAGGCATGAGAACAAGTTAATTATCATCCTATAGGCACACTGACTTTGGTCCCGTCTCAACAAGCAGTACAGCAAATATTTAAAGATGACAACGAACAGCTGGGTTAGACACAGCTAAAAGCACACTAGTTTGAACTTGCTCTACATGCAGGCATGACACAAACACCATACCTGCCATTAAATATGGACTTTACAGCTGTAGCAGTTTTCTGGCATATTCTGGGCTAAGCAGATTAGGTAAAAAGTCAATAAAGATGCCGACAAAGTACAAAAAAAAAAATGTATTAATCATTTATGTACTCTAAAAAATGAACAACGTAGATTTTAAAGAGCGGAAAACTGTATACATTGAAATATAAAATTAAGCACACACAGCTGGTAGATATAGGATTTTCAAGGGACATTTTACCCAATTCAATCAAGTTCATTCTTTATGTATCCAGTGTTTAAATTACATTGGTGGAAAAACTCAATCTAGTGAAAATAAAAACTGACAATAAAGACATTACATTTGTTACTTCAAGCAGAAAACATCCTTTACCCTGAAGTTAAAAAAAGGAAGTGTATTATGCTAAAAAATGAAAAAACACTGGGTTAAACATTTCATGTTACATGATATAACCAGAGACTCACCACTGCCAATAGGGCTAAGAGGGAGGAGTTCTGGCAGGGGTGATTGACATTTGATGCTGGTCTCCATGACAACAGCAGGCTCAATATGTATGTTTCCAAAAGAACAAGAAAGAGACTCCTCCTTTGACAAAGATGGCAACTGTGCTACTGTCAGAGAAACCTGGGAGAAGGGGGAAAAAAAAAAAAAAAAAAAAACTGGTTATGGAAACTCCCAAGTTTCAAAATACAACGATATTACTGAAAGACAAGTTATTAGGGGAAAATCTTTTTTTAACCGCTTGAGTAGTTTTATTTCTGACATGTCGAAACAAAAACAAACAAAAATAAGGTAGTGCAAAAACCTCGAGGCAGGATTGATACATACATCAAAACCCCTCAGAAACACAATGATCAACACTCCACCATGACATAATTCCCAAATGAGAGTTTGTGTTTCCATCACCGAGGATTGATATGCTAATCAGTGCCATTATTCATTCATTCTGAAAACACCCCCCCATCCACGGTGACACGTGTAGCGCTGGGAAGCAGAAGACACGATCTGTTGTAGTCATGCAGAGAGAGTCGATAATGACAGGCACGGGCGGGGCGTGCAGGCTGACACACGCCGATGACGGGGCCAGATAACGCGTGCAGGGCGACGTTACACACGTTTGTCCGCTCCTCACGGGCGTTCACGCGTGGCCAAACGCTCTGCACCGCAACGCACCGGCTCCCGCTGTGGAAGCTCCAGAGCCAGTGGTTCTGCTGGGTGTGACGGGCACACTCAGAGCGGCGCAAACACCTAGGGGGCAGATGGCAGGGAGTCAGGCTGTGTGGGGGGGTGAGGGGATGGGGGTGAAAAGGTGAGGCGACTGAGCACTACCTGCCCTCCAGCACACACCAGCCGCAGTAGGGGTCCCGGGCCCCCAGGCAGGCCGTGCAATCCCCATGGCGTCCACACTGAGAGACAGGAAGCCTGGTCACCTGAGGGGAGAAGACAGGTGGGATGAACAGGCCCGGAGGCTGGGGGGGGGGGGGGGACGACACGAGGGCTCCACTCAGCAGGAACCCCCTGGCAGCCCCTGCTTACCCTGCTCTCAGTCAGCACGTAGATGCTTTGGCCCGTTGGATCCAGAAGCAGGTCAGCGTTGACAGGGCTGTCCCTGTCCACCTCCACAGTCTCGTACACGACCCCTGAACTGTTCAGCTGCAGGAACACCTAGAGGAGAAGAACGCGCTGCAGCAATTCTCGTGATCAAAGGTGCCCCGAGCAGGCGGCGATGCATCTGTAAAACGGCTCTCCGGTGCAACGGGCCCAGTCAGGGAACCGGGCCGAGCTGTAAACACAGAACTAACCGCTGGGCACTCTCAGAACCAGCCTGTCAGTGTCACAGTGGTCCAGTGGGCCCATCAGCTCCCGGGGGAGCCCTGCTCAACTTCCTTCAGCTCACGGGCATGAAAAGGAACCGCTGGCACGAAATCCGCTCCCGGAGGATGGTATTATCCGCATTCTGGGCTCGCATCCCAGCGCATTTGCAGAGAGCGGCATCGTGGCCCTGGGCACGCTCGACACGCTCAATACGACTGGCGTTTACAGGCGAACCCTGGCAAACGGAAGGTCACTAGAGCCCACCGCCTGTGCCAGCAGACATCACACATGTACATCTTCAAAAAGGGCACCTTGGCACAAAACTGAAGCATTTACAAATACAACATACAGAATTCCTTGGACGGGCACAGACTTAATGTTTCATTTACCCTGTTCTTCATCCACAGCACTCTCAGCTATCCAATACCTCGATTCAACACTCACTCACTGTACATCCAATACAATGGAATGGAAAAGTTCATAAATTACACTTTGAGCTCTTGGTATCACTTAAATATCCTTATCGAAATCTCAAGTATACAACACATTTCATATACAATAGCTAATGTGTACACACACACTGGGATTTTCCCCTCTAACTAGCTTTTCATTCCCCATCTAGGCATTTCAGAAGGACTGCTTTGTTAGTGGGATGCAGTGTGAAGCCATCACCAGGGTGTAACTGTATCAAACAGCAGAACAAAGCAAGGTCACTCTCTCCATGCAAGAACAGCCTGTACTGAAGAACAGAAGGCAGTCCTGTTCCTTTAAAAGCCCTCAAAGGTAATGCTGATGGTAACCTCACAGCATCAGTACCAAACGCTGTCACCATCCTCCAGCTATTAATACTTTGTGCTGGGCACGTGAGGGCGTGTGTAACGTGAGCCTACCTTGTGCAGCTGGCCCTTCTTGTCCCCCAGCAGGGCAATGGTGTGATTCGCCTCGGCCGCTGCGGTCACCGCTGTCAGGAGCGTGTCGGCGGTGAACGAGGGCACGGCTGTCAGGGGTATGGCACTGGCGATGGGGCTGGGGGTGTGCTCCCCCCCACAGGGGTACTTATTTAGGGAGTCCTGCAGGGAGACATGCCCACACTTAACGGCACAGCACTGGGTGCCCCACACAGACACACACGTGCATTGACACACTCACGCACACGCACGCCCGTTTTCCATGCCTATGTTTGTTAGCTCTCTGACATTAACATTACAGCTGTCCACAAAGATCTACGGCAGGAGGCAGGCCTCACTAACCAAACATCTATAAATAGTGACAGTCATGCAACCAGCAACCCAGACGTTTTCACAAGTGACCCAAAACATACAAACTCATACATGCACGCCACTATCACCACCTGCAACTGTCATGGCAACGACACCTCAACACAACAAATTTGCAGATTTACTCCGGATTCCCTCAAAGCAGCGCTCTGTTCTTACTTCTAGGGTTACAAATGAAGGAAACTGCTATTAAACACAATGAAGAAAAGTAGACAAATACTGTCAATCTTGTCTCTTGGAGACAGAGATTAGTTTTCAGAAATAAATAAATAAATAATCTTGGATTACTTCTGTGATTGTTTTCTGACAACAGAATGTCTAGTTCCGCCTTGTAATAACACACACCCCACAAGAGGGGGAGACAGAAATATGGGATTTATGGACATTTGTGATTTCCAATCACTTCTTTACCAAGACAAAAAAATTTAATAAAACTGTGCTTTTGGGGAAAACATAACAGCCATGGGCCAGACTTGGGGGAAAAGGCATACGATAACGGTGACATCAGGTGCCTGTCGGCCAGAGACGGCCGTGGCCGAGCAGAAAGACGCCTTTACTGTCATGTCAAGCAGACGAGAGAACGCAGAGCAGAGAACGCAGCATGAGAAGCACAAAGTGCTGTCTGACCGTCAGTGCCGCTGTGGCATACGGAGCGGATCGGCAGTCCGGCAGCCAACGATACGGCGTGGCATTAAGCAGTCAGCAGCTCAGCGTAAAACACACAGGTCTGGGGAGTTGCGCCAATGACGGATTAAGCAGGATTTATTTACTCTGACCTGCACATCATATGTAACTGAAGGGGAAAGAGGTGTAATGCATGAGAAACTGCTCCTTCATACAAAACCCAGAGAAAGGCTCAGAAACAGCAGGACAGCACAAAAGGCAGAACGTCTCCTGTCCTTTCGCTAAAAGGCGTCTGTGGACAGGCCTTCTGTCGTGTGTGCGTGTTAAACTTAACATAGCGAGGATCATGGCAGAGCTGTCGTGGTGGGCCCTGCTGGAACACAAGAATCCTCCCACCCCCCAGCAGCATGAGGGAGTGGGGGGGCAGAGGTGTGCCCTCGCTAACCCTCTGGGGGGGGATTAGTGAGACACAGAGCAGCTGGAGCAGATCCACGTCGGGCCACTGACAGCTGTCACTCATGGAATTAACACGAAAATAACTGGGGTTCTTTTGGCAGCAAGACCTGCCATGACCCGATGGGCGCGGGCGCACGCACGCACGCACACCCCTCCATCTGCCCTGACACTCCCTGTAGATGAGGTGTTTGCCCCCCTTGCATACCCTCCCCACAAGCCCCCAGCTGCTGTTTTGCTTCCGCTTGTTGGGTCAAGTGAAGATTAAGAGGCGTGTCAAGTTGATGTGGCAGCATGGCACACTTTACCTCGGCCAGACGCAGGCACTGTGAGGACACCTCGTACTCGATGTAGGCCCCCTCCTGGCCCTGGTCGTCACGACCCTCTTTGGTGTAGCACAGCAGCTGGGCGTGCCGCATGGCACGGTCCAGCTCGTCCATGCTGTACACGCAGAGCGCCGAGCGTGGGGTGGGAATGGGCGTGGACGCCTGGCCCGCCGCCATGGCAACAAAGAGGCTCCTCGAGCCCCGGTGGGTGCCGAGGGAGGCTGCCTGCGCTAGGTTGTACCCACCCTGACAAGACAAGGGAACCTCCACGTAGGAATAGAAACTTGGGTCTCCAGCGCAGAGGCGAGAGACGTACGTGCGGTACTCGCGGTTCTTCCACACATCCCGTCGTGAGAACAGGAAGTAGACGTGGTCACCGTGCCGCAGCGCTGTCACAAAGTGGTTATTGTACTCGGAGTAGCTGCCCACCACCAGCTTGCCCAGCTCTTCATGGGAGAAGGTGGGCGCCAAGTGGTGCGAGCTGGGTGCCAGGCGGCGCATGGTAATGGGCGGGATTCCCCCGGGGCCCTTACTGGTATACCCACGACCTACCAGCATTAGCAATGCGCCCTTCTGCTCCACCACCACGCCCACGGTGGACACGCGAGGCTCATTGGCGGCCACGTACTGGGAGTCCACGGGGTTGTCTGTGTGGTAGAGCACACGCGACACGTCCTCCAGGCTGCGCTTCTCACAGGTGCCCTGCAGCACCGTCCCACACACAATCAGGCACCGCGTCCCGGCCCCCTCCTCCAGCAGCAGGATCTTGTTCGTGTTATCCGTCTCTCTTGCCTGGGCGCAGTCGTGGGAGTCGATCGGGGGCAGGCAGTCCGGACTGTCCAGTTTGGGCCCCGTTCTGCCTGAGGAGAGAAGCCGTAGGTCCGGGGAAAGGTGGTGGAGAGCATTCACCGCCCCCACGTAGACATGTCCCGAGGCGGGATCCAAGAGGAGGTGGCTGAGTGGGGTGCCATTAAGCAAAATGTGAACAGGACTCGACGCGAGGCTGGGAGCGTCTGCAGGGGAGCGGTGGCCAGGAGCCGACCCAGGGGAGGGGGTCATGGCAGAGGGCAGAGGGGGTAGCAGCAGGAGCAGTACCAGGGGCCACCACCAGATGGCGAGGATGAGCAGCAGGGGAGCAGCAGCTGGCATGGCACCCCCTTACCTGCTGGGGAGAGAACAAAGTCATTGTACACACAAAGGATGAGCACCCGGGGTCAAACCAAACACGCTGCAACACAGACAGTAGTAACTTCACCTGTCCGTGAAACTCAAAGCAATAGAAACATGCACCCAAGAACACAGTTAAGACAATATAAGCAAAGGTATATTTTAATTCAGATGGTATGCTCCCAGACAAAAGGAAGCCGTAGAATAAAAATCCTAAACATATCATAGACATGCCTGTGCACTCCTTGTAGACCATTTCAAGTGAAAAAGCACTGTCATAGTTCTGATTTTGCAGTTTAAGAAAAAAAAAAAAAGTAGTACTGTTTTTACAGAATGCATGCTAGTGTAATAAATACTGGATATCATTTTATTTAAAAAAAAAAACAAAAAAAAAAAACAAAAGGCAAGTGAAGACACGGAGTGGATGAGTAAACGCAAGACTCGTCTTTAATAATTCATCCCATTCCATTGGCAGAACGTCTGGGGGAATCAGTGTGCGAGAGACAGGAGAAGAAAGTCCTTTGCTTTGCATGATCACAACGCACGTCCTCTCTCACCACCCCACCTCTCATCTACAAAGAGCACCAACCTCTCCTTCAGGAAAGGACACTCGGATCGGGGCGCGATCTAACGAGCTACTCACACCCACGATCCTCAGGCACTCTGTTTCAATCGCATCCGGCGCTGCTGACACGCATCGTTTCATGTTCTGGGGTAGCGGGCAGGTGGGACCGGCTCACCGGCAGCCCCTCCCACACGGGCACGCGGAGCCCAGTCAGCCTGCCACATTCCAGGAGCACCCCCAGGAGCCGCACCAGCTGCCGCTGTGTCCCGCCACGGTGTTCGCTCAGCCCCGCGGCCCACAACTGGGAGCGGCGCCGTGCCCTGTCGACTTAGCTGTAACACCACGCTGGAACGGAGAGCGGGCGGCCAGTATGGGCTAAGGCACGCTGGTCGCCATTTCTTAGGGTGTCAGACAGATGCTTTGCAGTGCGAACCTTACAAACATGCACAATCAGAAACACCTCTACCACATAAATGATGACATTCCTCAACCAAGCAAACGAGAGCTGATAAATTGAAAGAAAAAAAAAAAAACCCACAGCAGAGAAACACTGCCAAAAATGTAGCCAATTAAGTGCTTATTATCCCTCAGGAGACTGTATTATGTCCAAGACCCCATGGGATGCACCTGAAAAAGCAGACTAGGAAGAACAGACAGGATGCCTTACAGCCGGGAGCCTTCAAATGTGCCTCCATCTTCGCTCCGTTCACTCAGCATCTGCCCTTCTGCCCCCCACTCTTCCTCCCCCCCTTCAGCCAATCTTCTGGGGGCTGCCCAGCTCAATTCACAGCACAGTGAAGATTCCACCCATTACCCATTTGTATACACACTAGCTGTTTCCCTGCCTGTACTGTCTACAGTAAACCCCCCCTCCACACACACACACACACACACACACACACACACACACACACACACAAAGAGGACCATATCAAGAGCTCATCATTAAATACAACAGGGACAAACAGCTACTTTCAGCTCATTATATAAACGAACACTGTGGCATGCCGACAGACACTGGGCCACACCCACATCACTAGCGGTGACAGCAGGGTCCCAGGGCGGCCCTTTGTGGGCGCATGCCTCCGTCATCGTGGCCCTTGCACTATTCTGAGCCCCACCAGCTCAAACACTCCACACACAGACGCACATCTCAAAATTTGTAACAAGTTTATTTCACACAAAGAAGTCTCTTTGTTTGAGAGAGTGCCGAGTCCCGCCAAGAGGGCTGAGGAAATCTGGTCACGGGCAAACGGTGGAGCTGACAAGAGCGGCCAGCGAACCCTCCAGTAGCTGTGCTCTCCTAGGACTTGCTCTTTGTCTAGTCTGACAGGTAGGGGGCAATTTCCCCCCCTGTTGAGTTCAAGCACGAGAGTGGGCAACCGTGCAATGGCACATGGCGACCCTTGGCTACGACGCTCCAGTTACAGACGCGGGGCCGGACAGGGTGACTCCCGCGGCAGACAACGGAGTTGGCGGCAAAGAAGGGAGTCTCTCTCACACCAAGCCAGGCAAGAACGGAGAGAGACAAAGACAAAGCAAACTGCAAAGCTGCACTGTCTCCAGGCAGTGAATACATTCCAGCGACGCGAGAGATTATTACAGCGCTGCCTGCCTCTTTGAAAACAGTGCGCGCGAGTGGCTGGGATTTACAAGTCTCTTTGATGCAGAGTGTGAACGTGTCAGCGTGCGAGAGAGAGGGAGTGTGTGCGTGTGGGTGTGTGTGTGAGCGCGGGTGTGTGTGGGTGCATGTGTGTGTGTGTGTGCGTGCCTGGGGTTTGCAGCGGTTTAATCACCACCTCTGTGTGCTTGGCAGGGAAGCTCATTTCCATACCCAACCCAGAGGGGGGGGAGCAGGTGGGGAAACACAGCAAAATAAGGAGAGGAAAGAAGGG
>JABJVR010000087.1:4634714-4646657 GCA_025773905.1 Chitala chitala
CCCCCCCCCCCCCCCCCCCCCCCCCCCCCCCCCCCCCCCCCCCCCCCCCCCCCCCCAACAAACTGGCAAGTCAGAAAAGATGGAGTGTGACCTGCCACGCACCTATTAACTGCAAATATTGTTCAGCCTTTATCAGTGTATGCTCAAACAGAGCTCTAACAGACTTCTCCAGTCTAATTAATACCACCTCCTTTTTCCAAATTCATTTTGAGATCGCCCACCCCCTCTAACTCACCTTCCTCACTCTGTCGAGAGCAGCCGCTCCCTCTGCTGTGCTTCACATCATATCACTAAATTCATGAATATTTCCTGTTTTCTTCCCCCCCAAGATATCTAACATAATCAAGGCATCTGACAAGCAAGCCGGGCTGTAAGTAACGCTTACTCACACAACGCAGGGGAATTACAGGGTAACAACAGCCTCACCAAGCTGAACAGCCTCTAAGTGCTTATTTTCCATGTCTGCAGAAAAACAAGAAATAATATTTGGTTGTACTTTTGAAGGGATTAATCAATATGAGCAGTCAATAAAACAACCAGAAGATAAGCCCCACTACACATCAGCACCCTCTATAAATCTTTTATCACTGTGAAAAATGTTTTTCTGCTTAACCCCTAAAAGATACAATTCTTATGAAACTGTATGTCTTTTAGTGACTAATATACATCTCATACTTTTGGACTTATAAAGCATAAACAAAAAATTTTTCAACAGCACCAGACATCTACAAATGAGCAAATTTAGGAACACCGAACCAGTTCTTACACGAGTAAATGAATTCTGACATTTCAAAGCAAGTTAGGCTAAAACTGAAAGTGACCACCTCCAAGAGCAGAATATCAAAAATTTATTCTACAAAAGATTTCAGCAGACTTCTAACTGGCTGGCTTCACACGCCACACAAACTGCGAGCACACTGAAACGGCACACAGGCACACACCTAATCAAAGACCTACAATCAAATACTGCATACTGTTATTAGGCATCCAAACAAAACATTAAACCGGCCAACAAAAACTAAGATTAATTAAGATTAGTCAACATAGCAAGTGTTAGCTGTGCAGTTTTTAAGGAGCACTTATCACATCTCACAGCTGAAGCTGAAACACTTTCTCTGTTGGTTTGAAGTTAGTAATGAGCACTGAACTCAAAGCTCCCTGATGTGTTTACAAGACGCTTTTTTATGAGATGAAATCCTCTTTGAAGAGGAAGAATGCAAACTGAAAGAAAAAAAAAAAAACATTAAATCCCAGTTTTTAAAAGGGACTTGTTGGTGGGTTTGAGAGCTGAGAACAATAAAGCAAATGTCAACACGAGCAGCAATTTACACATCCACATGCAGACCGCACCGTGAATAACTACCACCCGTGGGAGAGGGGCACTGGGAGGGTGGAGGGGCGGACGGGAGACAATGGAGCAGGAGAGAGAGAAAGGAGAGGGGTAGGGGGCAAAAGAAAAAAAACGGAGGCGGACATTTAAATTCGTATCTGTTAGGTTTCCTCCTCAGCAGCAGCTCTGAGGGGAAGCGAAAGGTGCGGCTTCCCCGTCTGTTTCCTCACTTTGTTCTACACGCGAAGGAGGCCCCGTGCGCGACTGTCAAGGAGGAAGGAGGAACGGCGCGAGGGGATCACGCGCGGCTGGAGGCGCCCGCTCGCGCCACTTCCGTGCGCTGGAAGGGACGGCGCACTGCTAACTCAGTGCTTCATTCAGGTGCGCCCCTCAAAGCACACAGGGAACACCGCTGTGTGAAGCGCCGTTTGCCACTCTCCCTGTGTCAAACTACAGGAGTGTTATAGGAATGATGTAAAAGACACTCAATACAAGAAAGTTACTTAACATAAAAAACAGTAAATGCAGAAACTGTCTGTGCACCCTCATCAAATTTTGAGCATGCACAATACTTTTGTTACCAACACACTGACTCACTCACCTTTACACCGTAGGCTACCGTGCAGAAATAAATTTTATGCATTTAAACAACAGGCCGAAATTGCGATTTTTTTTTTGTCTCATGCAACGTTAATGAGAAACTATGTGCTGTCAGATCTAAAGATCGAAAACAATCAATTCCATTCTCTCTGTATCCCTCGGCAAGATCTCAGTGAAGCGTATATGAGACGGTAACCGTTTCAAAGCAAATGAAAATTTTATGATACAGGTTTAGTTGGAAAATAGTTACAAAGTGCGCAAGTGTCATTATGCATACAAACTCAAGACGAAACACAAATCGCCACACAACAATGCAGGTGCACGCAGCGAGTGTTAGCCGTGCACGACAACAATGCACAATTCGCCGAAATAAACACTCGCTGAGTTTTAAAAGCTATAGACTGAAGCAAATATCTTGGAGAAGACCACCCTCCGTTTTTGGATGTTAGGATGTTCTGTTCCATTAACTCTCTGCGTGCTACCCATTATCTACACATATTCCGTTTCTTCTTTTAACAGTATTTCATGAATGTTAAAACCAACGATAAACCTGAAATCGGCTCTAAATTAACAATGAAATTACTTGTACATCACTACCACAATGTCACTTTGGCATTTATCACGTTACTATTGTCAATCACTTCGTTATAAATGCATGCATACTTAGACAAACAAACGTTTGAAAGTTCACTTTCATTTAAAACAACCACTTACTTTACTTAGAATCACCGCGATTCATTCCAATTAGATGCTAACTTAAGCAGATAAATTTAAAAACTGAATCTAGAAATTAAAAAAAACAACAAAATCAACATCCAATCCTAAAACACACACACTATAAATCCCATTATGTGGCTGTTACATTGTTCGGAAGCAGCCAAGATTACGGCGGAAAAAAAAACAAGCTCTTGTGGGAATAGGCGGAGTCTGTCACACGGGACATACGCATTTTTCCAAAGAAGTGCCTTATTTGGGGCGGGGTCATGTTGCTTAATATTTAATTATGTTCAGAACGCGCAGCACAGTACAGGCGCGCGTCGCGTATTTATTATTATATCTCCGCCCCTTTAGGCTTTTATATCCGCCCCACTGCGCCTGCGCCACGCCCCTGTCGCCGCAGCTGGAGAGAACAGATGGGAACTGGCAGCCGCTTGTCCGGGTTTGACATAGATACTGTTGAAGACTTAACAATGCCGATAAAACCTTTAACACTTTCAGATGTGGGATTTTTATTCTGGTGCCATCCTTTTTTATGATGCAACTGTTTTGTAAGCACCGAGATGTTTTTGTGAAAGGCAATTTAGCAGACAACCAGGTAACCGTACCTTTAGGTTTTCAGACCATTGTTTCGCTTAGGTTTAGCGATGCAATTTTCGAAGAAATCGCACTTAGCTGGGTTTAAGACGTTAGACTGTCTACCTCAACTGTGGTACTGGGGCTCCTGGCCGCACGTAGCCAAAATGATGACAGCGCATAATGATTATCTTGATAAGAAGCACGAGTGGCTTCTAGGCAGACTTAGTGATGAACAAGCACATGGGGACTCCTGCGAGCTCATCTGGGACTGTTTGCTCAGCTCCGTCTACACCCCTCAGCAAGACCCTCATCAAATATTAATCCTGCACACAAAGGGCCAACATTACGACTGCAAGAGGAAGGGGGAGCACAGACCTCCTCAGAGGACAGGTCAAGGGCAGGGGTCAGAGTTCAGATAACAACAAAAGAAGAACAGGAAGGTCTAAGGCAGCACTGCATGGGAACACTGAGCAAAGCTGTCACCCACCAATTACACAGCTACGAAGCTACGAGCACCATTGTAAGGGCGTAGATGCCGGCTGAGTCGTTGTACCTTTGTGCTTGTTAAAAGCATTTTCACGCAGATGCAGCGGTGCTGCGGGGCTTGGTGTGCGTGTCTGTCAGGATTCCTGGGCTGTCTGTGTTTACACTGTGTCACACAGAGACTAGCTCTCAGCAGAACAATGAGTGCTTGTTAAGGCAGAAGCAAACCCGCGCCCCTTCCAATTACATGCTGGCACACGGTAGGCACGCAAGCGCTCGCTCGACTGACTGAGCACCTACAGAGAGGCACTGTCCGTCACAAACCACTGTGCATGTTACACCCCCCCCCCCCATCCACCAGTCTCTTCAGCTTTTGCCGTTTAGCACTCAAATCTAATGACATCCTGTCACACTGGAGGGGGGGGGGGGGGAATGTTGCAAAACCTCACCTACCCAGAAACAGCAGGTGGGGCCTGACACACACACACACACACACACACACACACACACAGGGGCCTGACACACACAGCCACAGCATGTACTCTTGCTCCAGGCAGCCTCCAGCACATCCTTGAAAGGGAATTACTCAATCAAACTGGCTGCCTGTGTAACCAAACAACGTCCCATCCCATGAGGTACGGGGACGGATATTCACCCCCAAGTCACTTATCTATGCCCAAAACTTGATTAAGCATCTCCAGAACCTGATTATCGCATGCAGGGCAATTGTCCAGATCTACTATATTTTGTAATATTATATGCAAGTCAGAATGGGATCAATACACCCCCCCCCCCCGTTAAATGTATTGCTAAACAGTTCCAAGCATTTTTTAATTTCTGGAATACAAACGTAATGAAAACCAAAGGCTGACATGTCTTTCTGTTCATGGTATGAAATGAATGTGAAAAATGTAACATACATTTTAGGCTGAAAAAGGACTTGGGTTTTTTTTGTAAGATTGTCAAAGGCATATTGAGTCTGTAACATCACCGTATTTTGCTGCTGAAAAGGTATGAGTTTAACAAGAGTGGTTCTGCACTATAATATTCTCACAGAATCTTTCTATCCGAGCTACAAAAAGATTTTACACGCCGCAATGATAAATTCTGAATTTGTGTTTCATCTGGCAGGTCATTCTGTTTGAACTTGGGCCATTTTTCCAACAGTCTCAAGATTTAGTGAAAAAAACGCATCAAGGGAGTTTTTAAGCCCTTGAGTAGAGAATATTAAT
Source organism: Chitala chitala (assembly GCA_025773905.1). Lineage (NCBI taxonomy): Eukaryota > Metazoa > Chordata > Actinopteri > Osteoglossiformes > Notopteridae > Chitala > Chitala chitala. The sequence continues at coordinate 4,639,656 of JABJVR010000087.1, forward strand.
CTATTTTTTCTGAGATATTCTTTCCTGAATTTCAGAGCACAGCAAAACCAGAAACAAGATGCATCTGGAAAGTAAAAGAAGAGATATTTATGCCACAAAATGAAAAATTTTATGGTTAAACTGGTGCAGTTCAGCTTTCCTCCAATGACAGGAAAACTCTGATGTGATCAGTGTAAATAAACCAGTAATCCAACGGGACATTACCTTCTCCTTAACCCTCTTGTACTGCATTACAAACCAATTTAAACCATTAAAATTTCTCATCTTCAGACCTGGTCCTGGGCAAATTTTATTACACGCAATAACCAACTTCAAAAGAGGGAATACATGACTTGGTTACCGATTAGTCAATAAGTCGTGTGAGAAATATTCATGAAGACTGAAGCCGTTCTTTTCAGCAATTAATTTGCAACCAAAAAGCATGCAGTTCAGCTCCACACTGAAAATAAGTTTTCCTTGCCTTATGGTACTCTTTGATTACTTTAAATTGTACTCACAAAAAAAGCTACCCTGAAAACTTATTGTAACCCACAGTACCATGCAAACATGCAGTTTACAGTTAAGCAACTCTCAAACATCATGCCTGCCTGATACCTTTGAACATTGAAGTATTCCATTTACTAAAGTGCTACCAATTTAAATGTCAGTTTTAAAAAAGTTATTCTTCAACTAGGGTTTTGGGAGAAAGAAAATTAACCAAGAATGTTCATCCTGCAATGAAGATGTTTGGAAAATATTTAGTGTACAGATATTATAATGCGTCATGTTACGCAGCACTAAGCGCTGGGCCTCAGATATTCAATAAAAGCACACAAAGTTCAGCACATTTTGGTTTTTCAGCATTAACAAGGAACCCATCAACCCTTCCCTGACAGCGCACTAGATGACAGTGATAAATTGACCAATATGGATGTTCATTTCATTTGTGGCAAGTCCAGAGAAACTCCAACTGAGCAGAACAATCGACAGTGAAGCATATCGTCATGTCCCACAATCATTTCACTTTGTGGCCAAAATAAGGATCTAATGCCAGCGTTACAAAATGATCCATCAAAACATAACACATTTAAACCAGCAAGAAAACACAAAATATCTTAAAGTAGATTATAAGGGCAGCAAAATAATGTTTCCTCTTTTTTTCAAACTTTGATCAGATTTAATTGGTATTTTCAGAGATTATGTTTTTCTTGTCTGGTGCTGAACTCTTCTCATGTTTACTTCCATAGTCTAAGTTTAATGGCTTTCAGTCAGACGTGCACAATACATTTAATTGAACAGCTGTTCAGTAAGTATGATACAGCAAGAACAAGCTTGTGTACACACACACACACACTCATACTATATTGCCAAAAGTATTGGGACGCCTGCCTTTACACGCACATGACCTTCAATGGCATCCCAGTCTTAGTGCACAGGGTTCAGTGTTGAGTTGGCCCACCCTTGCAGCTATAACAGCTTCAGCTCTCCTGGGAAGGCTGTCCACAAGCTTTAGGAGTGTGTCTGTGGGAATGTTTGGACATTCTTCCAGAAGCGCATTTGTGAGGTCAGGCACTGATGTTGGACGGGAAGGAGGGGTGGAGGGCTGTCCCAATACTTTTGGTAATATAGAGTGTGTGTGTGTGTGTGTGTGTGTGTGTGTGTATATTTAATTTTAATGTATTTTTAATATTTTATTATTCATTATTATTTTATTATGTTAATTTAATTATTTAAATTAAATTATTAATAATTATTTTTGTATTTAATATTTTTTAATTTAGTATTTAAATTTTTTTTTTCTTTTTTCCCTTTTTTGGACATAACAGCCTTTGGCTATGCACATCCATCACAAATGAGTGAGAATGCTGAGCCTAGGCACAGCCCAGCACGGCCCGGCACGGCCCGGCTACAAAATCAAAACTCTTTTTGCAAAGCAGTATTCTGCACACACAATCACGTTAGGCTTTTGTGCAGCCATGGCTCATCTGAAAGATTACGATTGTATCCACACACGTGTATCCGTGCACGATGGCCGGAATCAGAAAGTCCAGCGCTCACAGCACATTCTTCGGGCCCGCTTAACTTTCCGCCGTTCTGCTCTTTACACAGTACAGTCCTGTCAAGTCGCCCAGTTAAAATGCACAGACAGGGCACCCATTACAATATCAAAGACGGGGCCTGATAAAGATGGCCTGTGTGTGTTAGCGGAAGCAGCGTGACCTCTCCGTGTTTCTGACGGCTCCCAGTGTGTCATCAATGGCTCCACTGTGGCTCGAGGTGACCTCTGACCTCTCGCCACAGCACAGTTTCCCTTTTACATGACGAGCCAAATATGCAACTGTCAGAGAAGCTGAACAGAATAATAATTCAAATCACCATTTTAAAAAGCTGATTCGATTCAGTTTGTTTTCCAGCAAGAAAAAAGTCACACAATTAATACAGAACACCGACCTCCTGTTAGCATGAGCATTAACACACCATCAGCACACGCTAGAATCTGAAATCTGTCTTAATCAGTATCAGCATGTTTGACAGATTTCAAGTTATAAAACCATAGTCTTTGAAAGCCCAGATTAACCATTATGCTGAATTCATCTTAAAATCAAGTCGCTGCCACAACACACTGCACACTCCAAGTTCGCTTTCTAAGGATATGCAATTACGCTTGTCCGCTGTTGAAGTCAAGCGTACCTTTTGAATGATGTTTTAAGAAAGCCAGAGGCTCCATCACACGTGTTACGGCACCATCATGTCTGCCGTCATGCTTTCAACTTCTAAGAGCTGATAAAATGCACAGTCAACTCAACTTGTAAGGATTTCTCCACTTTCTAAAAATCTAATTAAGTACTCATTAAAGTACTTTTACCCTAGTTGAAGAACCAAATTAATTGAGCTGTAATCAGTTTCTACCTTTCTTAGTTCTGCTCAATTCTATCTCCCCTCATAATTGTGAAAATAACACACAGACCGTAGCCCAGCTTATAATTAACGCCGACATGTAAAACATTTTAATTATGCCATCACATTATACTCATATTATAGGCATCAAGCGCCGATTATTTTTCTTTTCAGCTTTGGAAATGCCGTTAGGGTATCGGTCACAATCTCAGTGGGTACACGAATGTTTACGTGCACTGTCACATCTTCACTTGTGCAATTATAAAACATACGAGCTTTCATCACACCCATTCTTGTACCTTCCCTTTGTTGGATCTGTAAAACACAATCCCTTTTTCCTGCAGAATATGGGTATACATATTAATTTCCTCTCGGCATGCGTTTCACGTCCTGTGCAGCTTTTAGGCAGAGTTTTGCAGACTGAGCCCGACCCGTCAGCCCGGCACATCCCTTGGTCTTAGTCTACCCTCCTTAGAGTGGCATTCTCCTGCTCTATCCCACACGCAAGGGTGACGGGTCCGACTGAGTGGGCTCAGGCTGGAACACAGAAGAGCTGGCATGGCAGCCTGGTGGATCAATGGGTAAGACATCAGGCTGGGATGTAGAACCCTTCTGTTTCAAATCCCAGCCTGATGTCTTACCCATTGCTAACAGCAAACAGCCTTTGGCACACCGCTCTGGGGCCGCTTCACTCCTTTTCCCTACAAAAAATGGTCAGGGGACCATTTTCTTCCAGGGGCAGCACAGTGGCTTAGATCATGGGCTCAGATCTGGTTCTCAGCACTGTGCGTGTGGAGTCTGCATGTTCGTCTTGCTAGGTTTCCTTCTGGTTCTCCTGTTTCCTCCTACAGTCCCAAACACATGCAGTTCAGCTGGATTGGCTAGTCAAAAATTACCTGGACGTATGCGTGCAAGGCCTCCAAAGGGTGTCCCCTGCCTTGCAGCTCTAGGCTGTCTGGGACAGGCTCCAGGCTGCCCGTGACCACGAACAGGATGGATGGATGGGTGGATTCCCTACAGAATTCCCTCCATCTTTTGAGGTTCTCGTGCTACTTTCCATGTCACAAACACGTGCTCGATCCACATCTGGTGCACATTAATTTCATTTTCCCACCTTTGCTCCCCAGATAATTGCTGCCAATTTTCCTTAACCATTTAAATGAGGGATACGGTTCATTTTTTTTACCATGTGAGGGCTTTCCAGACATTCATGTGGGGGAGGGGGGGCCACACACCTCTAAATTTGAGAACTGGTTTGGACGTTACGACAGCGGGTAACTGAACAAACAGGAAGTTACCGTTACAGTTTCAGGCCCCATAATGATTGCACCGGCAACAAGGTGAGGGAGAGAATGGGTGAGAGGTCATGACAAAGCTCACATGCAAGAAGTGTGACGGCAACACGTCCTCCATCCTGTTGGCACAACAGGTCCAACTACAATCCACAGACTGCGAGGAAACAGGAGAGAAAGAAATGAGAAGAATTTACTCTGGCAAAACACTGAGCGAAACTGGAACCGATAAAATGAGGAAAAAAAAAGAAATACGGCGGCTGACTTTGATCATGCCGAACACACCAAAGGGTAGAAAGAGGTTTTAATCAAATTTAATTTCGCACAGCAGCCTGAACAATGGCGCCGCTGCAGAGAACTCGGCAGAGTGGCCCAGCGAGGAAAGGGAAGTAAAAACATTAGAAAGATGAGAGGAATACCAAAACAGCACGCACGTTAAACGCCCCCGTTAGCCTGCCGCCGCTCTGCTGGCTAATGTCGTTTGGCCAAAAAGCGGCCATGGAAAACAACACAACGCTTCCATCTATTTTAGGCCAAACCGCAGCTGTGCAAAACACATTACAACACTCGCTGAAGAGAACATCTATAACGTGACCGGCAAGCTGACCCAAAACGTCCTGCCTTTATCATTTCCCTAACACACCTCACAGGAGCCTCTTGTTAAGCTCCTTTCATCAAACATCCCAGATGCTGAGATGAATGGAAGGCCTTCACCTTCCATACCATCTACTTTAGGATTGGCTGCATTTAATGAAAAATTATCCTGACTGCTTCCTTTCATCAATTAGCCACCCTCCCTCTGTATTGTACTGGTATGTTCGCGCGCGATTTCCCATTGTGAATCTATGTAATTAGCCAGCTAATGACTGTAAATAATGTGGACAGTTTGAGGAAAAAAAAAAAAGAGGAAATAACCACATTTGGGCTCCACAAATTCAGAACACGTTTTTGTACATTGCAAGATGAGTTTTTATATCTTTCTTACCAACATAAATAATTTAGCGAGCAGAGAGGGGTGTCATACAGCCAGATTTATAACGCAGACTTTCATCAAAATACATTACCGTTTATAGGAGGGAAACGAAGTTCGATAAATCTCGGCATGGCTAGGCTGTCGCGTTTCGACAGACAACAGGTCTCTCAATAATTTTTCCATATTTCACTACTGGGATCTTGTCGCAAAAATCTTTAATGCGTCTGTTTTGTGGTTCGTTCATTCACGATTAGAGAACAAAGACAGCTAGATTGACTTTAATAATGGACTTCAGCGGACTGGGGCTCTAAAAAAAGCGGTGCTTAAACAGCAGCCAGTTAAGCAGCGCGCGCACGCGAGAGTCGCAGCCCAGGCGCGAGGCAGATGCGTTTCGCTGTCTGACAGCTGCGTGGCAAAGGCACCAATTAAAGTGCCACCCCTGTCTCTGACACACATTATCACACATACACACGCTATAATCTGAACTGCAAATCTCCGCCGCTGAGGCACACGGGGGGGTGCTGGGAGGCCAGGGAGACACAGAGGGAGCTCAGAGTGAAAAGCAAAGGAGGTGTAACGCAGAGGGCAGGGGGAAAGTGGCTGTATTCTCCAACTGTCCACAGACCCCCATCAGCACGATTAGTGAGCGGCAGTACAGACCGAGATCCACTCACAGGCTGAAGCAGGGGCTGGCATTTTTTCAGAGGTGCACACAAAAACCAGCGCCCACTGGTACGCACCCACCCACGCGTGCGCACACAAACACACGCATATACACAAACAGCTGCTGTTCACATGCAGGTTTTTTTCTTTTTAACGCCATCAGGAAAATACAGTGAAAATCTGCACTATATTAGGGGGAGGCAGGGGGTGAAAGACGAAAAGCTGGCTATGGGGGGGGGGGGGGGGTGTTTAATGGGGGAGATCTAATTCTCCATGTGATTGTTCAGAAAGGCTCTGTCAACACCAGAGCCTTTGTAACTGCAGTCGGCTTAATAAAGCCCACTTGAAAACAAAATAAACTGCCAGCAAAATCAGTGCTGTCCTGACCTCCGTAATGAGATAAAAAGTGAAATTTCATTAACTGCTTTATGTACAGCCAGGCCTTTGAGACACTGAGTGGAGGGTGGAGGAGCGGTGGGTCAGATGAGAGACAGAAGCAGGGGCTGGGGCAGGGGGAAGGTGAGTACGGATAGGACAGGAGACGAAGGCAAGAGGGCCGCGTGATTGGACGGTCTCCTCCCATTGACAGACTATTAAAAGGCTCAGGGCGGGACAGGCTGACCTTCTGCAACCTGCGTCCGCTCCCTGCACGCGGCGTTGAAAGAGAATACAGGACAATGTTACACTCCTCACATGTAGAGCAGAGCTCAAATTTCATCAGGCTACAGAAATTCTTCACACACAGAACAATACCTGAGTCAACAGAAAACCATTTCTAAATCTAACTAGACTAAATCACAGAATGCTTCATTCAATTTTTAAGTCCTTATGTTAAAACACAGTAAACTAAACTAGGCAGAAGGTAGTTTAATCGGTGAGTTATGTTTTTTAACGTGGGCAAGAAAATTACACACGTAGGCATAAATGAGAAGAGGTGTCCTCTGACATGTTGATAACCAGCATATACCTTTTTCTCTGTAAAGGGCCCTGCTGAAATACACAGAACAGCAAACAAACATAACACAGTGTACACAGAGGAACAAGGAGAACCACACCTTCACACACAGTCAAGTATGGCGCGGGGGGGGGGGGGGGGGCGGGCAAGGACAATTAAACGTGTTCAGTCACTTGTAATGCAACCCCCAGAAAAAAATAACAAAATGGCAATAATTAAAAGATATTCAAAAACCAAGCCCT
>JABJVR010000087.1:4646757-4665868 GCA_025773905.1 Chitala chitala
CACCTCCCCACCCTCTCCCACACTACACCACCTCCCCTCCACAACCCCCCCTTTCTCACTACACCCACCTCTCCCACACTGCACCCCCTCTCCCACACTACACCACCTCTCCTCCCCTACACACCCTCTCCCACACTACACAACCTCTCCTCCCCTACACACCCTTTCTCCCTACTCCCCCCCTCCCACACTCCACCCACCTCTCGTCCCCTACACCCCCTCTCCCACACTGCACCCCCTCTCCCACACTACACGCACCTCTCCTCCCTTACACCCGCCTCTCCCACTCTCACTCCAGGACATATTCCCGTTATCACAGAGCCTTATCAGTAACCGATTACAGCAGAATCTCATTTAACCACACATGCTGGTGGGTAGTTCACCTCAGCGATTTCCGTTCCTTGCTTCATTCGATTGTAAAGTAGGACACTCCTACACAGTTATACTGACCTCATGACAATATAAGCTTTTGTTTCAGGTGTACACTGCTTTGTTTTACCGCGTGTTGTTGTAAAGATTAAGTACTTGACGTTTTGGTTTCAACACATTAATTTAACGTATTTACAGTGAAGTTGCGTTTTAGCTAATTCTGCTGTGTAGAGCACAAAGATGGACTTTGAGTCATCCTGGTGGGCATTTGCAGCATTGCAGATACACGTGAACATCTGGGGAAAAGCAACAGCAGGAGACAGTTTTCCTCTCAACTTTAACTCACGGAACGTTAAAATGCAGCAAGTCACATATTGTTGTGTTTTCAGCTAGGAATTTTACTCTGCCATTATAAATCTAAGTACTTAAGAAAGTCAGGAAAGGTTTGTCAACTTCTCATTATTTGTATGAACAGGGTTTATACTATATAAATGTGGTTTACATTGCTTACAATGTTTCCCTACCTGGACTTCGATGTCTGACGATTGTACACAGGAGTTTATTATTTTATAAAAAATATATATATTCATCATTGTCTATGACATGTAAAGGCCCCATTAATTCTGTTTTTCAAACCTGCGATTGTCCTGGTGCGTGTGCGTTTTACGTTTATAAACCAGCACTCCTGTAACAGTTGTGGTGAGTGACATCTGGTACTCCCACCTATTTCCACACATCAAGGTGGAATTCAGCTCATACATTTTACAGCGTTACACATCTTAATGTGGTGTGAAATGAGACTCTTGGCTTGGCAGCCATGTTATACGGGGACAGCTAAATCTGGATTTTGTCTGTGCTTTAAATGGAGCTCAGTCACTGCTTCCTTCTCTGTGTGGAGTGGTCTATACTCACGCACAGTCCTTGTATAAATCTGTATGTCTGTTCCAACAAAGCGCCTTTGTAATTTTCTCAGACTTTTTAGCAACTTCCATGTACCTGCATTGCTGTGCTTATAATTGGTTTGTCGCAGATTTAGAACTGTAGTCATTTTGGTAGCTAACTAGGTTAATTTGTATAGCTGTCAAATTAATTTGTTAAAATTTGGCAGCATTAATCAGGGAGATTTAGTTCAAAATGATCCCTTGGTTAATGCAAATCTGCATTGTGTACAGCTGTAGCTGCCGCTCCATGTCTGTAAGATTGCAGTTGAGACTACTATATGCAAGTTAAGACAAGTTCTTTATTGTTACTGCCAGTGTTGCCATAATTGTAGAATCATAAGAGCTTGCACATTGGTTTAATTAATTTCTCAATTTGTAGAATTTGACTACACAGCACTGACCTGCACAATTGATAAAACTATGGTTGTAATAATGTTGTATGTTGAGTCCTTTAGCAAACAAGTTCTATCCACCCTAAACTCTAAGGGCTTATTTAAAATGCACAATTAAAAGAATACCATCAAAAACACAAAATAACAATGAACTTTATTTCCCATCTTTCACTAGGAGGGAGAAAGTAAGCAAAGAAAGAACAAACACAAGGTAGGGAAAATACCAGATGTTTACAGTTTTTTTTTTTTTTTTGCAGATATTTAAAAATGTCTAAGGTTGTCTAAGGTTGAATTCATTCGAGGAATGAAACGGGGGAAATAAAGTCTTCATATCAAATGCAGTGTATGCAGGACCTGATGTGTCTGGTGGCATTCTGTGTTTGGAAACCTCCCTACCGCCTGTGACAACAGCAGTGATAAAAACTGTACTCCAAGGAAGAGTTGTGTAGCCCAGCAACAAGCACAAAAGAAACACAACCCCTATAGAAGCTGCTTCAGTCAAACAAAAACAGACACGAGACAAGAACAGAAAAGTTCAGTTCATAAAACACGAAAGAGCAGCAGCAGTTCACAGTGGCGTAGACACACATTACTCAGCACTGCGAGACAGCTGCAGTACAAACCAAACAGCAGTCCACTCACACATACACGCATAATGCTTAGCTTTAAACACACCACTCTTACAGGCCATTCTTAACCTATTAAAAATTCCTTTGTAGAATTCAATTAAGACTCCTGACAAATTTTAAACTGCTGTTTGTCCAATTGAAAGGGCTCTTCAAATTGGAAGAAAAAAAAAAAACAAAAAACGTACACATTATAAAAGGGTAAAACACAACAGGCAGTTGTAGTGCCATGTATGCAACAGTGGTAAGATGGTATACATGCATGTTGCAATGGACGGCACACAGCAGTAGTACCATAAGGCCTCTGGACGTTTGAGTAAATCAGGGCAAGGAACAACACATTAATCCACTGGGGTCATCGGCCAATCACAAATCACTGCTAACCAATTCAAGGCACTCATCAGTTTGGAAAAGGGGTGCTGTAGCTAGAGACGATCCGGTCCATATCAGGAACTTGGACTCGTCCATGTCGTCAGCATGACAACATCTCTGCCTTAACGAAAGCATGATGAGCATTCAGGAGCGAGCCGCACTACACAATGTTCAGGTGTTGTTAGTGAGAGAAGGCTTCTCATCACGGTGATGGACGAGTTATAAATACCTGTGTTTGTCAGGTAAATACTGCCTATGACACAGCCACAATCACCTACATCGGAAGTTTTCACTAAAGGCCTGGGTTCTTCCAAACAATATTGTGCCAATTCTTTAGCTAGGTATTAAATCTCAGTACATATTACTAATAAATAAATCACCTGTTGTTCATCTTGGAGTACATTTTAGTGTTTACCAACACCAAAACCATGTGAAAAGCTTACAATAGGTGTACAGATAAATAGTAGGGCCTGAGGGTGAGTAAGGAATACCTAGGCTTTGTTACTTGTTAGTATTTGACATCATACAGTGCTAATTATTTTCTGCTGAAAAGGACGAAACTGCAACATTACAGCTCACTGTGACCAAAACAAATTTATAAAAAGTTTAACAGGATTCTTCAATGGCTTGATCAAAAAAATGAGCCCCTCTTGGTCCAGCATTCACCCAGCTCAGCTTTTCTCTGGCAAATTGCATTTAATATTCAAAATGCATTCAAAGACATCAGAGTCATGGTGAGTGAGTTACCTGCACTTAGTAACACAGTTAAGGTTTTCACTGTAGCTCATAGTTATAAGATCCTCATAAAACTGTATCAAATGTACATAATCTTTTTTTCTAATTAATGTTTCCTGATACATATGAGCAGAAATGTAACCAATATATGCTACACTGCAAAATCAGTTGTCTGGGGGAAACCTTAGATCCTTGCAAATCTTCGTCATTGTAGATGTTGGTTGTTAAATTACATTTTTAACAAGTTAAAATTAAACCCTGAGGAGTCTTACCTGAAACCATACTCAAAAACATCTATTTCATGGTATATTAAAAGTTTAATAAAAACGTTTAATGCATTTAAGCATTAACCCATACGGCTAGTACAGAAGAATAGTGTCATCAAATCATACAGGGATAAAATTTATTTAACCTGAAAAGAGGCCAGTTATTTTCAAAGAAATTGTAAAACTCAAGTGAACCAGCACAATGACCTCTGTCTCAGAGATATGGCAAACAAACTGCACACCCATGATCCTTTGCACCATACTCAGCTGTCATATACTCAGATATAATTGAAAAGGTCACCAGCTTGTACATATAGTGGAGAACAGCATGATCTGCTGACCACTAGAGGCTGCAGCATAGTGCAGTGTCTGCTTCTCTGAATGGCAACTCATTTTGGGACAGTGTCCTAACAAGGTTAGGAAAACCGCTCCAGTGAAAAATAAAAATACTGCCCTCAACAGAGAATGAAATGAGATACAGATGTGATGAAGACAATATGGAGAAACCCTCTTTATTAACTCATTCTTTTCTGCCATAAGACCTGCTTATGACATCATTTCCACACCCCACAGTATAACCGTCTATCTCACAAGCGTGACACTCTGCATGTCAAACATTGCCATGTGTATTTTGCCTGCAGAATTCTGTATACACCCCTCCAGGTTAAATACAACATAATTCTGGCAATGGAACTACATGAATCCACAATCACTCTGTTTCAAGTACTCAAATAGCCATAATTTATATAAAAAGAAAAAAAGTTTAGTAAACTAGTTATTAATGATAATGCTTTTCATGGGATAAAGTGGTAACATATTTACAGATTTACAAAGTTAAATCAGAATTTATAAGCCTTATTTGGATTCCTGTTGAAAGACTACTTGCTTTTTACACTGTTCTCTATTGACTAAATACAAACAAACAAAAAACGAAATTTAAAACAATTCTCAACATGACTCCTGTTTTCCAACAAGAGTTTTCAAAACACTAACCAAAATGCAACAGCGTATAAAAATACAAAATACAATAACAAGGCATCTATTAAAAACAAAACAAAGAAAATTTAAAAATTAAATTAAAAACACCAAAATCCCTTTAACCAATTAAAAATCACATAATCCCAATGCTCTACGATTGTACTTTATCAGTATTGCTTTTAAGAGAAATTCCAGCGAATACGCTAGGGGGCAGAGTTGACTTTGTTTCCCCTAAAAGAATTCGTTTTGTATTAGATTTACAGATTCAGTTGGATTGAAAAGTACATTTTTAACACTAATACTGTTTGCTCATATTTCACCTCCTGTAGGATATGAAATATAAATGATTGCATATAATTTTTTGCACAATGTCCTTAAAATTGTAAACAAGCATCTTTATAAAAAAATTATTGTCTTGGTAAAGCTTCCACAGCTGTGGAGGGCTGAGGAGTCCTCGTCCTGGCAGTTGAGCAGGTGATGCCAACGTGTGGTTCTACTTGGCCGCGATAACTCAAAAGGATGCATCTATTCAAGCGACATTTCAAACCGCTGTCGCCCAAAGACTTGCTATAACGTTTCACTTGTGTTTGAACTGTGGTCAAGCCTCGAATGATTAAGAAGCTGAAGGCTTGCTTAAAATTTAATTTCAAGTTATTCTGCTGTTGTTTAGCAAAATTCTAGGGCATTCAGACTTAAAAAAAAAAAAAAAAAAAAAAAAAAAAAAAAAATGAAAACAGTGACTTGATAAATGAAAATATGTGATGATCAGCAGTAAAATTCAAAGGGACGACTTACATTGTTAATTTTAAAAAACGCCCTTGAATTGCACGAAGAACCAACTAAGAAAAAATAAAACCATGATCTGAGGGGGGTCTCTAAAGCAGCAAATAAAATCATCTTACTTAGGAAATATACATGTGTGTTGTGTATTATATATACACACTTTTTTGGTGGACTGTTAAGTCACCATATTCAGAGACCTCTGCTGAAATCACACATGATCCAGAACGTAACAATATTTCTGGACAGAACTAGCATTCTGCTTGACTACACAGGAGGAAATCCCAGGGGGGACATGTCCCCTCTTCTGAAGGTTTGTCCCCCCAGTATGACACTATAAATGAAGTTATGTTATTCATGTCCCCCTCAGGAATTGCTCTTGGGAATTTTTATTTATTTGTTTATTGCCTCCCCCCACCCCTCCAAGAGTGAAATGAAATTTCCACCCCTGCTTGAATAGACTCACATTTTTGATAACAACAAACTGACACCTTGTAAGACCATTACTAACATGAAAGAGCATCTGTTGTCAGACGCACTAAGGGAGCAGGTCATACACAGCCCTCGCCCCCCAGGTGGCAGGAGAGTACAGGACATGTTAAACATGGGGCAGAAGACCTTTGGAGACCTGACTGATCATGTCAAAGTGTTAATCCACCCTAAAGGATGACATAAAGCTTGTTTAAACCTTGAGTATGCACTTCTGAGTAAACTTCACAGATGTCCTCTGTTGATGCATCCCTGATTAGGATTATAATATATACATGGGTGGTCCAAGCATTTCTTACTCCTCCCCCCCCCCACCATGAAAAACATTGATTTATCTAAAATTCACAAACTTTGATTGATGGAGGATATGGAGATACCTGGGTGTTGGGAAGGGGGGGGGGGGACTGAACGTAGGAAGGAGAGAAGGAAACAGTTTGAAGGTTCCCGAAGGTCATGACCAGACTGCAACTCAGCCACAATGTGGAGGTCTGCTGGTTGGCCATTTTGTCTTCACCCCGTTACAGGTGTCCAGTTCAGTGCCGATGAGCTGCACTGACACTCTGCACACCTTTTTTGTCTCTCCTCAGTAACCACATTTGGCCCATTCCTCACCAGGGCACACAAACAAGACAGGACTGTTTGTAGATGTTTCAGTGGCAGGCGAGTCCATGACTTTTTTTTTTCCCCCCCTTTCCCATGTGTCTGAGCATGACTGGGCATGTGTAGGTTGGGGGTAGGGACTCAGATGTCAGACCAGCGTGCCAGGAGCAGGGGGTTCAGTGCCAGGTTCTGTCAGTGTCAAGTCCTGCATCTGGGACAGGAAGGACTCCTGATACAGAGACAACTCCATGGACCTGGCAAGAGTCAGAGAAAAACATTAAAACAGAACACTACTTTTATCACAAGCCCTACACAGATATGCCAAGTGCTTCCATCCACAGATGAGTCAGGGGGAAGCAACGTCTCAGTGTTCATCTGCTGCTATCCAACCATGCCAAGCCCAGCCTTCACAGTTTTGTTGTGAACACCTTACAGCTGCTTGAAAACCATAAGCACTCACCTGCCATGCAGTGGATGCCCATGAAAGGTGGCAGACTGGGGAATCTGGGTGCTGTGGCACTGGGAGAAGGGGTGATCAGCCTGGAAGGACTGTCCCTGTGAGAAGGGGTGGGGGTGTACAGGGTGGACCGTTCGTCGGCGGGACAGTCCCGGCTCCTGGCCCTTGGCCCCCCCAGCACTATGGCCCAGTGTGTTTCTGAGGTACCAGTCCCTTAGGCCTTCCAGGGCGAGCGCCTTGTGCAGGCTGCGTGTGGAGTCCTCGGAGGGCGCGCCGGGGGGCACTGCCAGGCGGCGCGCCGCAGCCGGGCCTGGCTGCTCCACCTGCTGGGGGTACAGGGCGGTGGTGGACGAGCTGCCTGAGCCGGGAGCTGGGTGAGAGGGCTCAGAGTATGCAGACAGCAAGAGTGCCTCCTGTTGCTGCAAGGGAACAAAGGGCCCACATGACTTGGTCCGGGTCACTTTGACCCTGCGTGTTTCGCCCGGCTTACCACGGAGTAGGAGGGGACTGTAGGGGGGGGGCCCGGCCACAAAGTGAGGGGGCTGCAAGGGAGGAAAGCCATTGAACTGGACAGCTGAGACGGAGGCGGTGGAAGCATCTGGCCACGGCCTGGGCTTGGCTCCGCTGCCAGGCTGCTGCCTCTGCTGAGCCTGCATCTTCTGCTGCTTGCCCCAAATGTAGTCCATGAGGACCTCGTTGTACCCCCCCACGCCTGCGCCTCCTCTGCCACCCACCGACGTGCGCAGCCTGGCCTGCTCTGCGTGGTCGTTGAGGTGCCTCTCCGGGCTGCCCCGCTGCGCCTGCCGCAGCCTTCCATCCATCAGGGCCTCCGAGCTCTTGTAAGGCCCTCCTCTGGAAGGCATTCCAGTTCTCTGGCCTCCTTCTTCTGGGAAGGCGGTTCGGTCCAGCAGGGCCTCAGAGCTGTTGCTGCGTCGTGTTCGGGCGCTGTACGGGCACCCCGACCGATCGAAGGACCCCGAGGAAGAACCCTCCTGTGAATTCAGCGGCACAACCTGAGGTGCGTCAGGACCCTCTGGCCACTGCGCACTGGCACTGCTGTTGGATGCCTCCGACCTAAAAGAACAAGTAAGATTTTCTGAATTGAGACTCTAGTTAAAAAAAAAAAAAAAAATTTTTTACAGGTCCTATGTCATAAATATTGCATAGAGTATATCACAAAACACAAGTAAATGGAAAAAATGCTTAATAATGTTTTTGCGTCCCCTACCAATTGGTACCCACAGCAATCTGCAGTGAAATTCTGTTATCTCAAGCTAACTGACCCGTTTGCTCAGTGAAAGCCAGTTTTTCTGAAGTGCTGCAAGACCACTGGCCTTCCTGTGGACACACACACACACACACACACACACACACACACACACACAGGAGCCACGCGTCTCACCTGATGTGGCCGTTGGCAGGCGCTGTTCGAGAGAGGAGCGGTGTGGCAGGGACGCTCCTGCCCTCAATGTTGGAGACGCTCCGTGGGAGGGACCGGCTGGGGCTGCGTGACAAAGTGAGACGGTGAAAACAGACCCACATGTCGTGGGGACACCCCGCGTGCGTCCCTGCGGTTTGCACACCCGTGCAAAGTACCTCGACGAGCTGGCCGCAGAGTTGCGGCGTGTCCTCATCTCGTAGTAGATCTCAACCGGAGACAGCTTACTGCAGAGGCGGCTGTCTGGGCTCCCTGGTGCCAGTCGGTCTGGACCCACGCTGGGGGACGAGTCCTCTGTGTGTGTGTGTGTGTGTGTGTGAGAGGGGGGGGGGGGGAATCAGAGACGAGTCACTGTCTGCTCGCCTTCCATTGAGTAGCACCCCACTACGCATCCCCACAGAGAGTTTGCTCACCGTTCTCCTGGCCTGTCGAGTCCGACATGGAGCTACTCTCTGACTTCACCGCTTCGTCTAAGGAGAGATGCACAGGCAGTTGCGGGTTTACACAGCCTCAAACAACAGCGAAAGAGAAACACTCACACAGGTGCATGTAGAGAAAGGTCTCTCACTCAGTCTCACACACACAAGCAGGATTGGCATGCTGGACTAAAGCTGTGTACCAGTGAGCCCTTCCTGTTAGCTCTTCCTCGTGCTCTGTAAGAATGAGGGGAAAGGCTCTCCAGCTCTGTGCTTCCCCTGCAGCCTTTTCACAACGTCCTGTTTCTAGAACATGGTGGGGTTTTTTTGAAACAGGGTGTGGAGGAAACTTGTTTTCCTAATGAACTTTACCACCATACAGTATATAACGTCATTCGCACACACGGTCCACACTAAGGATAGCAACACACACGCACACACACGCACAACCAAGTAGAGAACCACACTCACGCACTTGTAATTCCCACGATCCAATGACCCAAAAGTCTGTGGAAAACCAGCCCCATGGCCTGCCTCCCTCCCTCCAACACACACACACACACACCCCCTCCCTCCAGAACAGCCTGCTCCATCTCCCTCCCACCTTGGTCTGTTTGGCACAGACTTCAGAACAGAAGATGAAGCGCACACACACACACACACACACACACACACACACACACACACACACCAAGTCAATTTCCACAGTTATAAATAGAGCACAGAATCAGAGTGTTCCCAGCAGAGAGCAGCACGTGCTGTAAGGTGCAGCCACTTTGCCCCTTTACCTGTGTGACAGCCTCGGTGAACCGTCTTCTTGCCATGCGATGGCTGCTGCTCTGAGTCCGTCTGCCTTCGGAGGGCGCTGCGGAACAGGGCTTTCTTCTGCTTCCACTGACACACATCCTCCTCCTGCATAAACGTTCAGAGACATCGGTGCTCATTGTCAAACCAACACTGCAGGCGTTAGCCTGAGACCACCATAGCATTTCACAGAACACACTGCTCACCTCGCACTTAAGGGGGTGTTTAGGGCCATGGTGGCCAAGACCAGCCCTGCGCCGGACCTGTGGGGGCTTCTCTCCCACCTCCAAGGGAAACTCACTGGGGAGCTGCCCAGTCAGTTCCTGAGGAGGTACGCACACTTCATACTCACAATGGCAGTGGAAAAAAACTGAAACCGTTTTTGGAAAAGCACGTGTGTGTATACGGGCAGCACATATAATGCCAAAGGCCTGTTTCCTCCACATTTACTTCAGCAGCAACTCAGGGAGGGGGAACAAAAAAGATGAACACGGGGCACAATGTGGTGCAAGTCACTATTTTTAGGACTAAGTTACTGTGCGATGTGCACCTCTTTGCAGCCCAAAACTGGCAAAGGGCAACGGGGACAAATAGGCCTTCAGGTGCGGTTAATGTAAGATAGAAGCACAGATATGGCAGCAATGAGCCAAGGGACAAAGAGGGACACGAGCACCTGGCTTTGATTTGTACGACAGCGGCCCACATTACTGTTCCTCTGTTATGACTGCTTAGTGCATGGTCCATATAAGGAATCCTCCTCTCTCCTGTCACGTCCCCCCTGCTCAGACGCCAGCAGCTTCATTTTTATATAGTGCCTTTCAGAATGAGTTGCGTCAAAGCCCATTGCAGTGGTAGGTCATGCACAAGGTTTAATTGATGCAAGTTCAAGGAGCAGCTGGTCTCACACAATACGGCCCCCGACGGCCTCCGTGACGGGCCGGGGATGCTCACCGCTTCCAGCAGGCAGACACGCCTCAGCTCTCCCAGTCGAGCACTGAGCAGCGTCTGCAGGCTTCTCCTGTGCTCCTGTAGCTCCGAGATGCGTTCTACATGCCGTTTGCTCTCACCGCAGCCCTGGGGATCTGCAGGCACAGGAACACACACATGCGTGCACACAGTTTACAACTGTCTGAACACGGACTTTCCATTTTCTCAAACTTTCAATCAATGCTTCCTAACCCAATCCCAGCAAAACTGCAGAAACAGATTAAAGACGTTACCCAGATGGACTCACAGTCCACACGGTTCAATTTATCCAAATACAAGGTCAAAAGTCCAAATGGACCAGCATTAAATGCCTTTTTACCTAGACACTGACGTAATGCACCCTGTCTAAACTGATACAAAATTAGTCTCAAAAAAAAAAAAAAATAAATAAAGCACACAATTCACTGACCTGAACTGCCTAGTCCCATAGCTGTGATCACTTGTCCTTTGACCTCCATGTCATGTGACCCTCCAGCAGTCCTACCTATCGCACTGCCTGTCTGTCGACAACTCACCTACAGAGAGAAGAAGCTGGATGACAAAGAGAAGATGGGGTAGAGCGAGAGGAGCAGACAAACAAAAGAGCACAGCAGATTTGTCATTGGTACTCAATGGGAATCTCACCTTGTAGCTATGCTCATGAGTCACACAGTGACATGGGCTCGTGGCCATTCAGTGCCGAGTGCAATACCTCTCAGAACCGTCACACCTCCCCAATGCTGCACTAATTCCAGCGGCCTGAGGAGGGAGCCACTGTGCAACTGCTCAGCACTCTTCTAATGTACTTCCCTGAAAGAAAAACATAGTGAGGTCACAACTCAGTCTATGATACCAAGTGAACTGCATAACTACTGGGACACTTCACACACTGATGTATTTTCCGCATGTTAAGTACTCTATTTTAATTACGTTTAGTTATTTATCAAAACTCTTATGGGGGTACTCATTATCCCTATATGCATGTACGAAACACACCAAAGCTCTCCGGGAATAATGAGGTGTGCAGAGCTGTGCTGTCTATACAGGGCCCAGCTGGTGACGTCACACTGACGCAGGAGCAGCTGTCTGGATGACTTTTCTGCTTTTCCTTTTCAGGTCCAAGCATCGCATGATTTCACAAAGGCAAAAACAAGTAGTGAAACGAGGTGGAAATAGGTGAAAGGGCAGCAAGCTTAACTGAACTCAGGTCAGCTGTTATTGGTCATTAATTCACAAGTTCAATGAGTTTAAATAAAACTGCCTGTACAGTAGGGCTCATTTTCCCCACACGATTCCGGGAAAACTAGAATCCACGTGGTCAAGAGCGGAAATGAATCACGGACAGGGAAAAGGAGGACACAACACCGACACGTCACTGAACACAGTCACCGTTTCACTACAAAACTCAAAGCTTTTATCTGGTTTGTGTGTATGAACATACAGTTTGTAGAAATCTTGGAAATGTACATCTGTGATTTTTTTTTTTTTTATTATTTTTTTTTTTTTTATGAGGGGCACTTTGTTACTTCTTGTTATTAATTTTTGTGCTTTAATTATTCATAATTAGACCACATTAACATGAACATTACTGTCTTAAATGTAATGCTGCGGGAACAGTTCCAACAGATGAAAGATAAAACTTTAACACTTTCAAGACCAAGATGAATTTGACTCACAATCACTGAATTGACATGGTATTCAAAAAAAAAAAAAAAAAAAGCCAGAGTAAGAGATGAAAGGAAGGCCAACAGAGGGTGGGAAGTTACAGTTCCTCACGACTGCACACAAAAAAACAAGAGTGTGAAAAGATGACAGGCCAGATCTCTGAGCTGCTAACAGATATAAAAGTGCACCCATATGGCAGGTCAGGCTTAGCTGTTATGGCTTTTTTAGAAAACCGATGTGTCTAACAGTACAGTGGTAATAAAAACCATGTCAACAAATGTGTTTGGATTAACCAGCGGCCGAGGGCAGAAGCCACACCAGACCGGTGATGGCGTTTCTGAAGGCCGTGGATGTGTCTGCACAGACAGGCCAAAGGGCTCCCTGTGGCGTCACCGAACACCACTCCCTCGTATTTCCCTTTCATGGGAAATCCCCCTCTGGAATCTTCCACACAAATTCAACAAAGTACAGACTTTGCACTTTGTTTTACGGATCAGACCTGATCCCCCCCACTGTTCCTCAGGAACTGTAACAGACACACATCTCCTGTAATTAATCCCTCGCTAACGAGGCTGGGTAGCGGAGCAGCTGTGCTTCCACATGGCTGCTCTGGTCAAGATCAGAACAATTCCCACATATAGAGGGACGGATTAAAAATACAACAAAACTACAGGTTTAACAAGGTGCCTTGTGGAGGGACACAGAGACAAGCAGGAGGACGGGGGAGCAGTGAGCGTATGGCAGCCAGGCTCTGCACTGCTGGACGAGAGCCACAATGCAGCTCTCTCCTTCTGGGTGTCAGAAACAGCCAAGTCCACCAACAAGGGCCAGCAACTCACGCAGAGCTAACACAGAGCAGCACACCAGGCAGTGGCTCTCCAGCGAAGATGCTTTATCAATGTAAAGCCACTGAGATACACAGTTTAAACCCAAACTAGACCATTTTTCCAGCTAAAGATTATGCCCTGTGACAATAGGCGCTGCACCCCCCAAACAAAATGTTCATTCATTTTTAAAAAAAGCTCCAGCAATTGATGAAAGCAGGAATTCCTCCAAACATTCAATAAGCGTTTCTAAAATGTTTGGTATGACCATGCAGCAGGCAGTGCGCTAAAGTGTGTCGAAACAAGCATTCATACTCAATCAACTGTTCAGATTCCCCAAACCCAAATTAATTAATGCTTATTTCTGCAACCCCCTTTCCCTTAATTAGTGCCTACAGTAAACATTAACTTTCTTCCCCTAATTTTTTCCCACAACCCTTGTTGATGTTTAGAGTCTTGCATTAGGATTTCACAGAGAAACTCCTCCACATTATGGAAGTGCATGTCAAAGGAGACCACTTCTGACACTGCGTATTCTCACACCTGCTTAGCCGCCTACTGGAGACTCTGCTCTGGGTTTCAGAGGGAAGCCGCCCACCACGTGTGAACAGCAGTCTAGCAGCCAGTTTGGCCACTAACAGCCCACTGAATAACTCTGTGTTAATGAAAACCCAAACATGGCCCTACTGGCTAATTTCTAAATAGTCACGACCACAGCAGGACACTGAAAAGGGTGATAATGTTCTAACTCTGTAGTCACTTTAGGCAGCCATCTGCACTTGCCATCAAGTTAACCACCATATAAACACATTAAAATGACCAAACAACCGCTTAACCATCTCATTGTTCAAGAGGACTGCAGGGACACCCACCCAACAAAGATCATGCAAACTGATACTGAACAATATGGACAAACACACACAGAAAGCCATAAGCATTCGGTTTGTCTTCCAGTTGATCTTCAGAATTTCTAAAAACATTAGGCTTATTTTTACAATATTAGATCCATCAAACAATAGCTTTATGGTACTACATTGGATATACATTAAAAAAAGCATCACATTATAACTGAGTGTGGACACCATTGGGGGGGGGGGTGGTGTGTGAAAACATTTATATTGGAGAGTAACCATGAAAAAGGTGGAAAAGTAGTCGGGGTTACTCACTCTTGGTTATGTAACAGTGAGAAGAGGAAACCTGTATTGTTACAAATACTTTAATGGAAATAGATGGTTTATCTGTCAATGGTTTATCTGTCAAGCTCAGTTTTCATTCGCTCTTATCGAAGGGCACAGCTCCAGCCGACAGGTGGAGGGACAGGTGGAAACAGATGGTGTCCAGCAAATGTGCGGAGAGGAAGTGCTGAGACAGAGGTCCCCTGAGCCAGGCACCACAGCTGAGAATGCGTCGCCTCGATACGGCTGACCAAGTTATTCTAGTCAGCTAGACGCCTCGTAACCAAGGCAAATGATTTTTACTGTGTCAACAGCAACATCGTCTTCAAGAACAGAAAAAAGGTTAGGCATTTTGTGCAGAAATCTACCAGTTCTACGAAAATAGCGGCTTCGTAATTACATGTCCAGCACAAGGACACATTTTCTAGGCTGGCATGTATTTGAATAAAAAGTGCACGAAACACACCGGTCAGGCACTTTAGCAGCAGCTCTTCAGCTGGGCTGTACAACACCCAACAGGAGGCGAGGCTCAGCGGGAGGGCAGCTGAAGGCTCCTGTGAAGGTACACATCTGGTGGACATCTGGCTCCCGGAGCCCCCCACCCCAGCCGAGAAGGAGTACACAGCTACTGCCGGACCACCACGGGGAAAGGCATTCCAGGACAGAATGGTACGTCCTGCCTGTCATCACTGAGCCTGAGTGGGGCCTGTTTGCATGGGATTGCAGAGCAGAGCAGGGTTCATGCAGTCTTTCCAGTCCCTCCATGCCGAGTGAGAGATCTCTGCAGCCTCCAACATCGTACAGCTCTCTGCAGGCTGGTTAAGCCTGCAGCCTCTAGGCTGACCTCAAGCTAAAAAACACCGTGTGAAAACGCCACATGGTAATTCAGGTAAAGACGAGAGGGCTGAGGAAACACAGGGCCAAGTGACCGGGCGGCGGCAGGAGCCACAAACGCAGATACAGTATAAACAAATGTGGAAGAGCAGCAGAGAGCTGTGCAGTGAATCCACTGTGAAATGCATTAAAAATACATTAGAAACACGAAGGATGCGTGAAGAAAGATGGGGTGAAGAAGGGGAAAAAATTGCATGCAGTCAGAAGAGAAGAGAAAAGAGATCAAAAGGTAATGAGTTAAAGGCAGAGTGAGGCTGAGGAGAAGCAAAGAAAGAGAGAAACAGGTGATGAAGAGAAGAAACGACACAGAGAGAGCGAGAGGCAGACGGGACGTGCAAAGCAGCTGAATCTTTAAACAAGGAGAGACACATCAAAGCGTCATGTCTGCATCAAGCACCCAGCAGAGCTGCAGCGTTACACGGGCCAGGCTGATACTCCTGAAGCAGCACTGAAAACGCCTTAAACTGATCAAGCACAGAAAAACTAACTCTGCCTCATGATGTATTAACAATGATATGGAAAACATCAACATTGCTGCACTCATGTTAAAATGGTGTCCTTCAGTTCCCAGCATGCCTTTCCTTATGGTGCTCAAAGAACCGAGGGTGAAATGACAAACATTCATCTCAGACTAGACCTGTAAAGGTCACGTTGTTAGTTTGACCCGTAAAGCCAGTCCAGTCTCAGCATGGACACAGGATGGAGGCCAGGTCACAGAGCGGAGGAAAGCCAAAGCAGCCCACAAGCATCCACGCGGCTGCCAGTCAGTGAAGGACTGGGCATGAGGCCCAGGACTCTGCTTAAAACACAGCTGCTGCACTCAGCAGACAGGGCCTTCTGTAGTCACATCACAAATCATGAATCCACAGTGCTGCTCATGACAGCAAATGCCACTCTGGGTAGGTTGTGAAAGGAGATAACTGGTCTTCTGTAAAGATGAAACAGTGGTATACGTGTGTCTCAGGATTCAGGTATACGTGTGTCTCAGGATTCAGGTATATGAGAGGCAGGTATACGTGTGTCTCAGGATTCAGGTATGTGAGAGGCAGGTATACGTGTGTCTCAGGATTCAGGTATACGTGTGTCTCAGGATTCAGGTATACGTGTGTCTCAGGATTCAGGTGCTCTCTTTTCTAGCTGCCTTTAGGAAAAAGCCACAAGAACAAAAGAATCATTATTTATGCTAGCACTTCTGCTAAAATCATAACTAAGCCAAGATATACTAATTTCAGCATTTTTTTTGTAGCACAGACACAACAATAAATAACACGCAATTCCAATATGCCTAGTTAAAAAAAAAAAAAAAAAAAAGCAGCCCTTTAGGAACAAAATCTGTCTGCAGTAAATTAAACACTTCAAGCAGCGACATGAAAAAGCTGTAATAATGATACAATGTAGGAACCCAGCTGAGTGATTCAGTGCAGTACTTTAACCTACATCTCAGGCGCTGGTTAAACTAACCCACTTGTGTGTTGGGCAGCAGGACTGAGACTCGTCTGCGCACGCGATCGTCTGCGCACGCGATCGTCTGCACTGGCCTCACTCCAGTCATTGAGGGCAGGCTGCATTTCCTGGATAGCAGGCGCAGCACCAGTGTTCAGGTGCTTTATAATACTGGCTACACCCTGACAGTCCAGCTGCAGGGGTGCCCATAGTGAAACGCTCTTTTGTCCCCAGGTGTTCCTCACCTGGACCTCACTCAAGTATATTTAATAAAAGTCTCCATGTTTGGACCATTTCAGGTTTGCCTTCTCCACCAAACAAGTCATGAAAACGTAACAGAAGCACCCGAGTTCTGGTCCTGCGTCACACCAGGAGCTACAAGGAGACTGCTTTGCATGGAAGCCCATTTAACATCATACTCCTCGGCTGGCTGAACATCACGTTTCATTCAAATGACAAGAGTATTACAGGTCAATGTTTTGAACAGTTCCATTCACAAGGCCTGTGCTTCTGAACAGCAGTTTTGAGCAAATACAGGAAACATAAAACAAAATGGTGTTTTGTACACAAGTCCAGTCTTGGGAGTTTGAGAACTGAAGTGTTCTTCAGTTTACTGCTCTAACGGGATACTTCTACAGCATGATAGGCAACTCGTGAACAAACAGAGGATTCATGTTAGTTGAGTGACTCTCCTTCAGCAATTATAGCACTGTACTTCTAAGCCTACATGGTATGTGTGTGTTTTCATAAGAACATGTAAGATGTTACCTCCTGGACACTGCACCTGGACACTAGTTACAGTCCAGACACTGGTAAGTTTCAGTTTAGTAACACTACGACAAACTCAACACACACAAAGTACACTCCTGGACATCCAACACATGAATGGTCCTCAGTAAGGGCCAGCTGTGGCCATTATAGCTCAGCTTTTCCCCTGCTTGTGTGGGCAGTGAGACTTACACAGTTCCCCAACTGGGCCAGTCTGCTCTTATGAGCACCAAGCACATTAAACACAGTTTTCTGTAAGTAGCACAAAAAAGTGTAACGCTGGCTTAAAGCAACACATTAGCTAATAAGATGCAGAATGCAGTAGCCTAAATGTTGTATATTATTGTCGAAACCAACAAAATCCACAGCACGGAAGTATCCATCACAGACATAAAAACAGACCTTCACCTCCCTCAAATACAGCACAGAACTGAACAATGTGGGAGAGCACCAGCAAGCCCCAAAGGATCTTCCAAAAACACATCTGTTCATTTCTCTCGCAGTTAAGAAAACTTAGCAATCACTGTAACATTAAAACAGAAGGCAAACTCCTACGAGATAATGATGGATCATGAAGCAGTGCCCTTAAAGTTCAAACTCCCCACTTTCCAGTTGGCTTCTGATTGACAAATAACAGCAGTTCAAAAAACACATCCAATCAGGGTGGTAATAAGTCTTAAACTTAATTGTGTACAGTTCCATTAACTAGCATACTATATGTGAAGCAACCATTAATCCATAAACTGATCGTTTACCCATGTTTTTAGAAAGTCAAACTTTATAAATCTGCCACACATCATATACATAAGCATGCCAAAACCAACTTGCACTGTAAAAAGTCAAATGACAATACAAAAACACACATAACATTTAGGAAAAATCATGTGCCTCTATGAGCCAACAAGCTCTTTATTACAAGAAAAAAAGCTGGATCAACCATAGCATTTAGAACGTTTCGGGCATCTTGCACAGACTTAAACAGCAAACAAGCATGTCTCGCTCATATCACACTATGCAAACAGATCCGTCACGTGACATGATGTCACCGCTGTTGATGACTGATGACCGTGATGACTACAGTACATTTAACCAAAGCCTTAACGGGGCAATAACAGTAATTTGTAATAAAGCACTCTAAAAAGAATAAGGCAAGCCACTTATAAAAGGCTCCTCTACCAAATCAACACACCGTGAAACGTGATTGTGGCTGATCGTAAACCCAGAAAACATTTAACAGTATATAAAAAAAAAAAAAAAAATGAAACGGCATAGCTGGTGAATTAATGTGAACTTTCTGACAAAACACAGCACTTGTTACAAATATAATGATTTGTAGAAACAGGTTTTATAATTTGCAATATTACGCCAAACTATTAGTTAAATATAAAGAAATTATTACACCAGTTCAAAATGTCTACAATGTAAACAGAGCATCGGATACCGACCCATAAAACACCATGCATTTAAAAGTCCCAGGTCTGGTGTCTTAACCAACATCGAATAAGGACGTTTCTGAAAGCAGATGGGTACAGTATTCGTGTGCCCTTTAAGCGGAGCACACAGCTGCCTCTTCAACATGGTCTGCATTCGGCGATTTGCCGCACAATCTTTTAACTTTTCTTTCCTATTATTATTTAAGTGTCACTGTTTTGATCAAACAGACTGGAGTTTTTTTATGTATAGCCGATCACACACACACACACACACACACAC
>JABJVR010000087.1:4665968-4678365 GCA_025773905.1 Chitala chitala
CACACACACACACACACACACACACCTTTCTCCCTCCCTCATATCATCACCCAAGGAATCTATGAATGTTCGCTTTATAGTTAAGTAACCTAAGGAGCAGCATTTTAGTAAAATGCAACCATCTACTGGTAACAAACAATTTACAATAAAAAACAATCAAATACTACTAGTTGTAACAACGAATGATACATATGAAGTTATGAATACTTATATTTGGGAGGCTGATACAAATGTAACTGCTCTTAAATTTAAAACAAGTTTGTTAATTACTTGTTGCTAAGCAATTGGCAGCAAATAAACCCCCCCCTGACCTGCCGGTCATAGACGCCTCGATGCACGATCACTTAAGGACAGGCTGATCTGTCCAGCACACCGTGCCCAAAACAACCTTATTCCATAGAAATACACGCCAACTCAGTAAGTGCCAGATTCCTGCATTTAGTTAAAAGTGTTCCTTAGCCGAGCGATCACATCTGCTTCATCCAGGATAAAACGCCTGCGTAGTGCATAAACATCACGCATCAAACAGTTACGTTAAAATACACACATACCTACATACATAGGAAGCCACCTCTGAAGTCGCGCTATTCCTGCGCTCTTCCATGACTCCGCTCGTCAAAACACACAACCACATAACGTCTCCACTAAAACGAGGCGTCGCATCTTACGTTGCAGTATTCCTTTGCAATTTCGCAATAGACAGCAGATGTTTTGAAAGACATTCAAATGTCAGTTAATCGCAAACCTTGCAGAAATAAAATAAGATAAGATGAAAATGCAAAAAGAACAACTGGTAACCGCACCAGCCGCAGCGCTCCAAGCCAACTTCCCGTTCGCCGCACTTCTGCAGGTTACACGAAGTTGGCTTTAAACGGACAAAACCAACTGGCCGTACACGAAGGGGACTGACATGAGGTAAACCTTTGCTATTCATGTTAAAAATTTAAATCACCACACTTAAAACAAACATTAATTAAATAAACTGTATGTATTTTGTGTATCGTTATTTTTTAAAATTCGTGTATACTCACAGGGCATTTTTAAAAACCCCGTTTATTTGATTGGTTTTTTCCGAAAAAGGTGAATCAGAACTTAAGTCAGAATTTTCGGAACGCATCCTATAAAAAGTTATAGTGACAATATATTAAAATAGCGTGAAACAGACACGTTACAAGGGTTTTTTTAAATAATTAAACTAATGCTTAATTATTAAAAACGTCTTCAGTGAAATTAGTATATCAATTGCATTAAAAATTGGTTTACACTTGATAGTTAATTGTAGTAAGCTGACTTCCTTGTTAAGATACATCATTGTACTGAACATTTATAAATGATCCTAATACAGCCACACAAAGCCTTTTGTTTTCCTGTAGCCTCATACTGTGTCCCTCTGTAAGGATGCTAACAAGCCTAATTGATGTAATGTTGCAGACTTTTTGTATATGTACACCATGTATAAATGGCTGCTCTTAGATGAAATCTTAGAATTCCTGGACCCATTTTTTTAACTGTCTAAAAAGTATTCATATGCATTTGTCATATTGTATGTACTACATCTGTTGCTGACAGGTAAAACTGCATAAAGCACAGTGTGTCAGATAAAGGGCAAGGTATTACACATCCTGTGGGGGTGGATCATTTCATTAAAAACTACAGCAGGGCCAGCTGTACCATCAAGCACAGAAAAGGTGGTGCCAAATACCATTCTGTTCTCCAGCATGGATCTTGTAGGCAACTGTGGGGAGGTGGAAAAGATGTACCAGGTCTTTAGGTGTGTGTGTGTGAATGTGATAATATGAACAGGTAGGATACCTCAGGACATGCTGGTTGTGACATGGACAATGGAACAACGTCCTGTGGCAGTGGGGGAAGGGTGAGGTAAAGAGGTGTTAACTACCTTAATAAGAAGTTTCTCAACTCCCTAGGCCAAAAACATGCAACACTAGACATTACCGTTCTAATTGGAATAGGATATAAAATTTAAGTGGTCTTTTAATTCCCTCTATATTAGCAGACTCAATTGTGTGTATACATATGGCAAAAGTATGTATATATGTAATTTTATATTACTATCAAAATTGTAGTTTTGCTACCAAAGCATCTATGAGCTATCGATGTGAACGGAGACACCCACTAAGCACTTTCTCATTAAACCCCTCATTAAACCCAAGCTTTCATAAGTTTTTATATTTTGTTATCTTCTTGCAAATAATTTTTCAGTTTTTAAAATGCCCATGTAGACTGATCTTGATGTTGCCACAGTGCTGGTGTGGGCCTTAGGTGTTTGCTGGGAGATCGGTCAGACAGGCTGTGTGCGTTCTTTGATGGACCAGTGCCATAATTAAAAGTCTGTGATTGGTTTTTGAATGGGAGGAAGTCCAGCTGCAGCTCAGAAGGGGGTACATCTCCAGCCCCTTCCTGGAATTTTTCCTGGGACAAGTGGCTGCTCTCTCCGGGAGGGGCGAGCCAGTTCCACCACACCACACGTCTGTGTGTACCCCCAGCTGTTTATCAGCCACTCAGCGGGACAGGAAGTCCCCAGTGCTGGTCCTCACAATGCTGTCACACCACCAAAAACAAAGGTCTCTGATACAGATCTGCCGCTGCCATTTAACTCAAATATCAAGAGCGATAACAAAACAACTTGAGCACAACCCACAACAGCCGTTCTGAACAGCCTGAGCACAGCCCACAACAGCCGTTCTGAACAGCCTGAGCACAGCCCACAACAGCCGTTCTGAACAGCCTGAGCACAACCCACAACAGCTGTTCTGAACAGCCTGAGCACAGCCCACAACAGCTGTTCTGAACAGCCTGAGCACAGCCCACAACAGCTGTTCTGATCTCTCCAGTCACATAATTAAATCCATGCTGCTCCCACAATGCTTGAAATCAGGTATGTAAGAACAATGATAAATAAAATCAAAGGAAGCCTCCTTGGCCACCCCCCCACCCCCACCTGTGGGAGTGTTACTTATAAATGTGTCGGGGGAGGGTTGTGTGGCAGCCAAGAAGCTTCTATGTTCTTCAGTCCTGGCTGGAGCTTAAAGCACAGAAGAGATGGAGAAGTTACTCCTCTAAATACTAGTAAAAAGCAATCAACAGGGCAACGAATCACAGGAGCACTGGGGGAACGTGGAGAAATGAAGAGAATCGCAGGAGCACTGGGGGTACATGAAGGGTAGCGAGAAAGGAGAAGAGACACACAGAGAAAGTGAGAAACAATTAGTGATGTGCGAGCACCACTAGGGAACCAAATGGCAGTGTTCAGAGCATGGCCATATGTTTAAGAAATAACCACATAATGTCTTCACCCTCTTCTGTTTTCACAGGTGTTTACAATCTGTCCACCCCCCCTTCCAGCCTTGGATCACCCTCCCCCCAAACTTTGCCTAGACTCCTTCACATGATTATGTTTCTGTTTTATTTGAACAAGGGTCATCAAACCGTTCGTCCAAATTAGGTGGGAGCGCACAACAAACCACGTTTGCAGGAGTTTCACGGTGACGATGGTGAAGTCTGACATGACTAACCAGCCCATGGCAGCCTCACAGGAGGATGCTCTGACATCCGTCATATGTGAAATTCACATGAAGTGTTGGTGATTAAATAAAGTGCTTTGCACAAGGCACTGATGATATAAGTACACAGAGCGGCGTGTTGCCACAGATACCAGCGTGGATCACGGGGTCCTCCTGACGTCACGGTCCCGTGGAGTTTGTCATCAGGTGCGTATTTCACACTACAAATACAGGTGCACAACCTGGCTGCTCTCTGCTCTTTTTCAGCACACCAAACTTGAAACACTTATATGTCTACCCTGTTTGACAACATTATGAATTTGCTTTAAAAAATTTAAAAAGAAAATAATAGTTTTCATTTACCACTACCAACATTTCAACAAAGATTTGGAATCGAAGCATAACTTTAACATAATTTACACTTCTCAAAGCCTAAAGCCTGGGAAATTAGACCAGCATTCAGACGTCTGATTACTCTACTACACACTCCTTTACTTTGCATGTGTAGCATTACATAATCAGTGTAGAGGAAGACATTATAGAAAGAACACAGGAAAAACGTGCACTGCACATACGTTATAAAAGCTCTCTCTGTAAGACAATACACCCATATAGGTAAACCTACTGTTTACAGACCCACGACAGCAACATCACGCGGCTCTTGTTTTTACATCCAGTTACATTACCTGCATCGCGTGACATGTTTAGCTTTAGCTAGTTAAGTACGGGAAGTGTCCGACGCCAAGTCTCCGGAGAAGATATGGCAGGAAGCAATGGAACTCCTGGGATACAAGTTTCAAACACTTGCATGCACATTCTGATGAGGAGAGAGGAACAGACGCCCACAGCCATAACGCCAGCTTGCTATGCACTTGCATGGCTGGAGACTAAGGAGTAGCAGCAGCCAAGAGAAGAAAAGGACCCCTTGAAGAAATGTCTCGTAAACATTGCGGGCCTACAGAAGGGGGGGGGTCATCTGTGGGTAACAGCTGATTCTGACAAGTTTAACAGAGTTCCTTTTGTCTGATGCCAGTTGGCAAAGTGCCGTTTCACTAACACCTATTTTACAATAATTGGACAACAAAAGCCTAATCAGGACTGCCTTCCTCCTGCAGGTATCCACTGTGGCTTGTTCAGACCTGCTCTGTGGAAGTCCATAGTCTGCAACCAGGCAAACTTCTCTCCACTGCTATGAGTACCTTCAGTTGTGTTCTTTGATAAAGGCTCATTTTAAAACCTCAGCATACATTCACTGTGCTTGCACTATAACAGCAATGTTTTTTTAATAAGGCTGCAAAAATATTAAAGACCTGTTAAATGTTTAGTAGCTGGTTTAATAAAGCAGTTACAACAAAACAAACGTTTGGAGCCTGCAACAGTGAGAAGAAAGCGAAACGTAACTGTGATATAACGCATCCTCACACCGCTGTGCTGGGAGCTGCAGCTGGCTCTTGTGTGTGACGTTGACCTACATGAAGGAAGGGTCAAGTTCTCAGCACAAGCCTGGCCAAAGCTCAGAGGGCGTGCAGACCCACAGTATGATGTAGCTATCTGGGCCAAGTCACCAGCTTGCCTGCAAGGGCAGCAAAGTCAGCAGTTAGGTGCTGTTCTGCTGACAGAACTGCCCTTCCATCTTCTCTGACTTTGTCTCCCGTGGGACACCGGACACGTCCGCACCGATACGCCCCTGACCCCGTCTTCCTGAACTTCCTCGAGGTGCACCCGCAACTTTCATCGGCTGCTCTCTCAAAACTGTGCTTTAGAACATCGAATGAATAAAAGGAAACAGGAAATACAAAAAACTGTAAATATCTCAAATACATTTACGAATAGGGCTCTATGTGAGAGGATATACAGTCTGAATCACTGGAATTCAGTCATTTTTGTGAGTCTGGTGACGTCTCTTGCTGGGAGAAAACAGGCAATATTTCAATGATTATAACAAATTTATTAATACATGTTTTTGACTCCATATCTGAAGCTCTACTGCTGCCAAGCTGCACATTCCACCGATCTTCAGCCTGGATGACCATGTCTTTCTCTTTGTTCTGACACAATTCCCCGTCCGCTTGTGAACATGTGCGGCTTGTTAGAGTCACCCAGCTCACCTCCTGCAACTCATAAAATTGCAAGGCTTGACTCACCAAAGCTTCTTATCAAATGAGCGGACGCTGAAGCTCATAGCTGTACGGTTTTAATACACCGTTGGCTATAAGTTGTAGAAATCAGCAGACCAAAAGAAAAAATCGGCTTTAATTTTATAGTATACGCTGCTAACTAAAGCAGCTTCTTGGGTTTTAGAGCCTGTGATGGTTTTTTTTGTGTGACCTTTAACCATGTGTCCTAGGTGACATAAAATTTATCTTCTTTACAGAATGTGACACTGTGCTAACCTGAGGGGCATGGCACGGGTTCCTGGCAACGAGAGCAAACACACAGCCATGGGTGAGCGCTCTCCAGACGTGTGCGACTGGGATGTGACTCCTTTGTGGACAACGTAAAGTCGTGGTTAAAACGGACCTCACATCTGAGTCACCCTGCTAACATTCGAGGAGCTCCACAAGGCCCTCCAAGGCCTGGAAACACTGAATAAAAATGAGAAACGCAAAGTCTCCCAATGATATTGTCCAAAATGATGTACAATAAACTCAAACACATGTGTCTTTTTCAGTTACAACTTTCCAAGCATGTGCCCATAATTCTAGTAGTTTCTCCCTGCTGTTGTCAGTCCCTAGTGTCTTAAAAGCATTGCAGCTAAACATTTTCCTCTAGTACACAAAAAATTGCTATCATCGATCAAACATTTGCTGGTATTACAGCATACAAAAATAACAGTGGAAGATGTAGGTGGCAGTTGTGTAAACTGTTACAAAAACAGATTGGTATGAAAACTGTACACCACCTTTACCTTTGCTAAGCTCTGTTGGACATGTCTGCAGTTGGACATGTCTGCAAAACAGCAACAATACGTCTGGCATATACTGTTAGCTGCTTAGCAGACTGAAATGCTACACATCAACTCTTCTGTCTCTGGGGGCTCCAACTCAACTCCTTTCTTTTCCTCTGCTTTGCTGTGTCATGAATACTTTCATATTAATATGTGGTAACATCAACAGCAGAGTGGGGGTGTGGCACAGGGGTGTGAGCACCTGTGCCCCTTTGAGCTGCCAGGTCTGTCACAGCTCAGGAGCCCGGCTTCATCTATAGAACATCCAACGTCACCAAAGTCCAGAGCGTCGGTACATGTCTGTGGCCATGACAGGGCTCACTATATTCTGTGCTCAATGACTTGTGGGTCCTGGCGTAAGAGGAAGATGACTGCTGAGCTGGAGTGATGTTGGGAATTGTCATGCTTGGGGGGGGGGGGCACATCTGTCTCCTGACCCCCCTCCACTGTGGCCACTAGGGTGCTGGAAGCTCACAACTAAGCTAAATGCTAATTACATCCCTTTGTGATTCAATTAAAATTGTGTATGTACTCTGCGATGTGTTGGCACCCTGTACCCTACCCTGCGGTCCAGGCTGCCTGTCACTCTACACAATGGAAAGATGGCTTTGAGTCATGCCAAATTCAGAGCTCTTCACCTTCTGCTGTGCTGCTGTGAATCTGTGCCATTTTACACACTGTTTCATTTCACAGTCAATGAAGACACACAAGAAATGCTTGGAGGAAAATAACAGGAGTGAAATCTGGGAGGCAAGACAGTACCCAGAGAGCTGCAGTGACCCAGAGCTGTGTTAATGAGTGTGTGTGTGTGTGCTGTATTATTTCAAAGCTGCAGTAACTAACCACTGTGTTAATCACAGCATGTGTGTGTGCATGTGTTGTTATACGGCTGCAGTGACCCAACCCTGTGTTAATCACCGTGTGTGTGTGTTGTTATACGGCTGCAGTGACCCAACCCTGTGTTAATCACCGTGTGTGTGTGTTGTTATACAGCTGCAGTGACCCAACCCTGTGTTAATCACCGTGTGTGTGTGTTGTTATACGGGTGCAGTGACCCAACCCTGTGTTAATCACCGTGCGTGTGTGTGTGTTGTTATACAGCTGCAGTGACCCAACCCTGTGTTAATCACCGTGTGTGTGTTGTTATACGGCTGCAGTGACCCAGTTCAGTTTTAATCACCGTGTGTGTGTGTGTGTGTGTAGTATTGATATAAAGTGTGGTGCTGTAGTGGCTAAAGTGAGAGGCTGGGATGTACTTGCAGAGAAACCCAAACACTCCCAGCTGGATACGCAGACTTGTCAGAACCCGCTTCCCTGTAAACTGGCCCCTTCTGATCAACCACCAGCTGGGGTCTGGGGCAGACGGGGGCGGGGAGGTGCAGGGAGGGGGGCTGTCAGATCTGGTGATATGATGAATAGATGTCAGGCAGCATGTTGTGCTGTTAACCCTGTGATGCACACAGCACTGCAGGCAAAAGTGCACCTGGCCACTCAGTCAGGCAAAAGAGTGGGGGCCCAGCAGACCCAAGGAGGAGTTTTCTAAGTAGCCTGGTGGGGGGTGCTCACCTGGGTGATGAGAGATGACTTTGTCTCACCTGTGTGTGTAAATGCCTGCGAGGAGGAGGCCTGTCCACTTTGTCTACATAATGTTCCAAGACAAAAAAAATCGCCTGAGGCCGCAGGGCCGTCATCATCACGGCGTGTGAACGCATGACGGACGTCACAAGTCACTCACGTTTGCCTGACACTTTCATCCCTCATGCCACAATTTAGAGCTTGAGAAGGTTAAGCCCCCTGTCACTGCTTTTGTGTCTAACTTATACCTGCGACCTGAGGCAGGGCCTCCAGTGGGTTCCTTATCCTGGGCTTCACTCACAGAAAAGCGGCTGAAAAGCCCTGCAAAGGGTACACGCAAATAAAAAACAAAGGGTACACGCAAATAAAAAAACAGTACAACAAATGCTACTGAAATAGACTGAAAAAATGTTTTTTTTTTCTTCAATATTGTCAGTTTTGGAGTTCATACATTTGTTTGTATCTACATATTATAACCATCTGCTATGACCTTTGTTATCACACGCTAAACCTCAGAAAAATTATGTATTAAACCTCACATGCAGTAGGTATTTATTTTAAAATCAATTTAAAATTGCTCTTTTTTTAGTTTTTAAGAGCTGTTATTTACCATAAGTTAAATGGCATTTACCTCAGAGATTTGTGACATTTTTCAACAACAGACATAAACTCCCATAATCCTCCTATAGTAGCACATGGCAGCTCTCTCTGCCTTCTGCTCTCGTGTCTCAGGACATGCACAGTAGGGAGGCACCACCAACATGGTTGGTGATATCCGATTCGATCCGGATACAGATCCACCCAACGGCACGTTTGTAAAAAGCACGAAACCCCCCTCCTGACTACCGGAGCAGCGCGTTCCACTTTTGCGATATTAGTGTGTCACCTTTTCTGAAAAGCGTGGCCAGACCACTAGGTGGGGTGTCCTTGTCTCAAAGCAAGTTCCTCAGATGCGTGAGGACCATTCCCATGTGGCTGTCTGTCACTACAAGCACATATTACAGAGGAACACGAGTTCTAGCAATCAGTCTGCATTCCTAGGTACTTAATCTTGTCCTAAATCTAATCCCTAATTAGTTTTGTAGGTTCAGTCACAGTGCAGGATGTCTGAGTCATTTTGGCTAATTTGTAACTCACCATTAAATGGCACAATCATATAAAACAGCACATTCATAACTGGCAGTGTTATATTTTAATTTACTGTACTTTATGAATCCCAGAATGAAGTTACTCCTCAGCATTTAACCCGTCCCCTGAGGGGAGCGGTGGGCAGCAGTGGGAGCTAGCACTGAGTGTCTTACTCAAGGACACACCTGGGGGCTGTGCTGGGATGCAGAATACCCTGGTATGGTACCCAGTGAGCCAGCAGGCTCACTTACTTTGGTAGCCATAGCAAATAGCTGGATAGCAGGTTGGTATAATGAACCACATGGTTAGTTCTACATAAAGACATTTTAGAGCAAAGGTGACCTCTGAATAAAAATCAACACCACCAAAGGCAGCTGCTGTTTGCACAGCTGAATATTCAGAACAAGCACTTTGTTCAAAAGATTAGAGAGGGGCAGTGTGTTTTGGTGGTTTTTTTTCTCCTTAGGAGCACAGTCATGTGAGTGTTATCATGAGTATCGCGCCCTCTGAGACCTTTTTGTTTTAATGTACTGAATGTAACGCATACCGTAATTTACCTCGCTGGAGTGAAATTAGCTTCACGAGATGAGAAAGGGTTAGTGAAACGAACTGAAAACAATTAAACATTTATATAGTACTAAGATGGGGTGAACACCAGGTCATGTGAGCAGAATGGAATTTTCAATAAAAACTAAACTAGATAAATCATATCACGAAAAGGACACTATTTACTACAGAACAAACACAACACTGGGCTAATGTGAATATGACTATTCACCACACTACAGTAAGGCTGTATATTTTGCCATTTTACAATAGCTTATCCAGCTGGAGGTCAGATTTAAATATTTTAAATTATTAAGGATTTATTCAACCAGCACTTCTATTAATGACAACAAACATTTCTTATCACTTTGCAAAAATTTATACCACAACTCTTACTCAATGGTAGCAAACCAGGTTCTTAGCAGTACTTGAACCAGAAACGTCAGGTCTATGACCCAAATCAGCACATTGATGAATATTAACTGTAAAAATCAGAGGTGAAAGGAAATAACGCATTTCCACCTGATGCCACTTCTTTCATAGACCTATACCTAAAACATTCTTTTTCATTCATTTCCTGATTATTCATCATTTTACTTTTCCTCCCTCGTTTTTAAATAGTTTTCTCACACTCTGCCTTTCCTGTATATCAGTGCTATATCTTCCATTTGCACATCCATTCTAGTGCCCCATCTCTGTAGGTTTTACACATCCCATAATATTTCCACAAAACAGCACAAGAAGACAAAAAAAGAGCAAGTGAACGTACAAGTGTGTTCTTTTTTTCCCTCCATAATTTTGCCAGACGTTAGCTAGAATGTTCTAAAGTCAAGGTCTATCTCTCCCACTCTTTCTCTCGCTCTCTCTCTCCCACTCTCTCTTTCTCTCGCTCTCTCTCTCTCTCCCCTATCTCTCTCTCTCTCCTCCCTCTATCTCTCTCTTTCTCTCTCTCCCACTCTCTCTATCTCTCTCTCCCTCTCTCATTTGCTTGCTCTCTCCATGTCTCTCTCTCTATCACTTGCTCTCTCTCTCTCTCCATGTCTCTCTCTGTCTCTCTCTCTCTATCACTTGCTCTCTCTATCACTTGCTCTCTCTCTCGCTCGCTCTCTCTCTCTCTCTCTCTCTCTCCCTCTCTCTCTCCATGTCTCTCTGTCTCTCTCTCTCTCTCTATCACTTGCTCTCTCTCTCCCGCTTGCTCTCTCTCTCCCGTCGCCAGCTAGGCTTTTGATTCAAAACACGACCTAAATTTTTCTGCCTGACTGAAGCAACGAGATCTGTCACGGTTCGAGTTCTCCCCAGCACCAGAACGTTCAATGAGCTCAGTTGCACAATAAGGGAGAACAACACGGCAGAGAAGACAGTCAATGGCAAAGGCAACCACTGCATGGCAACAAAGTGGAAAATCCCCTTCTATAAATAGCCGCATATCGCAGGCAAGCAGCTCTGACAACGCAGCCAATAACCTTTCACCCCTGGGGCATTGTCGGCGGGGTGGGCAGGAGACAGGGTGTACATGGGCAACAGTGAGGATGAGTGCGGTCCACTGGTGTACATTTGGGTGAGTGACTCAGATCCAGATGTTCTGGTCCAAGCCACCAGATTTGCTCTCGTTCTGGAATCGTTGACAACTACAGGAAAATAAACACCTGGAAACCATAAAATGTCCATTTCGCCCATTCAGCGAAGCGCATCTTGAGGAACCGTTAACACCTTCCCCAGGGATGTACCCTGATGTTCTCATCTACACCATCGAGGAAGGGGTCCCCTGGTAAGACTGTCTGACACACACCTCCAGCATCGGTCACGCATCCCGAACGTTTGCTTCTCCTAGTCCAATCCGTTTGTCTCACTTTGTCGATTCCTTTGAAGATTCCCAGCACCGCCTCCTCAGTCCTTCAGTTTTCCACGGGGACCAACAGAAAATTGTCAGTGCGAAACACCTACCGACCCAGGGATTATTTCGGGGGCACTTTTCGTAAGTGTGTCGAGCGAGTCACCAGCTCATTGAAATCAAAGTGGCAATGTTTCGCTCCAATTCCATGTGGACCAATATCTCAACAAAAAAAAAGAGGTGTCATGAAGTAAAACATGGAAACACACAGATAAAGACATATTACAGGTTTCCCTCTTTAACATTGCCTGATGACCTCTGCGTATATTTACAATGAAATTTTAATTTATGAAATTTATGAAAAATTATCAGGACAACAAAAGGGCGCGGAGGCCTGGTGTTCATCGTGTGCAGGTCATCCCATATCACAGACTGCTAATCTGATGCATCGTCACAGGGCCTTAGTGCAGTTAACACAGACTGCTAATCTGATGCATCGTTACAGGGCCTTAGTGCAGTTAACACAGACCCGCTAATCTGATGCATCGTTACGGGGCCTTAGTGCAGTTAACACAGACTGCTAATCTGATGCATCGTTACAGGGCCTTAGTGCAGTTAACACAGACCCGCTAATCTGATGCATCGTTACAGGACCTTAGTGCAGTTAACACAGACCTGGTAATCTAATGCATCGTTACAGGGCCTTAGTGCAGTTAACACAGACATGCTAATCTGATGCATCGTTACCGGGCCTTAGTACAGTTAACACAGACTGCTAATCTGATGCATCGTTACAGGGCCTTAGTGCAGTTAACACAGACCTGCTAATCTGATGCATCGTTACAGGGC
>JABJVR010000087.1:4683113-4715983 GCA_025773905.1 Chitala chitala
TTTGGAGTTTACAGACAGCATGTGGCCGACTCCCCAAGCACATGGAAGAGGGTTCTCTGGCCAGATGGGACGAAAAGCGAACTCTTTGAAGTTGATTGACAGCATTGCAGGGGTCTTGAAAACGAATGGTCAATACTGCAAATAGACTCTTTGCATAAACTTAATGTGATTGTCAATAAAAGCCTTTCACACTTACGAAATGCTTATAATTATACTTCAGTATACCATAGATCTTTTTGTGAGATATTACTAACACTGAAGCAACGAACTTTGTGAAGATTAATATTTATGTCATTCTAACAATGTTTGGCCACGGCTCTACCTTTCAGCAGGAGAACGACCTCAAACATACTGCTAAAGCTACACTGGAGTGGTTTAAACAGAAACATTTAAAAAGTTAGTTAAAGCTCAGACCTCCAGTCAATTGACAATTTGATTTGAAGTCTGTTGTAGTCCAAGGCAACTCCAACTAACTTGAAGGAGCTGGAGCAGTTCTGCTTTGAAGAATGGGCAAAAATCCTCATGCCTAGATGTACCAAGCTGATAGAGACACACCCCATGAGACTTGCAGTGGTAATTGCATAAAAAAGTGGCTATACAAAGTATAGGGGTGGGGGGTGAATACTTATGCACCTTCCACATTTGTCTGACTTAACGTTTGTGTCACAAAAAAAAAAAATTATAACAATAATAATAATAATAATTGCACCTTCAAGCTTTGTGTAAATTTTTTGGTACAGAAGTCCAAAAAGACCACTTTAACTCCAGGTTGTAATGCAGAAAAACAGGACAAACGCCAAGTTTCCCCATTCAGAACTAGCTCTAACTAATGAGCAGAGTGGCACCAACACCTGTAGCCATACTCCTGACAGGATGGGAAGAAGGTTTTTGTGGAAAAAAATACTGTGCGACCCAAATCAGCTCAGCTGATAAGAAAAAAATATGGAGCCATCCAAAAGGAAAGGCATGAAAAAAAAAACAGTGTAAAATCCCTGTTAGCCAAGAACTGTCCCATTCCTAGAAGACAAATGTCAAAACGTATGTCAGACCAATCACTTCCATTGGGAAAATATCCACACATGGGAAGTTCAAAGCCTGTGTGGGAACTAATAACTGAAATAAAACTTACACATACAGATTAGGTTGAAAATATGGGATAAATACAAGTGTTTTTTAATAATTGATTCATTCTCAAACCTCCTACCCCAGCTAGTCTTGCTGGGGCTCTGGAGCAGGTAACAAGAAACTCAGGACAGGGTGTCAATCTCAGCATATTCAAATGGGAAGTAAACAAAATCTGGCCAAGTGAAACAAGGGATTAACGTGTTATTCACATTTTCTAGCTGCTGCTGAACACAC
The DNA here is from genome assembly GCA_025773905.1 of Chitala chitala. Lineage (NCBI taxonomy): Eukaryota > Metazoa > Chordata > Actinopteri > Osteoglossiformes > Notopteridae > Chitala > Chitala chitala. The sequence continues at coordinate 4,684,473 of JABJVR010000087.1, forward strand.
AGCAGGAAGTACAAAGAGGCCTAGTCCCACATTTTACAGATTAACACATTTTGTTTATGCAGCCAGTTATGTAAATTCAACTAAGATGTGGATCCACATTTTATGTAGTATTTTTGTTTTCCAGTGGATTATCCTTAAGCATTCCTTGTATTCACCATCTAAAAAAATATCTATCAGTTATGATGGGGTGCAGGGAAAACTAAGTGTAACAAACACCGTGAAAACAAACGTTACTCAGAGGTAGTCATGTTTGTGTGACTCGTATTAACGCTAACAGCTAAATAACTAAGCAGCAACAATTCTTTTCCAGTTCTGTGCGTTCAGGACCCTATAAATGGTCCGTCCTCACAGTCCAGCACCATGATGGAAAAGTGTCGGACAGCACCAACTGCGGGGGTGGGGGGGTGGCACCGGCCCTCGGTTTGTCCTCCTTCCCCCATCACAGCACGAGAGAGGTCACGTCACACCTGTCACATCGCTCCTCTGACTGCGACACCAGCAGCTCACACGCAGCAGAGCGCACGTGTAGCACGGGCTCCTGGCTCAACCGCAGGCCGTGGGCGGGGTAGCCCTGGCACACGGCGTAGCCCTCCAGGTCCAGGAGCAGAGCGACGATGTCGGGCACGGAGGCCAGGCGAGCCAAGCGGTGCTCGAACAGCGGGTGGGTGGGCAGCAGTGGCTGGTCTTGCACGGTGACACGGTACGAGAAGCCCGGCTCTATGTGCAGCACCGTGTCGGCCATGGTGGACAGCTTGGAGCACTGCAGCAGCTGAAGGCGCGGCCCCGTTGCCATGACGCCCACCCAGTGCGCCGGCAGCACCGCACGCCGCAGGGACTCCAGCAGCCGCAGCAGCTCCTGCTCCGTGCCTTCGCAGGGCTGCGTGCCCTCTGCCAGGCTGAAGATCTCTGTGATCTGCATGACACATGGACGACGGCGGCCATCACGACCGGGGGCCTGGGCGCGCAGGTCGGGCAGGGCCAGGCACCCGTGACACGCCCGAGTACTCACCACAGGTGTGACGTCCTGAGCACACGGCTCTTCTGCATCCACTTCCACGATCGTCACCTCGACGTCCTCACACAGCCCTGGGCCTCCGTTCACTACGTGCGGAAGGAGAGTGAGCGGACCCCCGTAACTCAAAGGTCCTTCAGGTTGGTTATACATAACCTCTGGCCCCTGGAAACACAAGGAAAAACAATAGGGGCTGTAGCAGCTGTTAGGACAGTTTATCACTGAAAAAAATTTAACAAACAAACAAAAAAAAAATGTGGGAGAGTACAGGGGAAAAAAAAAAAAAACACAGACACCTAAACAGTGATGGTGCCATGCCATTGTTTTCAACAATTTGAGAACACCGTTAGGGCAAACCTGGCGCATAATATTAAGAGAGGGGACAACAGCCTACGCACTTACCTGAACAGGAAAGGTACTGTCACAGAGCCTCTCTCTGCCCAGTTTGTCACGGCTGTGATCAAAGTTCATTGCACTGAGCACCTATGACACGAGTAAGAAGCAGGAGAGGGGAAGGCGAGTGAGTCTGAACTTCAGTCACGCAAACCAGGAGTGTAACCGCACGTTTGCGTACATACCCTCGCCATCTGGGCAGCACGAAGGCTAACCAGCTCCTCTTCATCCTCCTCAGCAGGCGCACCATCGTTTTCAATGTGGTAAACGCCTGGCCGCAGCGTTCCTATGTAGCCTTCCTCGTCGTCGTCATCATCTCCGTCGGTGATGTCAAAGTCCTCCCAGGAAGCGTGGAGCTTGTGCACCCTTCTGAGGTTGGTGTTCCTGTTGCGGTTCTTGCCCCGCACTCCCGACAACGCATTCTTAGAGTGGTTCAGCTGGAAGGGCAGCAGGTGAGGCTGTGCAGCACACAAAGGCCAGAAGAGCCGAGATGGGGGAAGCTCAGAGCCAGCGCGCTCACTCTTACAACAGCGCGTGGAAATGTGTGTCATTTTTCAAGAAAGTCATTTTCCCAGGAAACTGGCATTGGATAAAGCCAAGTTTTTTTAAAACTTGGTGAATAAAACTGAGAATCTTCATTAACAAGTTCTTAAAACATTAGAGCCAATGAGCACTTAGTTAACTCAAGGAATGTGAAAAAGGGGTTGCCCATTGGTTGATTATCAAAAATAGTAAACTGCCTACTGTCGCACTTCTCAACTTCTGCAAAAAACTGCTCGTTAAGTGTACTGCGCCTTCGCTGACAGCCACAACAACCTCTGCCGGCCCGTGACCCCCCCCCGTGCTTTAACAGTACCCACAACAGGACGACGTGCAGAAACCGAAACACAGCCGTAGAAACGGTCTGCGTCGGCGATGTCCCAGATCGCACAGACGAGGGCTGTCTCACCATGGCGTGGCTCTGACACTGGCGCAGGCGGCACTTCTGCCTCTTCTTGTTGTGCCCTCCGAACTTGGGCTTGTCCATGCAGAAGTCGCATTTGCCACAGTCTGTGGTGCGCAAGCAGGCGGCGCACTTCCAGCATGCGCGCCGGTTGCGTTTCTTGCTCTGGCCCCGCGGGGACGCTGGTGGAGACTGCCGAAACGAGGAATTAAACAGCGGGGATGAAAGGAGAGGGGGCAGGCACGACGGCGGCAGAAGTCAGAGAGCAGACGGCAAGAAGCAGCTGAGTCACCAGCACAGGGCTCACCATTTGCCAGTCAACACTTTTCCAAGTTTGCTGCACATGCCAGGAATAACGTAATTAAAACTGGATCAGCTAGACTCTTGGCATTAATTGTTGTGGCATACAAAGACAGAAGAGGAAAGCACAAAGAGTGACAGCCCAGCAGTAAAGCAGATTTATTGCTGGTTCTGGCCAGCCTCACCTCTGTGTCGTCATTATTGAAGTCCACAGTGAAGTCCTCAGCATCGCTGTGCTGAGAGCCGGAGAGCTGCAGTAACATAAGAACACAGCGGTACCGTGCGATGTACCACAATGAGCACTACTGCTTCCAGCGTCCTTTAACATCTCGTTAACTTCCTTTCCTGCCTCTTAGCCAATTTTAAAGGCAGGGCCCCACCCCTGACAAACCCACAGGAAAGGCTAACCCACATTTCCTCACCCGTTTAGACTGCTTGTTTTCCTCATAATATGGCCAACGCCGCGTAGATGATCTCTGGAGACGCAAAGAGAAACATTGACCAAGACAGGAAGTGATCTGCTAAACTGCATAACAAGTGAAAGACTGCATAACGGTGTATACAGCAAAATCCCTGACAAGGCAAATGTGGGGACAGTGAGACCATCCTGAGCCCTCTTTATGTAGCATGAGGTTAACACCCACCCCCCTCTCCTACACACTTTTTCGGCCTCATCGCGTTGCTGCAGGGTTTAGACTTCATATATAATGATATGACATTTTGTTGTAGTGGTCAGCTGGACTGAAACAAAACCACAGATGTCTGTGCTACACTTCAGGCTGTTAGATCCAAACTGCATCTGAAAGTCACCTCTTTTCTGCACACAAACGACTCTGACGCATGCTTTCCTTCCCTGCTTCAATGACCATCAGACCAGGACATGAAGATGTCCACATCTTCTCACACTTTAATGACGTTTTTCAGGAATGTTCCAACTCACCGATTTCTGTCTAAGAGTCTTTGATGTTTTCTTAGTTTTTTTCTAAGTGGAAAGAACATTTCACACCATTATAAACACAGACAGACACACAGACACACACACTTTAAATAACACTTGTGCACAGCATAAAAACTCAAATGGGAAAACAGATGCAATAAGCAGGCACGCAGACACTGAATATCAGCTGGACTATGTAAGGCAAATCAAACAGAACAATTACTACATTACCATGGTCTCATACCATCTCTCACAAGGGAAAATGTTAACTGCTTAATGCTGCACAATTAGTATCTAATAAGCCACAGCAGTACTGTATGATTACATGCTCAATCAGCAATTCCCTTTTAAAGCCAAACACTGTGGTGTGATTACTGACTGTAAGTGCCATCATACCTTTGCTCTTTGCATGAAGAAACACAAGCAGCAGCTACAGCACCCTGTAACATCTCATGCTGACATTGCTTTCACACATGGATCTTACCGCTTCATCTGCATCTTCATGCTCTTCTTGCGAAGACCTCCCAAGAGCCCACTGTCCAGGACCCACCTTAGGAAAGCCCATACCTCTTATCTAATCGGGTCAGCACTCAATTTCAAAGTGCATACATTCACACTTAACACAAGAGCAGGTGGGGAAAAACATTGTAGTGAACAGGAGTAGGGTTAAAAAATAGGAGGTGACCAGCAGATAGAGCAGTCGGTTAGACTTCCAAAGGTGGAGAGGGAGGTAGCACCAAACGCACGTGCACCAGTGGAAGATAAAGGGTACAGACTTAATGTACATTTGTAGGAGTGACAAAGTGTACTGGCAGTAAATCAGCATCGATAGTTATCTGACAAACTTATCAGAACTGGAAGCAACATTAAGCTTACACTGTACACCTGAGGTGTGTTTAATTAGCAACTGTGCGCTGCATGCTTTTTTAAATACTCTGTGTTTGAGATGAGTGCTCAGTTAAGTATGAAGACAACACAAGCAGGCTATTCTGAAGATGGGGTTTGTGTATTTAATTACACCCTTTGTTAAAAATAAATCCACAGAAACTCATTCTACAACAGGACTGCAAGATATTCACCACCTTGCAAGGTACTCAATTCCTCAAGTCATTTTAGAAATAAACCATCAGAAACCAGGACACAAACTCAATAGACATTGTTTGGCGTGCGGCTTGTGTGTCGCCGGTATTGTGTGTTACTGTACGACAGGAGCGGCTCGTATAACTAATCACTGCACCACCATTGTTTCTATGGCTCCACTTCTGATTTATATTCCACTAAAAATTCCTGAATAAACTCACCGCTAGATAGTCTAATCACAAAGCAGATATTGTACTTAAGACAAAAATAAAATCAAAAAGACAATGCAAGAAGCCACGCAACAATTAACCCAGTCTGGAAGTAAAAATGCAAATGTTAAGATCAGACACTAACCAGTGGATAAAAATTAATTACTGCATCACACTATAATGGAGGAGATGTATTCAGGTTCTGAAGTATTTAAAAGGTCAGCCCTGGGGAGTACGGTAGAATCTGTACCGATTAAAAAATATTAAGGTATGGAAAACAGACAGCTGGACATATGGGTAGATCAGATATGTGGGGTGGTTAAGCAGGTTTATTGTAATATCACTGTAATTTAGCTCCTGGACAGCAAAATTATCTACACCATGCTAGTGAAAAATCTTGCACAATTCGTTAACACACAGTACAATCTAGAGACCTTACGTTGATATGCATCTTTTGAAAATCGCCGATGTTCTGTACAGAATTTACACCGTCTGCTGGCCTTACATCTCCCTCTACTCACACACGTTTACATTTGTCTCAGCTTACGCAGCTGTGCAGAGCAGAAAACACTCCTGAAGGTGATGTTTCTCAAGCTTTTGGCACATTTAACGGCGTGCCTGTCACTGCTGTTGGACTGGCCGTCCGCCGGCTGAGCAGAACCTCACAGACGGGGCACGGACACGTCCGCTCATGACAACACAAGTCTCCTTTCCCCACAGCCTGCTCCATGGCCAGTGTTCAGCTGCGTGTCCTGCGCTGTACTGCCTGGCACCGTACACACAGTACACACTGCAGAACTTGCATCTACTTACATGTCATCTAAAGGCAGATGCTCCACACACTCATTGGTCTAAACAACAGGGCTCAACTTACAGTTTTGCACTTTTCTTAGTTATATGGGAGGTGTATACATCCATATTCTTTTCAATGGGTACAATCACATACACTGAGCTAAACTGAGGTTAAAAGAAACTGCATCAACATCAATAGTTGAGACGAACAAACCATAATCTTGTTTACACATCTGAGAACAGTTTGCCACACATCTATTCTATGCTTTTTTGACCCCCATAAAAAAAATTAATGAAAAGTGGGACATAAATGTTTTTTTTTTAAATGTACTAAAAACTAAATGGGAGAAACACGGTACAGGCAGACAGGAGTCACGCTAACACCAAGATAACAGCTTGTGGAAGTCGGATGGGCGTGTGCTGACGTTAAAGATCACCAGAGCCAGGCTCCTGCTGAGGGAACCCGGGAAGACGCTGGCCCAGAATCACTGTCCAGATGAAGCAGAGACGGACTGACAGCGAGGGCCATCTGGACCCACATGGCACTGATCAGAACTGTGTATCACAGACTCCCCCGGCAGCCCGCTCAACAGAACGCTCTTAATTATGTACTGGAAACGTTCCAGGTACCTGTGACAGACAGTTCCCAACGCACTGCATTCCTTGTTGGAGCTCGTAGTCTCGCACACAGTGGGGGTCACATTCAGCCATGACCCCACATATTCCCTGTGCTGTTACTCCAACTATCCCCCTCCCCCGCACACCTGAGGCATAAGAGCAGCCTGTAGTGACCGTCAGAGCGAGCTTCACACACACACCCCGTTTTCTCACTCCTGTGTCGTGAGTCACAGGCCCTTTTGCAGTATTATCATGACAGCCAGTGTGCTAATAGCAGAGATGGATTTAAAGTGACACGTTTCTAAGGATTTCCTTTACTGCTGGGTGATAACATAAAAATATTGCTGTAATTACCATTTTCAGTAACCATAATGTGCTATGGTTATAACTTTCAATAAAACGTTTTTTCCTCTTAAATAGACAGTGCTTGTGGCCTATCACGCAGCAGGTAGGTCAGCAATAGAGCCAATCACGCCAAACTCTGTAATTTTAACCGTCTCGATAAAATGCAGCTGTAACCACTCACAGCATGGCCTACAAAAATGGTTGACGAAGAGAGGGAACACACCTTCCAAAGTTCAGAAGTTGTTTGGACACCTCAAGTCAAACCAGACACAAAACCTGTATGGAAGACACTTGCTGCTATCAGCAATGTGTAATTTCCACTTTTATTTGCATTATAATAGAAAAAATTTGTTTTCCTTGGGTTAAGGAATGCTGTTAGTGTATATAGTGGTGTTCACAAGTCATTAAAAAGGCACTACAAACAACTGGTTTACAAATGGCACTAAACCAAGAATTATCCAGAGAGCAAAAGAAAAAGAATGCTTAAGTTATCGGTAAAACGATTAAAGAAAAGTTACCTATGGTTTATTGTTACAAAACAGCTAGGTTTTCAGCAAAGATGGACTACTGTAAATTACATTTCCCTTATTTGGTATAATACAAAGGTTTAATAATCTTACAAAATTAGTTCACAATAAAATTACAGTAGTATGATTCCTAATGTTTAACTTCTTTCTAAAAAACACCCAATGCATTTGCTTTGTGCCTTTCCATGAACCGCTTTTTTTCCTTTTTAAACCAGACAAACAGACCTAACCAATAGGTATTGTTTATAGGTAATGAATGACGAAATGAGTTTTGGGAAACATGGATGGCATTTCACAACAATTTCTCTCATATAACCAGCAAATTCGAAATAACCAGTAACGCTTCGCACCCATGGGTGCCGGTTATGAGGGATTTTACTGTACAATGGAAAAAGTTTTTTTCCCCCCAACTTTGGGTATTGAGAAGAGGTTCCAAATTAGATTCATGTTCAAATTTTTCAAGAACTAGGAGTGCTATAAGACATTTAATTACGGTTCCACATATCTATCCCTACACGAGCATTTTCAGTCACTATACGCACTGGAGGATGTAAGAAATGGCCAGGATCACGCATAAAATATCACTGGCCACCTCAGAGCTTACAGCCGATTTGAACTTTTTCAACTTCAGCTCAGCCCAGGTTCTTAACTGTAGAATGCAAAGTTATCTAAAGGAAAATTCCCAATTAAAAAGTATACGACCTTGTTCCAACAATGTTATTTCTGTTAATTTCAAATGTATTAAAATATTGTTACTCCTCAGCAAACGTTATTTCCATCAGTAGCTAACATGATGTGTGAGCTTTGCATACAAGCAAGCTATAAACTTATTTTTTGCACAAAACATACAGATGTGTTTATCATACAACAGACTTACGTAGACATGTTAAACTGCTTTCACCTGGATGCAGTGGCAAAGAATTAAATTAGTTTTGTGTGACCTGAAGTCAGATACATATTACCATTCTAAACAGAGTTGTCCAGGTTCTCTTTCTCTCTCTCTCACACACACACACTGTCTCTAATCACGTACTTAGTGTATTTTCAATGTGTGAACAGTATCATACAAAGTGACCATCTCCACAGTAAAAGAGCACTTTCCAAATGTTACCTCGCTTCACAGCTCCAGATATCCCCAGTCAAGCCCTCACACGTCACTGTATTTGGTCTTTAAGCAGTCCTAACCACTCACAACCTTTAAGGCCCATTAATTTTCTCCGTAAGCAAACATGCTGCCTTAAATGCATACAAAGGCAGCCAGGGTCGCAACACTGCCAACACAGGGCACACATGCAACACAGTCAGGCCTGCGTCGGAATGCGGCGGGAGATATCGCCTAGGGTCATTAACTCGTCTCAAACATGCAGCACAAGCACGAAAAGTGAGCTGCGCTCGAGACCCCACCCCCACAACGATGCACGTACGTACAGGAAGAGCAGGAGCATGCGGACGCAGAGACAGAGTGGGAGAATTGGCGAAAGCACTGCAGGAACTCTCACCTTCCTGAAGACAATGTTCTGGGTACAGGGCGGCTTCTCTCCAGCTAAAACGGGCAAAACACACATCACTAATTACACGGCAACATTCTCACTGCTCGTCATGTCGTTCAAAGCAGGAAATTTAAAACTGCACAATTCTCTTTAAAATGCTCTTCAGCCTCTATATTGCTTAGGATTACAAAAAGCTATTTCACTAGCCCCATGTCCTGCTCCTTTCATCAAATTTCAAGTAATTAAAAATAGTCTAGTACATAGATTTTAATTAGCCATAAACGTGCCTGAAAACAAGGCTGTCAATAAAATTGAAATGCTAATGTCTGCTATAAATTTAACTCAATGACGTTTTTATTTGCGTTCCGTGTGCTACGTTTTTTACGCTGGATGAAGGGCAGTGCAAGGTTATGCGTCATCTGACCTGCCACTGGCTTCGCTTGGCAAAGCTACAAAACACAGTAAACTAAACACAGCAAAACTGCACCGTGTCAAAAAGGCTTTCCCAAATCTCTTTCTAGAAAATCCGGACAGAGGATGGTTTGTTTCCAGGTTAAACAACCGCATATTAAGTAGCAGCATATTTTATACAAGCAGGATACATTAAACATCTGAATGCAAAGCCTAAATCTACACGTGGATACAGTAATACAGCAGTCAAACGTATTATTACGGGAAATATAGAACATGGGTTTGTACGTACGCTGGCAGTGTGGACAAAAAGGCGTGTGCGATGGTCCCCCTTGGTCCATGTCGTGGAAAGAACATCCACAATTCATACATGTACTAAAGAGATGTTTTTAAAAACAATGTTAAACTGGGCAGGCAAATAGTGGTATAATGTTATTCATATAGATGACAGGAATACTATCAGGAACAAAGCGGTTTGGAGGGGGGAGGGGTAATGATTTAGTGTTGTGACTGTACCAACCAGAGAAGCGGACGTGATGCATAGTCCGGAGGTGTCCGAAGTCCATTGTAAGGCATCATGGGGTTATGGGAGTGGGACACACCCAAAGGGTTCGTGGTGTGTGTGTCAGCACTGGGGGGCCGGGTGTCTGCAGAGCCCTGGTCCTGCAGGGTTGGGGTACAGACTCGCTCAGGAGAAGACATGGGGCTCAGCGGGGCCAGCGCAGGGTCCAGCCACGGCGGGCTCAGGGGGGCATAAGGGGGCTCCCTAATGGGGGTCATAGGGACAGTGAGCCTCCGTGGGGAGAAGTCTTCCAGAGCGAGGGAGGGGGTGTCACTCAACCCACTCAACCTGCGGGTCGACGGGCTCTCCATAAAAGAACCGTGTGCCGATAAAGTGAGTGAGTTTGAAGAAGCAGGCGAGATGCTGTTCCTCTGTGGAGTCTGAGTGATGCGGGGTGACAATGCATTCTGTGGGACGACAATGACCCGAGGAGGGGTGAGCGGCTCTTTCCTTGGCGAGGGAGCATCACTCTGAGCATTACTGTGGATGGGAGCAGGGCTGCAGGAGCCATCCACAGTGCTCTCTGTCTCAGGAGTAAGTCTCATTTCTGGTGTGCTGCTCTCCTCCATGGTGACAAAGGTGTCCTCCTCCTGACACTAAACAATAAGAGGCAGATAAAAATGCCACAGATAACATCACTGCAGATACACCAAGAGATCTGCATCCTAAAATTTTCCCTTAAAAGTCATTTGCACTGAATTCGACCTGTTACGCTTCAGACAACGAGAGTCACATTGCTCCTTCATTCTGTTCCCAATTAAAAATTTATGTATAAATTTATACAACTTTATACGATTTCATGTAATTTTTTCTTTATAAGGAAATTACTATGCCAGTACATTTCAAATGTTAACAGTGAACTTACAACTGTGCCACTGCATGGTGGCAATTTTAATAATCCATATAAACACCAATTTCTACATGATTTACTGCATTGTATTAAACATACCCTCTAGGGAAAAGAAACAAAACTCATGGTTTTAAATACAAAAGTATGCTTCCAGTGTTTTAAATACTCAACAAAAGTTCACAATCTGGCAACATTTTAACTTTCTGTATATATATTGCAATATAAATTTATTACTAATTTTGATTTTGCAAACAAATGTACTTAAGGTTGTGAACACATACGGCTGTGTAGGGCTGGAGGCACAGCTGTAAAGTTTAAAATGTTTACTTTGTGTCTGATCTAGGGTTCAAATGGTTCCTTAAAAAAAAGCGAGTAATTTGATCAGTAAAAACTACCGATGCAAAATCTTTGCATCAAACCTTGATTTAATTGATATATGGACAGTTCACTGCATTTTGCACAGAACGTTATACAAGTTAGTTCTGATCAAGGAATATGGTTTTGATTGGACAAGAGACATTCCAAGATATACAGTATAACAGCACAAGGACATTTGATAACATGCATCACTCTGCTTCACAGGTGTTCTAATAACCATTACATACACTAACTGCAAGAAAGAAACAAATCATAATGTACAGCCTTCTATTATATAAAATGTAAAGATTCACTCATCAAGACATTATTCAAATTCTCATACAATGTCCAAAAGTAAATTTAAAAAAAAACCTTTATTTTTGAGGGAAAGACAACTAAAAAAAAAAAAAAAAAAAAAAAAAAAAAAAAAAGAAAGAAAAAATAAAGTTACTTCTTCACAGGCAGTTGCCAGAGCTTTTTCCTGTGTTGGCATTATAAACACTGTGTCATATTGGCAGTGTTGGCAGATGTGTAAGCCAGTTTTGCAAATTGTAATGCATTTTTTTCCACAAAATGCCTTTTTAAAAATTTTTAAATATCACATTAAAGATTTCCAAAATGTTCAAAAATATTTTTTCCTAAATATAAAAGTGAGACCCCAAACAAAAAAAAGAATTAATAAAAACAAGGACTAGCCAATGTTACTTCACCACAAAAGTATTACCACTGCATAGCCATGTTAAGCTGAACATCAGGAAAAATGAAAGGGGGGGGACTACACTAACAAGTTATTTTTATTATTGTTTTTTTTTTTTGCTGGCACTGTGTAATATATTATCTGAGTAAGAAACAATGCAGGCACCTGTACACATGTGATCACTATGTAATGTAGAATTCTCATTCGGGGTTCAGGGTTGTTTCCATGTACACTATATTGCCAAAAGTATTGGGACACTCCTCCAAATAATTGGATTCAGGTGTTCCAATCACAAACAAACAAACAAAAATTATCTCGTAAAAATTACACGACATCGTCTCACGGCCCCTAATATACAGCATGTATAATACAGATGCGTAAAACGTTTAAACTGATATTAAAAAGCAGCCCTACAGCGATTATTTTTTGCCTTGTTAGCTATTATAACTTGAACAGAACTGAGTTTAGTTCATTTCCTTTATTTTCATTATGTTAGAAAAAATTAAGCTTCAGATTGCTTAGAAAGACAATATGTACATTGAAAAATAAAACAAGTTGTGGTTTCCTTCAGTGAACGTCTGCATTTCAGCATGAAAAACTAATAGCATTTGTTGTGTGGTCAAGGCTGAGAACATCTTCATTTGATTGGTTTGCAGAAGTGTTATGCTTGCTTGTCTGCCTAGTTACAACAGAGACCAATGGGAATAAAATCATATGAATGAACCATATGAATTTCAATCATTAATTTGTAACCACTGAGTATTTGCCTAATACGCCTTAAGAAAAGTGTTCTGCTCAGTGCCTTAGCCAAGTAAACTGCAAGTGGTGTGATACGACACGTACCAACGGATTGTGATTTATTATCGGAGACTTACAATAAAAGAGTGATGGTATTATTCCTCAGGGGATTCTACTGAGAACATGAGATAGGCTTTCCCTGTAGCACTAAACATTAAAGGTGATTATCAAACTTTCTCCTCTCTGGCATTATTGAGTTACTTCTTGGTTGAAACTTTAATTCCGAACAATCAAAAAAGAGCAGCTCAGAACACAAGCATATTTCTCTATAGAGGGCCTGACTGGCAGCAGGTGCACCCAAGTCTAGCACCCTACTTTCAAATAACTACCGCGACTGCCAATGGGTCAAAGGTTGGTACTCTGGAGACAACCTGCACCAACATCTGCACAACCCTAACAGTTCAAAAGTAAGTTTTATAAGTTACCTTCATCTTCTTAGCGTTATTGTCATCCAAAAAGATCCCAGACTTGTAATCAAACATGGTGATGTCAATGGTCCCAGCAATGTATTTGGCCATCTGAGGTTTACTTCGTACTCGGTGCCCACTAGGACTGCAACAAAAGGATACAGAACAAACCTTGAAATGGGAGCAGCTGCGTTGTATCTTCAGTACTGCATTCAAGTGCAGTATGCAGTCATATTCTGAGGAAGTCCTACACTAATTGTCATGGAAACAAGCAGAGAAAACCTGGTTCTGGTTACCAAAACATTTAAGTCCACAACTGCACGTACGTTTTGTAGTATGTGTCCGTCTTGCCGACACTGTACCCTGAGCGGCGGGAAACCTCTTTGCGTTTCCAGCCGTCCCCTAGCACAGGCCAGTCTGTCCAGGTGCCGTCCAAGTCAGAACCCCGTCTCCTTCCCTGACGCCTGTCACACAAGGCCAAACAGAGTCAGTCAGTTGTAGAAATTCTATTTTTAATTTACAGTATCATGCATGACTTTTTACAACACTGTTTGAGCTAGATACTGTATCATTTTATGATTGTCAATAGACTTCTAAATAAGTGATGTGGCATCCATTTTTCCTACTAGTTTTGCATGATGCCTACCAAATTCTAAACAAATTAATAGTTACTTAGCCAGTGCATTTGACCACTGCTCAATCATATCACAAAATGCACACACCCATGTTAACCCATTACGTGGCATCACACCCTGTACTACTTGAGTCAACCATTTAAAAAAATGTTATAATTGAGAAAACTGATTAATCCTTGCAGCTACAAATTTAACCAAAACGTACAATTATTCTGAAGTTTTAGACTCTTCAGGGCTCTGTCTTTAATACGTACTGAGTATAACCGAGGTGGATTCCACACTTACGTGCTGCTGCTCTGCACTTTCGTGCCCTCTGCACTAACGGCCTCGGCCTGGCTCCTGCTCTCTAACCCTGAGCACATCTCCCTTGTTTGGCCGTCGAGCTCTTTGTTATCTTCATCGTTGCCGTTTTGTGCCGAGGGCTCCAGCGACTCTATCGGAGCCAGGTGTGCGGCATGTCCTGCTTCTGCCTCCACGGTCTCCTTGTCAGCGAGGGTTGTGACCTCCATGATTTCTATACCTAGGGAAGGCAGTTGGCTCTCCAGCAGGACCAGCTGCTCCACGCTCTTCTCCGTGCCAGTGTCCAGTTTTTCTCGGGCGGTTCCATCTCCGTTTGTGGCCGCTACAGCGCACAGCCGACCCATTGTCACCAAACCTTCTCCGCCCATCTTCTCTTCGTTGAACCCATGCTCCTTGATGGTTTGCTCTGACAACGCCTTGCTCATTTCCAGATTCCCGTTTCTGCCACAATGGCTTCCACGGTGTCAGACAGACTCATACACCCTCAGAATTCAGGGCTTTCCTTTGCGTTTCTAAATGTTGTCTGAAGCCACTCCTGTGATTCACACCTCTCCCAACCCCTTCATCTACACAGAACTATGTCTATCTACAGTGACTACGCTTTCAGTCAAATTTACATTTAAAGCATGTAAAGAAAGTCTCCTCAACTTTTGGAACATATGAACTTTTAAGTCACTTCTTGCCATTCCTTCAGTAAAATCTTCAAGACAAAATCATCCAGCCTGAAAACAACATCAAGAGCAGTAACCGTGAGAAGGTAAAACCTGGGGACACAGAGAGAACCCATTCATAAGGACAGGTGAGGAAGTCTGTCATTATGCTCTGTTGAGAACTACCATCAGGCAGCTCTATGATGCACGACTCAAGATATACATTATTTCTTATTTATTTTCCACCACTGGAGTGGACATGCGTTCAGAAAATTTTTCTGAAATAATTATCCCAGCAGAAGATGCCATGGCATTTTTGGTCATATTTGTTTTCCTGGCCATCTCACATCTCATGTCCACTTTTACTGGCTGCGGTCACAACAATGCCCTCCGTCCTTGTTTACATGCAATTAGAGACGGTAATTGAGAACCGCTTCCAAACTGCCTGATCGATTGGAATCGTATGCCTTCAAGGCTACTGACCCCTTTTATCAATGCCAGCATTTACGGATGTTTTCTCATAGTTGTGCATTGCTAAAACTTGCGCGTCATGATGCAGTTTTGTTATTTACTGCAAGTCCTTTAGCCATCAGAGCTTGGAATGTTTGTTACATTTTTCACAATATCATATCAGCAATATTCGTGAAACTAAGTTGCACAACATGTTTATCATGGCACGCTGATCAAAAAGGTTATATATAGAACTCCTTTTGACAACTTTTTAAAACTTTTTTTTCCCCCCACAGCCTATGTTTGTTTGTATATATTTAGTAAAATACAACTTATGTATACAACTTGAACATATCTTATGAAAATAATAAAACTACTGCTTTAAGTATCTACAGGGAAACTTTTACTTAAATTTGGTTAATTTTTTACCATTGGTATTGGTTGGACTGGCTGAACAATTTGTTTTTCGGCGGTTAACGGTTAACTGATGACATTCCTGTGTCAAATATTTATCCATTTAGCTCTTTCTTCACACACTGTTTTAACCACCCCATGTAATAATCATACTTCTGCACCTTTACAACATAAAAGCACAAACTTCTGGCCATCTAATATTACTTAAAAAGATGAACAACCCAACAAGCAGGCATTTTTATACAACTCTTTTAAACTTCTTAGGATTTTAGAATGCTGTTTTTACAAACAAAAATTAAAATACAAGCCATAAAGAGTGAGCAGTGGTGTAGAGTGAGCAGTGGTGTAGAGTGAGCAGTGGTGTAGAGTGAGCAGTGGTGTAGAGTGAGCACACACCTTTTCTGCTCCCACACTGGAACATGTAGGTTACTCTAGGCTGAATAGCATCCTGGGGAAATGAAAACAAAATTATGTAATAAATGCAAAAGGTTGCAGAGTACTAATACCTCTCAATGACAAATTAATGCATGATAAGGAATTCAAAACTAATTTTCTATCTAAATAAGTCATGACTTGAAATTACTATCAAAAACAGAATTTCAATTTTAACATTACACACCATATTTACACGTTCAAAGAAAAGGCTTAACACTGATGAGAACTCAGAAGTAAACATTTAAACCAAGACATTTACAGACATAAAAAGGCAAAGACTGGGTCAAAACAGAATTATACACACACACACACACACACACACACACACACACACACACACACACAACTGGGGTGCATCCAGGTTGCCACGATGACAATATTGGAGAACCGGGGGGCGGAAGGAAAGAAAAAAAAAAAAAAAAAAAAAACCCACTGACTTGCAAACCTGCAATGCAGCAAATTGACTGCATCACTCCAACGCCATTCCAAGTTAGCCCTCAAGGTAAACTAATTTATGGGCAAAAACAAAACTACATATCCTACAACTTCTGTCTGGTGATTTGGATAAATTCCTTGGACAGAAATAAAGCATCAATATCTTAACACTTGTTACTATGGGATGTGCAGACTGCACAAGTATTTAAAAAACCACGCACCTCACAGTACGCTTTAAACATGCATGTTATTAGTAGCGATTGTTCACAGAGGACACTGATGGCCACAAACACTGAGCTGAAGAGTGCAGCCTTTTCTGTAAAGGGTAAATCCAGAAAAATAATTTCTAGAATTGATCTGCCTACTTCAGATGATATCACACAATAGCAGAAATACCAACGGATTACTCATTCCTACAAAACAAGAAATACAAACCACTTCTGTAAACAACCTCTTAAAAAATTACTGACAAATGTATCAGTAATGAGCTCAGACAAAAGACTCTAATCGTTACTTATTTTTTCATAAAACGTGATTTTCTGCCCCTATAAAACTTTTCAGCTTTGAGCTCCATGTTACAGTAATATAATCTGCTGCTTCTTATGAGACACAACCATTCACAAACGTCATGACCCACTGCACATCAACAGAAACACTCAAGCACTGATGGTCAAAGGACAAACAGCCTTTCCATCCATAGCAGATAGCAAAGCCAAGCTGCACATGGTTTTTCTTTATTTCAAATTTTTCAGTGCCTTGACCGCTGTTACTTCCCGGGGATGGGTTCAACACGTTGGTGCTTGTGGCTGTAAACACTTGCATTCTCTATGTTCTACTGGATGACAATGCTGCAGGTAGAAAAATCAGTTTGTACTATTTCCATTTTTACCTGGCATGCATTTTCAGCAAAATTTACAATACAAAGCATCAGCCTGCGGTGTTTTAAACAGCCAAAGGAGCACCAATCCATGTTTAGCCATCTGTGACTCTCATGTACCCAAAAAGTAGTATGTGGCATGCTCTGCTGTCCCAACCAAGTAGCATGTGGCATGCTCTGCTGTCCCAACCAAGTAGCATGTGGCATGCTCTGCTGTCCCAACCAAGCTTGCTGTGCCTTTTCTGGGGCACAGGCTGCCCATTCCTAAAAAAAGCAGCGTACAGTTGGTTGGAACTGTCATAAACGTTGTGATACAACAGACTGATGTGCCCATCATCACTCAATTGCACTGCGATGTATCGTGCTGCGATATATCATTACTAGGAACCTAAAAATACATTGTAACATGACACGTCGCGATACAAAATGAGGGACGATACCACCGTCATTTCCACGGTTCGCATCGCACTGCATGCTTGCTATGTAAAATTGTAATATAAAGACCATTACCAGCACAAACTGCAAAAGTTTGAATTTTAAATTGTCATATTTTCAAATGACTCTTTTCAGTGTTGCCTTTGTCCTTGTAATCTACTGGCCATTTTTCAGCAGTGCCAAAAAATAAATAAAGATATAAGATACATTTGCAATTAACCAGGACAGTGTGCCAACAACTCACTTTTCACATAGGCTAGTAAAATTGAATTCAATTTAGTGTGTTTTTCAACAATTTATCTCAAAGCACTTTACAGAAGAAATTGCACACATTAAGGAAAAAGCAGTAGGAATAAATACAAATGAAGCCAGACAACAATGATTGTTCATAATTTTTATTTTTTTACATGTTTGGTCTACTAAATTTTCATTTAATATACCAAACACCTGCCTGCTGATGTATTAAAACACGTGTGACTGAGACACTGCATGTACTACTCAACCCAGAACCAAAACTAGGTAATATGTTTGGGTCTTAGCATAGAAAATGTACTTCAATTTACTTCCAGTGAAATTCATGTGAGACTGAGCAAAATGTAACCCCTCTATAAACTGAGAAGCACTCCTCCCCCAGCAACACAGATATGTTTTCCCATGAAATTAAGCCATTTCATAAACAGAACTATTTTTAGTTGCAGGCATCACAGCCATTTTAGAATATTTGCTAGCTTCCAAGAAATCAAAAAACACTACTGACACAAGTCCCAATTTCACATAAATCACATTTTTGTGTCAAAGTTTTAATGTTCAAATGGACAGACTCTTTGGAAAAACTATATTGCATACAAGACCACCAGTGGATCAAAGATGAGCTTTAAGCAGTGTCATTAAAACTGCAATACAATATAATCCAAACGCTAATGTAAGACTATCAGAATACATGAGGTTTAAATAACATAGTAGTCTGCCAAACGACAGTCTTAAAAGTTACAGGACAAAAACATGCCCTGTTCATCTTGGTCAACACATCTTAGAAATACAGTGGATAAGGGTACGTTAAAAATATCTTCAGACTCCAATTCCAAGAGCACCACTCTCCCATACGTTCACACGTTTAAAAACCAACTGGTGGTGGAACAGGGCACAGGTCCAGAATGGATGAGAGGGGATCAAACTGACCTAACGGCTTCAGTAGCATTTTACATGTACACCTTACACATTGACTTTCAAGGAAAAAGCCTGACATTGAGTAGAGGAAAAATTATATCCACATTATATTCAAAAGCACCCATACATGTAATCCAAAAAAAACACCACAATCATTCACAATAGAGTGAATATTCATATATTTTACAAGCATACACCTTTCTCTAGCAATGATGCCCCAACATCTGGCTACATACTTACACTACCTTCAAAAATTTAACTAAGGGTCCTGGAAAACTTCTTGCCAAGCAAATCCTCATATCAAAAATGTAACTACCATTACCTTACATGTGTGGGCGAGGAATTATGTCTGATCACAAGAACTGAAACCTGTTTAAGACAGAGTTACAAAAAATAATGTAAATTCATGCAAGTTATTCTAAAATGCCTGAAGGCCATATAACCTCCAAGTCTAGGTGTTTTTGAGCATTTTACCAGATTTCAACATGACCTGCACACAGTACAGTTCAAATGTATTTTATACACCTGTGAACCGTACTCTTGTGTTTCAGCAAAAACTGTCAACATAGAGGATAAAAAAAAAAAAAAAAAAAAAAAAAAATTTGGCAAAAGGTGAAAAACAGTGAAACACAGCAGGGTTCCTCACAGTTTATAGTTAAAGCCTGATGTGGAAAGGTGGTTGTTAATCACCAGAGAACAATATATTTTATGAGAAGTGCTCAAAAGTGTGGTTTGTGGTGAAAGAAAAGTTAGAAACCTTACAAAAAGATTACTTATGCCTCCACTAAAAATCCATAACCTCTGGTTTGCTACTGGGGACTTGTCTAATCGACCTCCAGAACAATTACAATTCCCACCTCTAATGGTACCCTTGCGTGGTGGTAAGTTTACAAAAGATAAGCAAAGAATATGCAAAAATAGAGGCAATCCATCTCTTAAGTAAATTGTTCTATTACCTTCATGGTATAATATTTATATTAAAACAAAATTTTCCCCTTATGACACTAAGGCTAAGCCATTAGGATGATTTGGGTAAACTTGAACAGCTGTGAAACATCAGAAGGTTCTGCATCTATGTAAATACACAGCTGTGATTGGTTAATCTTCACCCTTTAAGCAGTTCTCCAAAGTACAAAAACAATGAACTGCAGAAAAGTGAAAATGTAAACCGTGGAGGCAGCACTTCAGACATGAAACAGTCATATGATCTTCTTGTCAGGTGTTGCATGGTGCAATTTCAGGTTTACAGGCTCAAGAAAGAATTTATAATTCTATATTACCTGCAGCTGTTACATTTATTTAAAGAGAAATCCAGACCGAAATCAATACACTATACCATAATAACAGTTACTGAATATTGAGTTACTAAAAGTTAGCAACGCAGCACCCCCCCAATAGTATTTATATATGCGAATGATTTAACAGCTACAAAAGATTTTTAATGAAAGAAAAAAGTAGGTTCAAGATTAATTCAAAAATACGATAAAGCAGATATGAACACAGGTAATTCCAGTTTCGTAAAACATAAAATCAACCATTCTGTTCCACACACAAAGTATTTTAGGAACTCCATAAATATAAATTATGTCAAGAATCATAATTTCAGACTTGCATTGCGTTAGTCTTGATTGGTATCCAAATATCAAAGCTAACTGTAAGTAAAATGTAAATAAAAACACAGCAGATCATTAACAAATTAAGAAGAGGGGATGAGGGGGTAACCCCATCCATGTCTCAACTTTTCCGTGTCCAACTTTTCTGAGTTTAACGGTAAGCATGCAGCACCAGCGAAAGAACAGACCAAAACCTGATGTTATTTACAGACCTAGACGCCAGAACAACTGTCAGCAAATTTAATTAACATACTGCGGGAATTACAGTATTTATTAGTGGTTGCACAATGTTAACTGACAATAACTGCCACAAAAATAATCCTCAATTCCTACTAAATATAAACTCGCCCGCTGACTAGCTAAAAAGCTAACAACAATCAACGATTTGGCACAAAACTCTCGCGATATTAATTGTGTCAAAATAAAACTTGCATGCTGGAAAAAATAACCAATCGATACGAGAAGTGTGCGCTGCTTCCATTCATCGATGTGGACGAAAGGCTGCATTCATTCCCATCTGCTGCTAAGTGAAAAAGCACATCGGTGCGCCCTCCCCCACTCCAGCTCACTCCGCTCTACCGTTTCTGTCCTGCTCGGCCGCTCGACGCTACAAACGGCGATAGCGAAAAACGTTTGCCAAAGCCTAACTGGCTCAAACCGCGTAGCCATTTCTCCCGTTTTTCACTCTGCTCCACGCTCTCTTGCACTCCGCAGCCACGCGCTGCGAGACGCCGCGTCGGTTTCCTGTCCTCGTTGAAGTGGTTTGCCACTAGAAGAGCATGATGAAAACACACACATGTGAAAATCAAAGGAGCCAGATACTCACCGCACACGTCTCCCTCCGTCGGGCGGCAGCATGTCGCTCCGGCGCTGCCTCTCTCGCGCTCGCCAACACGTACTGCGTACTGAGCATGTGCACGACGCGAGGCTGCCGCGAGGACTCTCGCGCGCGGATTAACGATAGCTAGAAAAGAAAAAAAAGTGAAGTGGGTTCGCGCGCTAGCTATTACCCATCTTCAAAAAGTAACGTTTCTACGATGCGGTTTTAGTGCAGAAGTCAAACTGGCTATGTTGTACATAAGAACGTTATATTTGTAGATATCGACGAAAAATAGCGTTAAAACGCAAATGTAATATTCGCACTATATTTTGCAAAAGTTTACATGGATAAAATGTGGGTATTGTAATTGCTCCTCATTTACTTAGTGTTGCCCAAAATAATGGGGAGAAGTAGTTCAGCGTTTTCAAATTAATTTTTGTTACATGTGGCGTCCGAATTCCACCTCTTCGATACAGCGTGGTTTCTGTAATCTTTACCATTGGTTACCATGATTTGTAATAATTCGGTGTATATAAATTATACAAACAATTATGAATTATACTTAATTATATTCTCGAAATATGTAATTGTACCAATATTCATTATGTCGATCAAAACCACCTGAATTTATCGAGTTCACTTTCGTGTGTGGTAGCAATACTTTCTGGCCCATGAAACGTAAAAACGCCATTTTGTATTTAAAACCATTGCTTTTGATGGGGGAGGGGTGAATTGCTCGGACGACATCCACACGTTAACCTCAAAAATTGAAAACGGCTAAATGTTCTCCCGCAATAGAAAATGCTGGCTTAATGTCTGTTTTTTGCCCCGTTTTACATTGCCTTTAATTATAAGTTCGTTAAATCGCTTGCTCAGTATTATTCCAGATGACTAGCTAGCTAACGACAGTATCATTAATATACATGCATGACACGTTACCTTTAACGAAGCGTACTTTGTGCATTCGTTAATATTCGGATGACCTCTATAAGATTGCCTGCTTCGTGTGGGGTGTTCCCATCTCTGAAAAAGCGTAACGTAATCATCCATACATTCATTCTCTATACCGCTTATCCAATTCAGGATCGTGGGATGCCTGGAGCCCATCTTAGGAGGTGCAGGGCAGGGGACGTCGTGCATAGGGCATCGGCCCACCACAGGGCACACACTATGGGCAATTTGGAGACAATCAGCCTAACCTGTAAGTCTTTAGACTGTGGGAGAAAACCAGACAACCCGGAGAAAACCCACCAAGTACAGGGAGAACATGCAAACTCCACGCACACAGACCCAAGGCAGGGGTAGAACCCCGAGCCTGGAGGTGTGAGGCGACACTGTCAATCATGACGAAACCGTGCCGACATATCCTAACCATACAAAACTAAAAGTAGGCCCATATGAATGTGGTCGTAAGATTTTCACGACTTTGACCAGATATCAAAGTTGACCGTTGTGCTCTGCGAAGGAAAAATGTGCCCGAACACTCACGATAGACCGCCAGTATCTTGAGACATTTAAAATGTAAATTAAAAATTTGTCAAACTCATGTATTGACTGTATCCTTGGAATAAAGGGCATATAGCATTTAATAATGTAACACTATTCATCTCATATAGGCCATTTTGTTCTAATATTTGTTTTGTTTTCCACCGTTGTTATCCATTGTAAGCTCCTTTAATATCTGACCCAGCTTTAGTATGCCATTTCAGTTATATTAATTATATACAGTTAACCCGACACATTAAAATATATGTTCGCCACAAGAGTTACTAACACACTACAAAACAAACAGCAAGAAACAGTTAAAACACTGGTCAAATTCAAATTTAAAGCAGTGAAGTTATGATGGGCTAAACTGTGCTAATGATGAGCTGAATTGTGCAAACAATTTTAGTAAAAATAAAAACCAGAGCCCTGGATGTCCCCTGCCCTGCACCATGTGTCTCCTGGGTTGGGCTCCAGGCTTCCCGTGACCCTTAACAGGATAAACAGTTTGGAAAATGAATGAATGAATGAATAATTGTCATTACAGAAACTGTATTTAATGTGTTCTGTCAAAACTAGTAAAACAATGAAATCATTGTTAAAGTTTGAGAATGGCATTAACGTGTTCAACAGTATGAATCACATACAAATCAGAGGCATTTACTTTTTTCAGCTGACCTTGTATAAATATAGGCAACAGTTGCATGACTTTTGACGTATAAAAGGAAAACAGTCGCGCGAGTAACAACTGTTGCACGCACGTGCTCTTGTTGAGCGCGCCTCCTCGTTTTTTTTTTTTACAAACAAATTCAAATATTTCCAAAACAAACGAAGTGCATGTCGTACGAAATTCGAGTTGCGCTTCCAAACCGAATACATTTTAAATGACCTCTTAGTAATATGTTATTATGGTATATTTGATTCCATTGAACCTTTCAGGAAATTTCTTTGTTCCTCTCGTGACACGTTGCTCCAATCTGTTTCGCGAGTTCAGTGCTGTTAATGGAATATGTGAATGATCTAGTTACGTAAAACTAACAATATGTTATTCTGGCATTAAACAATATTTGCAAAATCAATTAAAACCGTAGAGTGATAGCTAAAAAATACTTGGCACAACTTATATCACAAATTACACAGTGCACGGAGAGTAGGGGATCCATTGTAGGTGTAGAAAGCAGTGCACGGCACTCTAAAGTAGCATATGTGATATTTGTATGAAATTAGTCTTATAAAACCCAATAAGGCATACTGAGTGAAAATTCCACGAAATGTCTCATTGTCTTTAATCATTTGTAGTCAACCTATTAACTGAATTTTAGCGATATAATTACTAAACTTTATAAGACGCCCGCCATTATTTTTACTACAAAATTTTAAATTTGCTTTAATTCATTCGCCTTTACGAATAGTAAAAATATTGTCTAAAGTACATTTACGTTAAAATTTCAATATCGGTTTTTTGGGTGATTTTGGTAGCAAAAATAAAATTCACTGCGACTGCTGTTACGAGAGGGAGTCAACAAGACACATGATTACTGGTTAAGTTTAAACGAAACTCGTAATTCAGCAGTAATTTTTTCTACGGGATCACGTCCGCCCGGCGGCATTTTTACTTTTCGTACCCCGTAAGTGAGAGCGCCATGTGGGCTCGCCGGCGCTGCATGGGCAGCTTTATTCGGGCCGCTGTCGTTACATCGTGGCTTTAAGAAGTTATAAACTCACAAATGCAGTTTGGAACAAGCAATGTAATATCGTTTTCCAATTTAGCCCTAATAAAAGCAAGGACTAAGCCTTTAAAATGCACCGCTAATAGGTTATTACTGGGGAAATATAGTGTACATAAATAAATACATGCTGTGAGCACGAGCAGCGCAGCCCTTCTCGCGACAGGCGCGCGGTTGTCTGTCAGACATTTCACCCCCACTGTTGTCCGAGTCACCCGTAATAAAATTAACAAAAGTCATAATCTAAAGCAAATAGCAATACTACACAATAATAAGCAACTAAACACAACATTCAGTCAACATGTGAGTGAGTAACGTAGAATATAAAATGAAGAGAAACACGATGGCGTGTCCAGAGTGACGGGCAGCGCGGTACACTCACACATAAAGACAGTAATTCAGTAACATTTTTATACGTGACAATGATAAGATTAAGTGGGGAAAAACAATCAATGGACGTTATTCGGGATTAAAGTAGAATATAGTTTTTCAAAAGAGCAGTCGGAAGGACTTATTTGCACGAAATGAAACTATATTCGAAACGAATCGTTAAAATAGTATACGTATTAATCCTTCAGTTTCTTATTTTGTTATTTCAGGGCAGTTTCTCTGGTCTTCACTGTGTAATGGGAGAAGGATTCAAATACTTAGAACATAATCAGTCTGAGCAAACACAGAATTATTATTTTTTTTATACAATGGATCGATATATAATCTTACTTAATCTTAAAAATAAACCTCAGATTTTGATGTACAATGAGATGTTGGAAGGTTTTCCTTGTAAATATTTTATTTTGAAACCTGCTCCACGGTAGAGTAAACATGTACAATAGGCCTGGGCTATTCAGCAAAACAAAAGGCTGGTTTCAGTGCAGGGGGGGCGGCCACCTTCCCTCTCCCAACAGGATGGACGGGGGGGGCGCTGCCATACCATCAGTTTTGTTGCCCCCCTCCCGGTCCGACTGGACGATCCGGATCGCGGCTCGAAATACTTCCAATAGAACTAAATTTTATATTAACTTGGAAAGTAACTCTATGAAATATATTAAATCAGTGTATTTAATATAGTTCGCAACAATCAAGTTTTAAATATAATTACGTATTTAGACAGTAAAAATTTTGTTTATTATCGAAAGTGTTTATATTTGATACGCGGTTTACTTTTGTCCTTGTTAGGATATTGTTACGCGTGATCCTTATAGTGTCAATGGTAGTGGTGAAGTCGGCCATCGTAGGAGATCCTAAGATGGTTCTATAGAGCTGGAGAAGTTTGAAGTCACGTGTGGAATGATCTAGCTGGCGACCTGACTATCACAAAACTGCGGGAAGTTTGAAACAATTTATCGTTGTTATTTCACTCTTCATCAGTCACACTTCTCAAACTTTTAAGTTGCACACCACCAGCAAACGCTAATCACCCCATGTGCTGTGGGTCCCCATCCCTATTCACAGCTGCCCCTGTCTATGGTTTGATGCTTATGACCCCCTGATGATCCAAGGAAACATTCTACCAAGTTAATTCCAACAAATTTCTTTATAAACAGGAAAAATAAAATCAGGGTTATGTTAATAACTGTTATGTAGGGCTACAATTTAGACCACTTTATATATAATTTGCTTAGGTTTACTGGACTGGCTGGAGTTAAAGCAGTGGACTAACTTGTCATGCTGAGGGTGGGACTGTACTGTACAGCTATATGGAAACAAGGCTTGGTGTACAAAAAGTGACCAGAAACTGCTTTGTTGGCTGAAAAATTGATACTTATTTGCAGCCAGGGATGAGGACCATACAAGGACACATCTAGTTTAACATCATACTGTCAGTTTTCTGGTAGGTTCTCTGGTTTCCTCTCCATGGTCCACAGACATGCAGGTTAGGTTGATTGGAGTCTCTAAATTGCGTGTAGTGTGTGCTTGTGTGTGTGAGTGCATGTGTGTGCCCTGTGGTGGGTTGGCGCTCTGCCCAGGGTGTCCTCTGCCTTGCGCCCTGTGCCCCCTGGGATGGGCTCCAGGCTTCACGCAACCCTGAATTGGACAAGCAGTTCAGAGAATAAATGTATCGATGGATAGGTGGATTATACTGACAACAACCACTTTAGCCCAGTCTATATTCCAGTGCAGCATATAGTCTACACCCAAAAAGCTAGATATGGGGCAGCAGAGGTCATCCAGACATCTGATAGCATGTACCAGAGTGGTTATTTTGGTTAAGAATCATAGCACTTGAAGAACTACAAAAAGATAAACTAGGTGACCTAGAAGTATTCTTACCTAGGATCAATACCACCTCAGATTTCACAAGACCACCCTTGACCTTTTGCTGCTTCCTTAGCAGCAGCTTCACCTAGCTTTGACTAGGTCCATTTCTTTGCAAAGTGGCATTAACATACTTTTGACCATTGTGTGGGATTGTGTGACCTTCCCACAGCTCAGCATTGATTGCTAGCTTTCAGTGCTAAGTCAAAACCCTTTGTTACACAACCCATATATAGTGTTTGCTTTACACTCTGGTTTTGCAAATCTGAGACAAACAGTGCATTTTTGTTGGATAGTAGTGAATGTTTAGTGTACAGATTACTTTTTAATATATTTGCTAGAGTACCATTTGAAAGCATCTCACTGCATACAATACATAATGTCAGTGGGTCTGAAGAATCGTCTATCCCTGACAATCTGAATTAAAAATTGTTGCTATACTGTCTGTTAATTGTCTCAACCTTCTTTGCATTGCATTCTGTTATGCTTTTGTCAGTGGATTAGAGGTAAGCGACTGGTAGCACTTTAGCATTTGCAGCAAAAGAAACCAGTTACATAAATATTAGACTGGCAATGTTTTTATACAAGCATAGTTGTATAAAAATGCAAAACTACACTGTAATTTGGATAAAACAAATTTTTACTGTAAAACTTTGCTGGTGCAGGTGCACCACGACAAGGTTGCTATTATGTGGTACTGACTGTAGACCATGATAAGGGGGATTTGCTGGTCTCTCAAAACCTCTCTGGGCCAGACCTTGTATTTTCAGCAGTGATTTTTCCAGCAGTGTTATTACATTGCATTGCCTCAGAGAGACAGAAAACGTATCAACCAGAGCCAAAGTACAATACCTCTTTCTATTAGTTATTGGAGACCTCGGTTTGAGATCCCATTGTGGCACACCCCACTGTTATTCAGTTCCTGCAACAAACAAAAAATGGCCTCTGCTACTTTTAACACTTCCAACTGAGAGAAAGAAATAGTTTTTATTCAGGAAAATAAACATATACACATATTTAGAGTTTTTTAAAGCACGTAAATGCTGTGCAGGCAGTGATGTCCCAGATATAAACGAAAGGTGTGGCCCTGCCATGTGTGTCTGCTGTCCACACTCACTAATGCAGTGTGCCTCATGGGAACAGTGGGGGACCAGCTCAGTCACTGGGCCAGCACTCTGCTTGAATGCTGAAAGAAGAAGGGAAACTGGTTGACTCAGGAGGAATTTGCATTCCCCTTAATGAGGTCAAGGCATTCTGTGTGCAGTGGAAGGACCCGACTGTGGATTGCTGCGCTGCGCTGTGTTGGGCATCTACAAATTTTTTTTGTATGAAATTTTGGGCCTCTTAGGTTAGTGGCATTTCATTACATTTTCAAAACAGAGCAAAATTAGAGGGTTTTTAAAAGTTATTACTAAAAAGAAAAAAATATAGAATAAAATAAATTTAAAAATAGATAAAAATCACAGAGGCCCAAAACAGGAATTTTACAAATCGGCCATATTTTTATTTATGAAAATATACTATGAACCTACAAATTTATGACATCATTTTATACCATTTCTGGAGGCCCAAAATTTATTTGGGCTCCAGAAATTTCTGTTGTTGTATGGCAGAACATCTAAACAGAAATGTGTAAATGCTGACAGGGTCACCAGGGCCTGAGCATGTCATCCTAGGTGTTCTGCATCAAGAATCATTGAGATATGGGACAAAATTAGATTCTGACATTGATTTGAATTATATTTCTATTTTCATTTCTACACACTGATCTCAACAACAAACAAGATATAATAATAATAATAATAATAATAATACAATTTACTTATAAGGTCGCTGTACACAAAAGAAACACCAACAACATAAGATACAATAAACATCACAGTATTGTAAAAAATAATTAATTAATATAAAACAATTCGTTTTTGTTGTGTGGTACTCCAGCTGACAGGCCATGAAGTGGCCTGTTTTATATATAGGACTGCATTTATGACATTTTATAAATATATTTGAAATACTATAATTTTGACAAATGATTAATATTCCACTAAATATAAACAATGTATGCTATGAATTAACAAACACAATGTGAAGATTGTATATTTTATTGAATATAATTTGTGTCTTGAAAGGAAGCTTGCTGAATTTTCTGCAGTTCTGAAGTAAGGTGATAAAATCCCAGAAAAAGTAGGACAGCAGTTACTAACCATAATTGCTGCATGGTCCAGTTTCCACAGCAACCAGTAACTAGAGAATATTTACAGCATTTCCCAACAGGTTGAAGTTTGTATAGGTGGTAGAGGTATTACTGTATTTATTTTGGCACATAAATTTCTGCATATTGCAGATAAATTCACAGGTTATTCATATACTGTATTATGTTGCTTTAGTCTGTCAGCTACAGAAGTTGAGACCATTTCTGAATGATCATGTAATTCAGAAGAAATCTTATTCTGTGCAACAAACGCTAAACAACACATCTAGACAAGTAAATGTACACAGCTGCATGCAGTCAATTAAAATATTTAAAACTTTGTGTAGTTTCCAGTATTTTGTTCAGTGTTACAAATGCCATACATGATCATTACTGGAATTTTTTTATCTGAAATACAATGACCAATGTGAAACCACTGTTCAATTATGCATTCAATATTTATACTAAAAATAACAGAAATACACCATAAAATAGTACACTAGGCAATTTTTTTTTTTTGGGGGGGGGGGTCAAAGGAATATAAAACTATCATTTGTAGTCTTGACTTGTTGATATGATCTGCTTTGCATATCTTTAAGTCTAATCTTGGTACCAATCCCTTATGTTACTTCAGTCCTAATTAGGACATATTTTACTTGCATATTGTAATTATTAAAGAGTTCCTAAATCAATCCTTGATTGCTTCCCATGTAATTCAAACTAGCTTCCATCTAGTTCAAACTGTTTGATGTCTATGGCACAATTGTTTTATATGTTGTACACGTTCAAGCAAAATCTAATGCAAGTGGAATTCACCACCATTCAAAAATGAAAATTGGGACAATTGCTTGGTTAATGGTTACGTGGTCCATAGGTACTAATTTATTTTTAATTTTCCACATTTAGTGGTTACAAGTGCATGTGCCTTAATACATCTGCTTTGCTGGTGAAAACTGCCAAAAGGCATAATCCTAAAAAGGGTCTTTGCAGCAGTAAGGACACAAACTGTGCTTTTAATTCAAATTATAAATGGCATGAAAAAAAAGACATGTCACCAGTACGCATCACAAGCGCCTTAATGTACAACTTCATTTGACTGTGGACATCAAACATACAACTGTAAGCAAAACTAAAACATCTATAAAACAGCACACTGCTTATGAACAAAACTCGTTTGCATTTCTATGCTATAAAACCAGCAATGAAATACTATATACACTGTGGGAAAATTACACTATGAAGTGGAAAATTAAAAGTTTTTAAAAACCTCATAAAACACATAACGAAACCCCCTACATTGTGGTTGTACAATACACTGGATATACAATGTTACCAGGAAAAATACTTCAAAAATTCTTGTATCTTGTAACCCAAGTCCAATGATTGCATGATATCAGAAACAGAAGTTGGAGAATTTATTAGCTGCATATTAATGAGCACCCATAAGATATAGAAATTATCAGTTATATACCTTGAAGAAATTTTTTTTTAATCAACATTTTATCAACAAAAAAAAAAGTACTGGCCAGAAGAGCAAGCCGTTTTATTACGTCACAGAATTAAAAGCCAGCTGACAGACTCCCAAATTTTCATGTTCAATAAAAGCAAATACATTAACAGTAACACAGGTTGTCTTTAGGTCAGAATCTCAGGGTGGGTCTTCACTTAAAGATCAGGTCTTGTGTTAAAAAAAATCCTCCCCATGATGTTCCAACTATTTAACGGCTATATACAACAGGGGGAGGGGCAGCACAGAGACTTAATGATACAAGGAGGTGTTCTGAAAAGGACTGATGATAAAGCCAGTCAGGTCAGTCACACGCACACGCACGCACACACACACACGCACGCGCGCGCGCGCGCGCACACACACACACACACACACACACACACACACACGCGACCTAAACGTATGACTATCTGTCCTTGTTGCTGCGCAGGTCGGTGGTGAGAGGATCGTGCTGGATGGTTTGGTGTAGCATGAGGGCCAGGAGTCCGGCACGGTTTGTCATGGCGGTCCTCACGTTACGCTCCTGCTCAAACAGCTCGTCCAGCTTGTACCACTGCACACATTGGGGGGGGCAGAATCTCAACCTTCGTCTTTTACATTACAGATGTTTAAGGACATGAGACTATTGTTTGCAGTGAGGATGCCTCGGACTAGCAGTGAATGCTAATCTAAAACACCTTCACGTCTGACGTTTACATTTTAGCAAATGCTTTTATCCAAAATGACATACAACATTTCACATACATGTTACAATAAGCTAGCACTTGGCGTCCTGCTCAAGGACACACCTGGTGGCTGGGCTGGGATTCAAACCAGGAGACTTCTGCATCCCAGCCTGATGTCTCACCCATACAGCCACCAGGCCACCATCTTACATGTTAAAAACAAGTATGGGTACCGTCAATAAAAGGCTGAAAAAATACTTTGTGATAAAGCAAGAGGAATATATTTTTCCACCATTTTCTACACAGTAGCCTTTTCAATTAAAAAGATGTTTATTTTAATGAACTTTATTCGGACTGCAAGTGAAGACCATGGCTGGGTTTTATTCGTGCATTCTTTTCACTTTCGTCCACAGTCACAGCTTACCGAATAAATCAGCTCAATTATCTAACATAAAGCTGTCTACTCACTCAGTATTGTGACAATTTAACAAAAATTCTAACAGGTTATTTTACATCCTTCAAAATAGAGAGAAATTTATTTACAAAACACAGTACAGTTGATCTGTTTCAGTTTTAAATATGTTCGTACAGTACGGTGCGTACAGTAAGGTCGTCAGAGCGCACACACTCCTGCTGCGCACGTGCGTACAGTAAGGTCGTCAGAGCGCACACACTCCTGCTGCGCACGTGCGTACAGTAAGGTCGTCAGAGCGCACAC
>JABJVR010000087.1:4723461-4746774 GCA_025773905.1 Chitala chitala
GCCCTGCTTTAGATGTACTGGGGCTCCATACAGCCCTGCTTTAGATGTACTGGGGCTCCATACAGCCCTGCTTTAGATGTACTGGGGCTCCATACGGCCCTGCTTTAGATGTACTGGGGCTCCATACAGCCCTGCTTTAGATGTACTGGGGCTCCATACAGCCCTGCTTTAGATGTGCCTGAAGGACAGAACCTGTGTGCTGTTCATTTAGTGATGAGGTGCCTGCTTACTACCAATCGCCATTAAACAATGTTACGTTAATCACAATTGCCACTGTGATAAATAAAGTTGTCTAAATCTCAAAAACTAATGAAATTATAATGGTATTATAATAATAATAATAATAATAATAATAATAATGTTTCTATAAATATTTTCATTGGTAAGAACCAATTGACGGGCCAGTAGAAATGACTCAGGGGACTCCAAATTGAATAGCCTTGCTCTAACTGATGGCCAAGCAGAAGAGTGATTGAACCCTTACCTGAGGGGCTCCGTATATATACAGCACCAGGGGCTCGTTTTCAGGGATGACAAACCAGGCTTTCTGCCAGCCACGCCCACTTCCTTTTTCCATGTGGTTTAAGAAGCTGCAGAGCACGCTGTTCTCAGCCACTACCGAGGCTTGTTTCTGCACAGAACAAAAACACACACACACACACACACACACACACACACACACACACACACAGTGTGAGACCTAGAACCTGCCTGATCTAAACTGCTCACAATGTTTCCCCTTACTCATCCATGGACATGGACACTCACTGACATTTCCAGAACAATTCTAGCATTCCACAAAAAATACATTTATATTTCTCACTGTATACTTTGAACACTTATAACAAAATAATCTCAGGTCTTAATGTAGCAGCTTTACAGAGAATGTGGCAAAAGGCATCTTCCTGCGCATGAGACCAGTGGAAACTGTCAAGATTCCTACATTTAACCACACACACAAAAATCTTAAGATATTATGCCTGGATCATGGTCAAAAATCCATAATGTAAAACTGTAAAATTATAGTGCAGCAGAACTGCCAGACTGATTTTTTTTTAAGTCCAGCCTATTAAAGTATTTAAAAAGAAGAATGAAGGCAGACGCTGAAGAGAGAAACCCTTGGGTGGGTATTAACATGCATGGATTAACAATCCACTTCACTCCTGTCAATGTCAGCACTGGACACTGAAATTTTCATAACTGCTGTATTGATACCATTACAATAATGTTGAAGGAATGGTAATTATTTACTGAAGAGATGGGGGTTCAAACAAGTCAAAGTGAGCTGAGAAGCACCGGCAACTGTGAGGCAGAGTGAGCTGTGAGGCAGAGTGAGCTGTGAGGCAGAGTGAAGGATTATTCTGCTCCTGATTTGGTTTGAGTGTGAAATACCCTGCACAGCCTGACACCTAACCTTACACCCTCAAGCAGAAACCAGCTGTGCCCATGATCCCCCACCCCGAGGAGCCAGGCTGGTGCCATCCTGAGCCCGCCCGCCGTCTCATAATCTTACAAATTAATGCTCTGGGATTATCAATGTGTCACCGTGGATACTGGGGTCTGCGTGCCATTTCTGGTTTCACATCAGCAGTTTAAAGAAACTGAGCTGAGAAGTGCAGGAATAAACCCCAAGGCCTTTATTCTCTATCACAATGCCTATGACTGTAAGTGCAGAATTCTTCCATCCAATTCTGAGCTCCATAAATGACTATCTGAGAAATTCTCACTGGCAGCTATCAAATATCCTATCTTTCCGACTGTACACCAGTGTTGCATTTAAAAGCCTCGTTCCCAGACAGCCTCACCTCCAAGATGGACCTGCGCCTGTGGGTCGTCTGGGTCAGGCCCGCGGGTGAGGGTGGGACTCCGTGCAGGGTGGTGTAACAGTCCACGCACACGCGATTGGCCCGGTTGTTGTCGTACAGGAGCCGAGCCCGGAACTCGGAGCATTTTCCACAGACCACCTGAAATGGAAAAGGGCACCAGTCTGTCAACCCACATGTCACGTTTGTACAAAGCCGAGATGTTAAAAAGCTGCTTTACGGTGTCTGGACACTAAGTGAGGTAAGCCCAGAGAGCAGAGGCGGGCCCTGCGGCGTGACACGTACGTGCCCGCAGGCCTTGCAGTGGTGCCGTCTCTTGGTGATTGAGTTGAAAGGCTCCTGACACTTCATGCACAGCGTAACCTCCTTCTCCCGGATGGGCGTTGGTGCTCGCTTCCCCAGCTCTGTGCTGTTCTGTGGAGGCAACGTGGAATAGTCACGTCTCACACGTGCACCTGGATGTCTTGCCTCATACACACAAACTGTGCACACTCACGTGTATTATGCACACGCGCACGTCCACACACACACACACACACACACATCACATTAACAGCACTGCTATGCTTACTGGAGAGTTGGGAGGGGTGTAATCCTCATCCCGGAAGGAGCAGTTGAGGAAGCGGAAGGTCTCTAATGTCTGCTCGTGCCTCTGAATGGTGGCTTGAATAGCCTAAGAAAGAGGAAGAGGAAGGTCAGGGTGTTAACACGTAATTAAACACGTAATTAAACTCCAGCTCTCTGGAGCATGACAGATCAAGTTAATGAAGGGACGAAAACTTGCCTGTATCCAGTCCTTCTTCTCTTCTTCTGTCCTGTAATTAAAAAGCCCAAGTATTAAGTACATAAACTAAGAGGAAGTACGCATGTGCTCAGTGAGTTGGAACAAGTGTGGAGGCGCTCAGTGCTGCGGCCCTTGTTCCCACTGTGTTCCACGCATCCCTTCATGACAAATATGTCCCTTTATCATGGATGTGTTCAGCAGGACAATGGTCCACATCACAGACCACTCAAAGTGGTTTCAGGAGAAACATGATAGCAACTCAAGTTTATTCCAATGACCTGCACATTCCTTTGCACCTCAAACTGTAACTCATGGAGTGCCTTTGAAATGATGTGGAATGGGTGGTTCCCACTAGAGGGCGCCCACGGGTCCCATGGGATCCGTAACAATATCTTGCAACCCAGTTCTCATTTTGGGCACTGTGGGTGGGTGGATGGGTGGGTGGGTGCGGACGGTCAGCTAGCGGTCAGCTAGCCCAGTGTTTTTCCCTGAAGTTTTGAGTAAAGTAAATTAATCCTATTGGTAGTCCTGTTCTGTCTTTTTGTATTACACAGAAGACGGCACCACTAGCTGGCCACGTGCCCTTTGCATTCTCGCTTCTAGTGCTTCCACTGAATGAGCTATTGGTGTTTGTGGATGTGTTTTTAAGCAGAAATGCTGAATGTATGGAAATCTTGAGTGGTCCTTTTATACAGCAGCCTATACGTTAGTACTTACAGACTGCAGTTAAACATTTCCTCTATTTAATTAATGTTATTTAAATGTATATAGTTTATCGAAATTTATCTGACTTGCTATACTGTACGCTATTTTGTATTTTTACAAGGGTAGTTTAAAATTGTTACTCCTGTTTCAAATGCTACAGTGTCTGTTTGTAATGTTGTAGTTAAAATGATTAGATCAAAATAGATTAGACTAGATTAGATCAAATTAGATTAGACTAGATCAGATTAGATTAGACTACATTAGATCAGATTAGATCAGACTAGATTAGATCTATATTAGATCAAATTATATTAGACTAGATTAGATCAGATTAGATCAGATTATATTAGATTAGACTAGATTAGATCAAATCAGATCTCATCTGATCTTGCGGTGCAAGGCGAGCCAAAACAAGATATGTGAGTGGGCTGCGATCTTAAACTGGCAAGTTTAATGTGGTTCCCGGCAAGAGCTTTGTATCTTGCAGGTGTGGGCGGGTTTGGGCCAAAAAAAAAAAAAACAGGCCAGTGTGGATGTCCGGTTCCCAGCATGAACACAAGCCACAGGTATGCGACGCTATTGACTCATGAACCAAAACTGTAACAAACATTCCTACGACTTTGATAAATACAGTCTCAAGGAATTTCAGTAAAGGAAAACAGTCAGAACGCACGATTCTAGGTAGGCATGTCTAATGAAGTGGCAACAGAGTATGCAGAACTCCATTATAAATGACAGGTGAGGTGTCAGTCAGCCTTAGGGTTCCCCAGCCCCTCTCACCTTGCCTGCAGCTCCAGAGAGCGCTGCTTTCCAGACACCAGAAATGTTCTGGGCATGTTCACCCCACTAGTCTCTTTCAGCTGAAAAAGCCAGAAAAGGGACCCCGTCACGTGGCAGTCTGCACTTCCAGCACGACCGTGACTCAACGAGGACAACCAAAGGCAGCCACTCACATTCCAACATAAACGCCGTGACACTGCACATGCTTTGTGGAAACATTCACGATTAAGGGCGCTCTGCAGTGACCAGACAACAGGACAGATATCCTGATGACAGTTAACCGTACCTCCATACCGTCTACATCAATCCTGGCTCTGACACCAAACTTCTGTCCGATCAGCCGCAGTTTGGGGACGCAGTACAGTAGCCTGTCATTAAACTGCAGAAAATAAAGAAGAGCGAATCACTGCAGGGTAACTGCCAGCCTGCCTTCAGAAGAGACGGGCCATGAGTACTCTTGTATCACTCAGCCGGTAATAATACATAATTATGCATTTATGCAGATGGTTTATAAATGGCAAAAAATAAAGAACAGGAGGAGTGCTGACCCAGTAAATGATAAACTACACAAACATATGATTTCCATTCATTAAGCATCGACAGCCCAGCCATACTCCCTCTGTCAAACACAGGTCAAAATAATCCGTCTGAAGTAACAAGAGACGAGTGGAGAATACACAGGGCCATTTAAAATGAACTGCAGCGTAATCACACGACTGGCACTTGCTCACCAGAATGAGGTATCGATCTTGTGATGTCCCGTTCTTGGCCGACAGTTTGAGGATATGTCCTTCTTTAATGAGCTCGTTGGTGGGGTTAACGATGTCCTCCTCGCCACCCAACAACTCGTAAACTTTCAGCAGCTTGTGCATTCTCTCCTGAGAGGCAACCGCACACAAGTTTTTTAAATGCAGCTACTCCTGGTGTGGAAGGATGGCTCTTTTGGCTGTTTTCACACCGTGGAGCACACAACGCCAGCTACAAGACCTCACGCTTCTGCTAACCAAGAGGAGGCTAAATAACAAAGCCTGAGTGAAGACCTAAACCACACCACAAAACTTGCCTTTACAAACATTCTTTCTCCAGCTGTGTCACCTATAGGCCAAAGTATAAACATTAGGTTGGCTACGTTTCACACAACAGTAGTTTCTGCTTATGAGTGCTAGCATTCGTGCACATGTCCAGACACCTTAGCTGCAGAGGCAAGTACTGTTTGAAGTTCTAACGCGTTACTATAAGGTATTGAAGCTGAGATTTTCATAAAGGGCTACATGTTCAAACAGACAAGCAGGCCTAATTACAGCCCTGCTGATCGGCTGTGTCTTTGCTCTGTGAAAGGCCCAGTGCCCCCCGGTGTGGGGTGGGTACAGGAGAACACACGTGACTCGGGTTCGATCATGTTCCCTCACCATCTTCCTTATAGCTGCGTTGGAGTGCTCTGCTGCCGTGGCTATCAGCTCCAGCGATTCTGAAACACACAACACTATGTTTAAAGGTCTAAAAACACTTTACCACATCATGGTCAGGAAACCCAAAGTGATTTCTGAATTGGGATGCTTCTTGGAGTACGGTAGTGTTTGTAACTGTTAAAGACCCAAAACACACCATTTGAAAAATGTGATTTCCTTTTCAGGGCATTTATTTCCATCTTTTACTAAAAAAGCAGCATTATATTGCATAAGGTGTGTGACCAATAATTAGATTTTAAAAAGTTACCCACCCTAATTAGAACTAAAGGAAGCTTGCACACACAGTATGTGTTGCCACGCCCATGCTTGCTTACCGTATTTCTCATAATTAACGCACCTGGGCGCATTACAAGTTACGTGCAGGGCGCGTCTATTTGAGGCCAAAATGTGCAAATTATAAAGTTTTGCAAACCTTTAAAATGAGAAGTTCAAGTTTTAAAAAACTTTTAAAAACAACTTGTTACTGAAAAGCGTAACGTTCTTCTACGTTCTTTAAAAAAGCGAAAGATTAAATTCCCATTAACTACAGCTTATAAAAAACTATAAAATTCAGTCATCAGAGTTTCCGTTAGGCGTATGAAGACCTTATTATTGTACTCGAGTACAATCAATTTGGGATTCCGAAGTGGATTTTGTCTAAATAATGTAGCATGTTTGTGTATAATTAAATCTTGCATATAACTCACTGCAATTACACATTCATTTTCCGCAAATCCACATTTTACGCATTGACCACGTTTCTGTCACCGCTTTAATGGCGTATACGGGGTGCACTTTACCGTGTGTCGTACTGTATTATCGGGTGGGGGCGCGTCTATTAGAGCGGGCGCGTTAATTAGGAGAAATACGGTAAATGTACTAACTCTGATTTTGTTCAATATGGAGGCATTTCTGTTTCACTTCACCGGAGAGAGTACCGCACTAATGATGTGGTAATATGATGTTTTATGCAAAGCAGCAGCACCTCTCATGACATGATTTTTGTATTAAAGATCTGCCTCTCTCATGTGCTTTGCGGTGTTAAATGAGGACCGGCTGAGAGGCCCGATGGGGCCCGGAGCGTCACTCTGACCGGACCATTCCGCTGCAGCCAGACGGCGAGGCCCGGCGCGTCAGCAGGGCTGCCCAGGAGACTCACTCTGTGCGTCCTTGAAGTCATCGGCGTCCTGCGGCAGCCTGTGCAGGTAGTCCTTAAGGAGCAGCTCGTATCGGGGGATGCGCTGCACCGGCTCCAGCATGTGGTGCTGCAGGGTCAGGTTCCCACACACGTCCTCCTTCTGAGGGACACAGAGAGAGCCAGACGGCACGTGAGGTGCCTGCACACAGCTACTACGGCAGTGTCAGTTAGAGGGGAGCAGGACTCGGAACCATCTCGTAAGAACCATCTGTTTGGTAGGGCACGCCATTAAGCATCAAGGTCATTAATGGTAAAACAACAGGGGAGGAGGCATCAAGCTTGGAGCACACGCCATCAGCCCGAAGCACACGCCATCAGCCCGAAGCACACGCCATCAGCCCGAAACACACGCCAAGAGGCCTAGCGCGTGTCTGAATGCTTCTGGACTGTGCTTTATTAGTATTCCACAGGTGCAGCTGTGGAGCGACTCTGATTCTGGCTCCATTATCAATCTGTCAGATCAGCCTTCGCTGATCCGCTCCACACTGGCCCTCCACTCATCTCTTCTCCTCTCCTTTCCTCATCACTCCACCTGACAGACACCACCAGTTCATGACCGGCGCTCCTGCCCACTTGTTCACTGGCGGAAACTTCTCGAAAAAAATGACAACCAATTCCTGGAGCTCATCCCCGTCATGAACGGAGCGAGGGCGCTCGTCTCTGATGTCAGCTCACATGCAGAGCGTGGAGTGACTGAGCTCTTCCTTCACGCTGCTCAGAAAAGGGCAAATTTACATGCCACTCAGCACACTGGCGAAAGGAAAACTGAATTATTTATTCAAATGAAAAACATAACGTGGAATGAAAAAAATATCAAAGCAACTACTTAATCACATTTATATTTGCATCTAGTAATGACAAAATGAAGATCAAGCAATACTTTATGTAAAACCGAGTTCAAACTAAATCACAGGTTATCATGTTTGTTTCACCCCTGTTCATAATAACACAAAAATGTGCTACTTGATTAATCATAAAAACATCCTAGACCTTAATTCCTAAATATATGACAAACAAGAAATGATGCCATTCAGTTGCAACAACAAACCATTGCTGTACGACCTATGAACATTTTTAAGCAGTTTATGTTTTAAAAAAAGACTGAAAATGTTAAAAACTGTAATACTCTAACTGAAATTTGTTTCTGTCATCACTCATTTTACAACAGAAACTTAAGTGGCTGCAGTACTGAAACTGATCTCAGAACAGGACTATGAGAAATAAACACAGCAAAACAGGAGCAAATGCAGACCACATTTACCATACAAGGGATACGATTACATTATTAATGCGCAGCAAAGGCAGTACATTTCTGCTTGTTAACAGACGACTGTTGCAAGGGGCCAAGATAAATTTAATGATCCATTTACAATTCGCTTGTATTGATTAGCTTTACTGATGAGAATCCAGCTGAAGGGGATTACATCAGTAATGCTACTGCTCCCTCCTCGGCTCGCTGAACATGCTCAAACTAAGTGTACTTATATCAGCCTCTTCTGACATGTGTCGTTATCACAGAGGGTCACATGGTTCGGATGTGTCTATGCCACAGTGGAGCTGCAATTTGGAATGTTAAGTTAAGAAAACCTGTTTGGGCTACATGGTTGCTGTACCTCCAGAAAATGTATTTTAAGATATATTAATTATAGGCTACAGTTAAATCAACAGATACATCTGAGAAATCTAAACAATGGATGTGAAATTGATCCTATCTCAAGTAGGATAAACAGAAAAAGCAACAAGGAGGATGTTTTTGCAGATGTGGAAATGTATAATGTTGGCACTAAAGAATTCCCAGATACAGGTCTCCATTCCTTCCTATGAAGCCTGCAGATACAGGTCCCCATTCCTTCCATGAAGCCTGCAGATACAGGTCCCCATTCCTTCCATGAAGCCTGCAGATATAGGTCTCCATCCCTTCCATGAAGCCTGCAGATATAGGTCTCACCATCATGGGAAAAGCTCTCACCTGAATATCGTGGATGATAGCTTTGAACTGGGAAGACCGTTCCATCCAGGTGTTCACCAGTTCCATGGCCCTATCAAAGTTCTTCACGTATTCCCCATACATCTTCAGAAAGGGAGCCAGCTTCTGTAGGATGTCCCCTATGCGAGGGTTCACGTCCCTGGGCATTAGAGGATCGCACGTCAGTTTATCTACATCATATATGGTCTTCACACCATGCTCTCCAATGGTCCATTCCGCACCTTCACAAAGATGCTCTAATTTCATCTGACCACAGAAGGTTAAGTGGCTGCCAAAACTTGAGTCCAAAGTCTATCTTACCACTCTTCCATGCGCTTCTCCAGCGCAGGCAGCAGGAACTGCTGGTGAAAGCAGTAGATAGAGCAGATGTTGGAGAAGATGCCCATCACCACTTCGCAGGGGAAGGAGTTGCGCAAACGTGCCTCCTCCATCAATTGGGAGCAGAACACCTGGTCAAGGAGGTGCAGTCTGGACACATAAGCCTTCTCCGTATGCAGCAGCTCGTTGGCAATGTTGAAGACCCTCTGCTGCACTGACAGCTGTGCGGCACACATAAAAAGACACGGCATGAAACATCGGTGAAGACACATCATCACCGTATCAGAGAACCTGTATGCACATCACAGTTACTGCCCAGGTCTCCCTCATGTGCCTATATCAAAACCATGTTGTGAAGACAGCTGTTCTGAGCGATGTGACAGAAAAAAACAGACAGCGGTTAAGCGCAACTGGATGTTCTGACTAATTATTGTCTGAGCTTAGACATACAAGTCAGACAATCAATGCTTTGATTATTTGAGGAAAACTAAAAGTCTTCTCAGGAAGGTATACAATCTACAGTAACTCGAGCACTGTTTTAACTTTCAAATGAGTGATCAGTATCATTTCATTTTAATTTAAACAGCAGAAAATGTAAGCATGACCCAGACTTAACTCGGCTGATTCATTTGTGTAAATCGCAATCCACAAAAGAAGCTTAATGAGCCCTGCTCATGTTCTGAACATGTCTTCTATTTAACCATACAGATTTTATTACAGGACATCTTAACCAGAATCATTAATTAACAGATTGTATCTACTTAAAATTAATCAAAACTCATTACTACTGTTGTATATTTACAACTTTGTAATGTTAACATGAATGCAGTATTTCCTCACTTCCTTTCTACCGGTTAACCTCCTAAAAATGAACCCTGACTCACTCAAACGTCTCAGCAGTGCATCATTTTAAATTTCTCACAGCATTTAAGGTAAATCCACATAAACCAACCATAAAAAGGTTTTAAACAACAAAAGCCAACCCCATGGCACACCGCCCTCCCAAAAAAAACACCCTCTTGATTACATTTTAACACAATTTTTTTTTTGTATTACAAATATATAAAATCCAAGTTGTAGATAAATACAGTTTATTAAAAACATTTTTATCAATGGGAAAAACCTGGAGGCACAGAACACCACGGTTCTTGCACAATTTTTCCCAAAGATACTTTTCTTGATGCAAAACAAAATACAAAAATGTAAAACGCATCATACTAATAATGTAAACAAGCTTGTGTGTGTTAACCAGTGTTTCACCTCAGATTTACCACTGCTATTCTGCAGACAAAGCAAATAACGCGTGGGTATATTGGTCAATGTAAAGGCACTCGGCATGTACTCGTTATATGTAAGAAGCGTGTACATGAAAGCATGTACATGCAGTCTGTATGTTCAGTTTCATTCTGCCCAGGAATTTAGTAGCACAGCCTAAGCATTTCCACTTGTACTTAACACAATCCCACAATGCTTGTGTTAAAGTTAGCAGGTAAACACGAGTTTGCCATAGCGTGTAACTGTGACCGATGGCAGTAAGCATGTGTCTTTGTACTGGCATTATGTGTAAAGCCTGCTACATCTCCTGTTTGGACAGATGACAATGCCATCCTATAAAGAGCGAGAATACTTACGCTGATTCACTCACACACACACACACGCTCTGAAACATTGACATAGATTGTGAAATTAATCACAGGTATCCAATGTGACGTGTACAGGCACCCTCTGTATCCAATGGTATCCAATGTGCCTTTATTAAGATTTTCACTATAAAAGCTTTATGGGAACTTCTGTGTCCAAAACGACAACTTTTTGTATTAATTACTCATGTTAGTGCTGCACCAATGCTGATAAGTGATTAGGGTTAAGGCTGCTGTCAACACTGGCTGTTTGGGTGGGGTGGTCTGTTTAGCTAAGGACTGTCTTCCCTAATAAATAAATTACATTTCAAAAGTATGTGAAATCAAAGAGTATTTTATTTAGTATTTTCACATAAGATGTTTTTCTACCTGCATATTTAGCACGTGTGCGCGCGTGCGTGCGCAAGATCGAAAATTTTGGCTCATTTTTAATCATCGGTCAACGCTTGATTACTGCGGTATGGA
The DNA here is from genome assembly GCA_025773905.1 of Chitala chitala. Taxonomy (NCBI): domain Eukaryota; kingdom Metazoa; phylum Chordata; class Actinopteri; order Osteoglossiformes; family Notopteridae; genus Chitala; species Chitala chitala. The sequence continues at coordinate 4,734,610 of JABJVR010000087.1, forward strand.
CCGACACTGGTGGTTGACCTGTACAATCGGGCACCTCCAGTATGTACCCTGCTGGTAGAGCAGGCTACCCACCTCTGAGGAGTCCTGCCTCTCAGCTTTCGGCAGGGCGAGTGGCTGCAAAGTCGTGGGTGTGAGCTCGCTCTCATCACCGCTGATCTCCTCCATGTCGCTATCCCCTTCCGAGTCCCTGGTGCCCTCCACGGAGCCGGAGGCCGAAATCCCCGGACCGTCCGTGCAGCCACAGTAGTGGGCGGAGGAGAGGCGAGGCAGGGACTGGGTGGGGCCGCACTGACACACCTCCCTGGCGTGCCCCGCCCGCTCCTCGTCCCCGGCGAAGCAGAGCTCCTCGCTGTGGGACGGCGAGCTGATGCTGTCGATGCCGCTGTCTCGGTTGGCCAGCTTGCCATCGGTCTGCTGCGGGGGTAGGGACAGCCGGTCTGAGGGCACGTCTGAGTGGCTGGCCAGCAGGTCCCTCATCTCCAGCCCGTCAAGGAGCTTGTCTGAAACACTGCAACCTGATTCAAGCGAAAGTCGTCGCTCCAAACACGAGGCCCCCGAGTCCTCCTCCTCCTTCCTCTCTTCTCCCTCTCTCTGTCCATCACTGTCTTCCTCCTCTTCCTCTACTCTTTCAGCATTCTCCAGAGCCTCCTCTTGCATGTCCTGAGATTCAGGGCTGGGTGGGGTGGACTCATGGGGTGGGGGGTCATCAGGTGCTGTTCCCATTGGTGGTTCGGGAACTCTGGATGCGCAGAGAGCTCCACCGGTGATATCTGGCACTACAATGATCTGCTCTCTGGGGAACAAGCACCGGAAACGTTAGGAATACAGCTTAAAAAGAAAGTTCACAGATGGGAATTTAGACTCTCCGCTACTTTGAATTCCCTTCCTTTGATTGAAGTTATCAGCAATTCAGTGGAACACAATATAAAAGTGCACCTTTTAAAAAACACGTATACAGTGAACTACCAGTTCTACTAATCGTCTCCTATGACATAAGAAGCCCCAACCCTGTATGCTACACGTTTCCCTCTTTACCTTTCAAATTTCTCAATAAGGGAAAGCACACAGGATGGGGACAAAGTCCCTTCGCCACGGGCCAGGGTAGAGCGCACCGAGCGGGGATCTGCAGGGAGTGGCCTGCAGGGAGGTGGGGGGAGGGGCTTATCTGGAGCTCTTGGACGGCGGGCACTTTGCAAATGAGGTGGCTTCGGGGGCACTGAAAACAAAAGGAAAGTAGCAATAATACCCAGGTTACTAACAGCATCGCAGTCACACAGGCGTGCATTGCAGAACACACCTGTTGGCACAACCTACCTTGAGGTTTGGGGCCTGGCAAGGGCGGACGTGTTTTAGGGGTCGCTGCTGGGAGCTCCGGGGGCCCCCTCTCGCTGGTGCCATTGCACTGGCGCGGTCCCAGTGGCCCAGGGTCCGAACACAGGCGCTGGGGAGTCTCATGGTTCCCGACACAGGGCCCAGGCTCCAGGGAGAGGCTCTTAGTCAGGAGCCGAGGACTGGAGGAGGAGGGGGAGGAGCCTGTGTGTGTGTGGGGGGGGAGGGGCCGTGGGAGGGAAAGGGGGAGGGGTCAATTATCAGCTCAACTCTCACATTTCCCCTACACTGTCCACAGAAATTCTATTATTATTTTATGTCACAATATCTACACACACACAAACAAACACATACAAATATGTAACTTTATTACACTGACACTGCTAGGACATTAAATAACTATATATGCAATCATACTCATATTCCAACCATTTACAGACCACACAGCCTACTCTGTTTATTGCACACAAGCATTTATGCATTTTATAAAAATTTCAAACAATATAATTCAAAAAAGTCATGAAATATCATGCGGATCCATTAAACCAGTAACCTTAACTTATGTCGGAGTTTATTCAAATCAGTCAGCTTAATCACATCACTCCTTTACTCAACTGCTCAAAAAAAAAGCACTTTATGGGATGTACAGACAAGAAGCTGGTTATATACACTACATGGTTGCTATGGTAGCTACAGCAATTTAGCCTCCAATTTTCTCCCACAAACAGCAATCCATTGGCACATATTGTGTGGCTCTGTCGCCCAAATTAAATTAATTAAATTGAAATTTCCTCCTTAAAATCACTCATGTTCGTTTCCTAATTTATCCATGAGATAGCCCTCTGGTAAAATATTCAGAAATTCAATAATAAATAAATATGATTTTGAAAATCCTTACTTAGAAAGCCATATGACTGTAATAGGTACTGTTTTTCTCCGTCTCTGAAGTAACACACGTATGATATTGATCACAGTGGCACACTGTTACTCAGCCCAAAGCTGCTGGTCCTCTCTCATGAGCTTTCCTACAGAAGATCTGCTAATCTACATCCAACCTGCTCAGAGGCCAAACTGCACTTTCCCTACATCAGAACAACTGCAACTATAAGCCTTACACTATTGAAACTAAACATGAAAATCAAACAACTTGGTTCTCTTAAAGGTGTTTCACAAATTCAACATGTTCAGTATCCTAACATGGGATTGAGTCTATAAAGATGCATCTTACAGAAGCTGTTTTTTAAGGAGATCTGATGGAAGGCAACTGACAGTCTGTATTACACTTGTGTGACCCAGAGAACCAACCACATTTTATAATCCATCCATCCCTCCATCCATCCATTAATCACAGGTCTTCTGAAGACCATCCCAGTCAGCATACGGCACAAAGCACAGTACATTCTGAACAAGATGTCAATCCATCGTAGGGTGCACGCACACACACACGCACACAAATATCAATTTATGTTGTCTAATCCACCTGTAAGTCTTTGAACTGTGGAAAAAAAATCAAGGAGCAGGAAACCCACCCATCGGAGAACATGCAAAGTCCAAAACTACTGCCAAAAACCAGATGCAAACCCAGAATCCTGCAGGAAGGAGGCAACAGTGCATCGAGAACAATCAACACCAGAATGATGCTGTAATGGTGACAGGTTTGCTCCTGTGCACTCCAGAACCACCTTGACTACATACGCATAGATACAGGGTCATCTCACTGGGACCAAAATCAGTTATGTTGCAATGAGTGCTGGTTCTCTTCTGAACCTCTACGGCACCATGTGTAAACCTGAGACGTCTGCAAAACGCTGAAGGACTTGTGTGGATCCACCTGTGAGGTCCTTCATGTGAATGACACTGCCACAGTTTGCAGCTCTGTAGAGGTAAGGTGATTGTGCAACAAATCTTTGGTGTGGCGTAAACACCAGAATTCATTATGTAATTTTTGGGTTTGGTTCCAAGGGTTTCCACTGCATTAAACTGCACTTTGTTCAAGATTTAAAGCTTGCAGTGAGATTCCGCTGAAGCTTTCACATAGAACCATAGACCAATTGCAGGGTGTGAACATGATGAAGGTCCAGTGTGTAGCACCCAGGAGGAAGAACCTCACGCTGGAGTGTGTTCAGTAGGTCAGTGTGCTAAGGCTGGGGTACACTGTGCGCACACGGAGAACCCCAACATGTCGAAATCTCCCTGTGTGGCTTCAAAGAAATACTAGACTATGAGTATGAAAACATAGATGGGGATCCCATGGATTTTCACCAAATTGCTAAAGAACTTTAAACTTTAAACACCAGCAAGGAAGCTCTTAAAGAGGCAGACAGGTCATCCAGCTCCCAGACCTGCAGTCTGGACGATGCTGCCATCTTAAAAAAGGCGAGACTATCCCCCACATGGTCTTAATTGGTTCCATATGATAACACTGGCACTCGTTCCTCTTGGAAGTTTTAAATGAGTTCCACATGTTTTACTAAAATTGTTTCAGTAAGACGGGCTGGTAACCCCGGTTATTTTCGTCTCACATTTGCCTTTTGGTTGTTTGTGCTTATTTCATTTTTTGCAAAGGTCAACAGAGCATACAATCTCTAGACAAAAAGTCAAGACAGCCGCTATTTTTAAATACTCTGTTATTTAAGGGGAAAAAAATAACCACAAAAACCTGACTAGAAAAGATGGATGAATTTCAGTGTCTATAATGTGCTTACTGTTCTAAGTTTTCTCTTTGGCTGTCTGACATTTGACAACAATACGGGACCTACTCACAACGTTACAACATGGAGTGTATTCAGACAGAAAATATTATCTATTTATCAAAGGGCTGTTCACCAGTGGAGTGCCTACCTCCTTCTCAGAGTGAAATATGCTGAACATGTCAAACATGTGTTTACATCCAGCGAGGGCTCTCTTATCTCTAACCAAAACCTATGTTCCTTTAAAAAAAAAAAGCTATTTTTAAAATTTTGGGTTGCTGTTTTAAGCTTGTGACCCACCCCATCCTAGGATGCCAGCCTGTCTCACACCTGTCAATCAGAGAACACGTTAATTATAATCGGTGACTCAGGCCCAGTCACGGAAAACTCGACACCATTTTATGTTCTGCTCACACAAATGCTATGTAAGCAATTACTCGTCAATGAAAAAGCACCACAGTATAAGTACATCCTCATGATTTAGTTGTCCAAAGTAGTTTTTTTATATGGTATATAGTCCATTCATATAGTGTATGAATTCACTGACTCCTCAGAGCTCCTCACTGTACATGTAAAGTGTTTATTTTCCCCTACAGAGTCATCGCTGCTTCTGCACGCACACACACACACACACAGACATGTTGTATAATGTTAATGATATAAAATATTCATAGATTTAACCTCAGTTTGTTAAAATATTGATGACAAATCTTTTCAGGGCCATAAACAAAGTAAAAAAAAAAAAGTTTTTAAAATGACTTTTTGACATTTGTATTCAGAATTGTGGTCTCTTCGTTATGAAAACGTACACAAAAGCAGATAGCTGTGGCTGTGTCCTTTTTTGCTGACTGCAAAATATCAAGTAATACAAGATGTCAAAAATGCCGAGAGAAGAATGGAAATGGAGCAGCATGTCCGTGAACTAACCTGCAGAACTGTGTGCCCCTAACCCCGGTGCTGCCCTAATGCGGTGTGGTTGTGTGAATATACCCTCACACACAGACGGCACAGAAAACATGCAGCCTGGCTTCCCTCACCATATTTCATTCTCAGTCAAGAGACAGTTTCTTGCCCCACTTCCCAAATAGACACTAAAAGCCAGAAGCAAGCTGTCGGGCGTGCACAGCACACACACCGGACGAAAGGGGACGGCCGTCAGGCCTACAGCCAAACATCAGGATAATTCCCACAGACTGGCTGCAGTAAGTTGATAAGCTAAAGACACACTCAAACTTAAAAAACATAAGGGTGGCCTGCATGCTAACAAGAAAACCTAAATCTATATTCACACATCTGTAATAAACAAAAAACAAACAAAAACACAGATATGAACGTAATTTAATTCCAATAAAGTTTATTCCATTTTCAACATATTCATGACTTTGGCAATGCTAAGCTGAGAAAGAGAAATGGGAAAGCATATCACATAACAAAAGGTACATACATAATATTTATCATATTTTACTGTATTTATGTAAAATCAGCCTATCAAACTGTGGAAATTGAATCCCAGAGTACATATAAACCATCAGAAGGCTTTTTTTTTTAGGTAAAAAACACTTAATTAAGGTAACAAGGATCTGAGGATCTCTGACAGCCTTCAGCAGGAGTTTTTATGAAGACCCCCATTATGCTGCGGTGCACATCTTGTTTTAGTGAACACTTGTTTTGAGCTGCACCGCCTCCTTGGATACACCGCATAAACTGTCAGGATTTGCTCTCAGTCCAAGGCGTCTTTCTGATTTAACAGCTGGCTAACGATTACCAGAGTGCACAAAGGGCCTAAAACACGTGACAGTAACGTAAAAAACTGCCAAACAAAACAGGATTTGCCACAGACAGTAAAACTCACTTGAATTAAAATGTCAACTTTGCAGCATCTTATCTTACAATTGCAGACTCTCAAATGTAAAGAGCAAATGCAATTACAAAATGATTTAAAAATGAAAAGACATTCTTCTTAAATGCAAACCTTTAAGCATAAAACAGTTGTAGCCTTCCATTACAAAAGACGTGGTTTGGTAATCACCAAATGCAATAGAGCTACATCTGACGGTTTCCACAACAACCTGTGGTCATTCAGGATTCAGCAATCCAGTTCAAAACTTCTTCTCACAAATGAACAATGCAGCAAATTCTGAAGTGGCCCATCTGAAACACATATACAGTAAAAATACAAAAGGCATGCATACCCATAGGCATATAAACACCACCCATGAACAAACACTAACATCATCCCATTGTGTTCCTGAGCTACAACTGTCAAATGGCTCGTGCCATGTAGGTCTTTAAGGAAAACCGCCATGAAAATGGTCCTACGGCCACAAGTTTGACACACCCTTTAACCACACCACCCAGACCAGTTATCTCACTGGAGCACATCCAGTCTGATTGGATGTGCTAGACAGCAGTAGTATGGACAATTACCAATGCCAAATATGTAGTCAATCCCACTACAGCTTAGAGAGAACATGAAAAAGCAATATCTGTTATGCGTTCATATTATCCAAACAGAATCAAAGCACAAATCAGGTACACATCTGCAGGTGCATAGGAAGCGAGAGGTGTGGCAGGGGAACACATCCTACCCAATACCTAACCCTTTGGTATCAACGTCAATATGTATGTCTGAAATTATATCTCACTGCATCCTTGTACACCTGACTCAAGCTTTACAAAACAGACCAAGGCACAAAGTAGAAACGGCACAACGTGACATCACGGCGCGTGGTTCGGGGGAAACGCCACAAACGTATGGAGATCTCTCCTTGCAATGATGTACAAATCTATGTGCCATCCAATATCACTGTTCGTACACAACAAAAACAAACGCGCTAAAATGGGCGGTAAAAGCGACGAGAACTCCCAAGGCACAAAGTAGTAATGCAGACGATTCCTGGTTTAGGATTGGGAAAATCCAAACGCTTATAAACCAGCGCACTCCGCCTTACAAAGATGTTACCAACCTATAATTTAAATAATGTTATGCGGCCGTTATTTTTTATGTTTTAATTATGTGGCATTCAATTGCAATTCCAATAAATGCAATATTTTTCCAAAGAGGAAACAGGCGGTATTCGCTCCACACACCACATACATGCAAACTGTATCCATGATTTGCTGCATGCATGGAAGACGCATCGTATGTTCACAGCACATGCGGCTGCAAGGCGGCTAAAGATGGGTGTTTCTTAATCTTAATGTGCATCTTTTTTTGTACACTATTATTCATGCATATTTTTTCTTCTTATACACGGTACTTGTAAGAACAAAAATAACAAATAAAGGAACGAGCTCTTCGGTCTTACCCCGCAGGATACTGGTTTTATCCATGTACATCGCGCAGCAAAACACGAAACCAGTCATTAAAATAAGAGAACGGGAGACACTATCCCCCAATCGATAATAAGACGAAATACAATATAACCGATACTAATGCGTGTTTTAAAAGGAAAACCGTCGGTCACCGTCAAAGATCAGCCAGCGCGACAGAAAAATATATCATTATATTTAAAATGTATCTAAACCAAAGGCTGCAGCGCGCACGGACGCCCTCGTCAAAACGCCGGTCCAGCTGACAGCATCCTCGCCAGGTCAAATCCGGAGACGCATCTTATAAGGATAGGCGTTTTTTCCGTCGTTTTTCGCTGCCTTTTAACAATTCCCAGAAGTAAAAGAAAAAAAGGAATACATCTGCGGTTCATAATGAATGCGTTAAGTGATGCATCAGAGGAATTAAACGGCCTTTCTTCAAGCCGATCGCATTTATAGAAATGATGAAGAGAGCGTGTGATCGAGGCGGTCCCGGTCCTACCGGGGACATCTCACACACACTGACCCTAACCACCCCCAGCTCCCTTCCACTCTCCCTCCTGTCTCTGTCTCACCCGCTTTCCCAGTCCCAACACCACCCCCCTCCCTCTATGTCAGTTTCCTTGACAACAAATTAACAGCAGCGTGTTTGGTTCACCGTTGAAACAATTTTTGAGAATGCAAGTACATTTTTTTAATAGTCACTGTACCGACGATTAAATCATTTTTGTTATCAGTCGAATAACATGATGCTACGAGCTATGTTTGCATTTCCAAAATTTTCTCGTTTTAATGATGAATGTGCATTAAATAACAGCGATGGCGAAAAGCATTTAGTGTGCAATAAATCACGGATTATGTGAGCTTTTCTTACATTCATGGCAACACGTATCACAATATAACGTGATTATAGAGATGGCTCATGTATTTACACACTGAGCACACGTTATATGTATATAACGTTCTACTGTATACTAAATTGACATAATTTATTAATAATTATGCATATAACTGTTGCCAAGTTCTGATACCAGACATTTTTTAGTTGGATAAATTCCATATTTTGTTATTTTGTCCTAGAGAAAACAAATTTATTGAGTTTTTATCCGCAACAGGTCAGCAAGACTCTAACAGAGAAACTATGTTCTCATGCCCCTATATCAACTACTTTTTTGTACATTCACTTTGGAGAGCCTATAGTTCATAAAACCAAAAACACCACAAATTACTATAACTACCCTGCAGTCCTGTACACAATTATACATGGTGTGCATTCATAATTTAATCATAATCACACTACATTGTTTAACTGATTACTGAAAGCACTTCACAATGCATACTGCATTAATAAATCGCACTGTACTACAGTCTAATTAATACAGGCTTATCTAAACTGCCTTTGCATTTGCATATTTGATCTTAAACATATTTCATGTAGTATCAACCATGACTGAGCACTCAAAAAGGCCTAGTTCTGCTCTGTAAAACTAATGTAACAACAGTAACAAACCTTTGTGGAAAAAAATATTGTGGGTCTTACTTACTCAGCAAAACATGTTTCAATAAGCCATGTGTTCACAGCATTAAAATATCAGCTAGTACATAAAATGTCCTTTAACTGCACTCTCAGGGTCCCGCACATTTTAAAGTGCTCTACAGCCACACATTTACAAACATCTTGTTCAGTTTCAAATAAAGAGACCCTGATACCAAAACAGTAAATGTGCATAATGAGGTAGTAAGTTGCTACAGGACACACACACACACACACACACACACACACACACACACACACAGAGGAGCAAACCGATGACGTGTACAGCATAACTGGACAACATAACTCTGATTCAGCATCTCTCTCATGACTGCAAACCTTAATTCTGTGATTAGAAGCTGAGATTAAGGACAGAAAGTGGTAAAAGGAAATCTGAGCAATCATGAATGCCAGACAGGGCTGTGACAGGACATCTACTGATGTCTGGATACAAATAATGATTAACGTCAACCATCGATGCTTATAAATAAGTGATCTTGCATCAACAATTATGCTTGAGATAAGGTTTCAAGTTACAAGTTCCTTAGTAACAGTTTGGTTTTATCCTGTTGATGACTGCGTTACACTTGTGTAGCCTTGTGTACACATTTAAAATTAAATGCTGAACCAAAATAATTTCATAACACCGAAAAGTGTTTAAAAATACTGATCTTTTAATAAAATAACCAATTTTCAAGTCTGATTAATGTTCTGTCAGTGGTTTTGCAGAAATCAAAAATACTAAAGTAAAATTTGCAGTGCTTCACTTATAAATATTTAACTTGGGTTCCACAACCACTTACGGTTGACTTCAGATTAAAATGTTAAAAGCAAAAGTTTTACTTGAAATCAGAATGTGTACAAAATTGCATGATGTACAAACAGTGCCTTAAGGTAGGAACCGTGGCCCTTGGTAGTACCAGGGCTTCATACCCGTATGTTCATGGTTTCATATTCTACCCCCCTGAGCATGTGGGACTGCACGATACCCAACCATGTAAGTATATACTCTGGGTACCCTGGTTTCCTCAACTGGCACCCTTCCTTGTGTGCTCATACGGCACCCTTCCTTGTGCTGCCCGCAGATATATAAGGTCTATGTGCAGAAATCTTCATGGAAAATCAAAACTCCAAAACAAGGGAACTAAGAAGGTGCCAAAGCAAAGAGGGTGTAAATCACAGGGCAAAACAGGGCACAGAGGAAACTCCCCTAACACAGACTCACACCCCACAAAGGTCATATGCCTAACATGCCCTCAATCCTACCAAAGATACAAGCAAAATCCCAAGCAAAAAAGGTAAATAGTGCACAAACAGGAAATAACCAGGTGAGCACACTTAACAAAGATTAATGAGAACACAGGTAAACAAGGAAACAAGAGAATGAGGGGGCATGGCCACACCACAAGGGCAACCGAGGCAGAGGGTGACAGATTCCTTACATATCAACTCTGATACTCAGAATGATGTACTGGGTAGAATCTCTTTTAAGATGTGAAGTCATTCCTTTCAATAACACATTTTAACAAACTTGAGTTTATTCCATGAAGAAAACACTGATGTATAACATGACAGAAAATCTAAGACATATAACAGGATAATGACATACTATGCTATTTTAATAATTAATAAACTCCAATAAAGGACACAGTCACGCAAAACAAGACTGCCAGTTCTGGCCAAATCAATCATCAATATGTGTTAAATAGCAAAGGTGGAACAATTAGATGTTGTCATAAACACAGCCAGACGAAGACAAGTTCCCAGAACGTCCTTATATGGTCATCAAAAGAAATTTAGCATTTTTAATGATAATCCAGATTAGGAACATTGGTTCATCATGAACTGCAAGACACAGAAGACTTGAAGATAGATAGCCCACTATCAGAATCACTACCCAGTACTGTGAGGTATTATAGGGGAAAAACCCTAGTGGAAAGGGAAACGAACAGTTGAGTCCTTCCTTATTAGGAGTGAAAACAGCCAGCGCTCGCCTCACTTGCTGGCTGGGTGAAGACTGGCACACTTACAGCGTTTCCCTCCTACCTACATGTGTGCTCTGTTTGATGGCTAAACCAATAAAATGCCCAAGTTCTTGTTAACAAGAGCATTTTGCAGGTTCAGAGTTAAGTTATCCAAATATTCCTTATATTTTACATGCAAATGAGAAAGAAGTAAACCTAAAAAAATCCAAATTAAAATAATCTCAGCATAACTTCACAGTTTTTGTTATTATGGTGAAAGACTTCAGGGGGAAGGTGTTAAAAATCGGGACTCCAGGTTCACAATGACACTCTGGAAACTGTAGTCATGTGACCTGCACGTTTTCCTGTATACCTAATTGCCCTTCCTTTGCTAATCCACGACAGAGTTTTAGCTATTTAGTTTACATTGTAGCCCTAGCAGAGCAGTACTGTCTGTGCGTGAGGACGCAAGGAAAGCACACTCACCCAGCCTCGCGGCTGATTTTCACCCCCACTGGAGGTGCTGAGAAGCACTCCCAAAGCCTTGGCACGGTCTGCATGCTCTAAATGGAGAGATTTACCCCCCTGATTTCCCCTGAGATGACACCATCTGCCCGCTGTCACCAGCTCTGTGCCTGCAGCCACCCCACTGTCCTGCGTACGCACCCAGAGAACATGTGAAGCGTCACACCGTACTATAGCACCTGCCCCTGTCCACATCGCTCCTTTGTCACCATCCCTAACTTCCGTAGAAAAACGCAGATGATCGCAAACTTTCCTAGTGGAAGAAGGACAGAACAGGAAAGGTCAAACGTTTTCAAAAATGTGGGGTAGCATAAGGGTATATAAACAGCACTGCATTCTGGGATACTGCGATAACCATGTTTATTTACATGTGGATCACTAACCCCCACCAGGTCACATGTCAATGAGAGCTCGCTCCCTGCCCCTCCCCCCACAGCTGTTCATTGATCCTTACATGCAGAGGATTCAGTATGAGTACAGCTACAATAGGACACCTTACCAACAAACTGCAAATTCAACATACAAAAAAGTAATGGCACTGAATGCATTTCAGTGAAAAAATTATTCAGTATACTTTAAAAAGTGTATAACGCAGTTGGTAATTTAGATGTGTTCCTCATGCCTAGCAGAGTTGTAATGTAGCCCAGACACAGCACCCTGCTCTCAGAGACACTGACGGGAGGCCTGTCCCAGACACAGCACCCTGCTCTCAGAGACACTGACGGGAGGCCTGTCCCAGACACAGCACCCTGCTCTCAGAGACACTGACGGGAGGCCTGTCCCAGACACAGCACCCTGCTCTCAGAGACAC
>JABJVR010000087.1:4746874-4768158 GCA_025773905.1 Chitala chitala
CAGACACAGCACCCTGTTCTCAGAGACACTGACGGGAGGCCTGTCCCAGACACAGCACCGTTCTCAGAGACACTGACAGGAGGCCTGTCCCAGACACAGCACCCTGTTCTCAGAGACACTGACGGGAGGCCTGTCCCAGACACAGCACCGTTCTCAGAGACATTGACGGGAGGCCTGTCCCAGACACAGCACCCTGTTCTCAGAGATTTTTTAAAGTTTAATTACACAGGAAGCTTCAGGTATTGATCTACAAAGGTTTATCTGAGCCACATAATGGCTGACCGATCAATTGCAAAATGCAACCCAGTTTTAGGAGAACACAACAGTACTATGTGATAAAAATGTATAAACATATGTAATAAAACCTAAAATACAGTTAGAGAGGCACATGTGTGTGTTTCCAACATCTCTGATTCAGATGCACACAAACCTGGTTCCCTGTGTGGCTTATGTTTGCTCCATAAAATGTACCAAACAAAAGAGTGACAGACTGCGGTGAAAAAAAAAAAAAACACCCTACAGACGGCCTTCTCTGCTTACAGCCCAGCGATAGACATCAAAGGGCTCAGTCACAATAAAGAGCCCTATCTGATATCCCTCTGTCACGTAGCTCGAGTTTTCAGGTTGAGCGCTTTTGATAGCCAGCGCTAATCTTAAACTCCACTTCCCATTTGACAGTGGCACAAAGCTAACAAAACTGAGGACACTGTTCCCTTGGGAGAGACCCCAAAGGAGCGGGCAGACTGACATTTTTACACCATCCCTCACCAGCTGTCCAGCATTTCAATTCTGCGTCAGACTCACACTCCAAGCTTGGTTATTAGCTTTATATGCACATGTAAAGGCTAATTTTTCTACCCCTTAATTTTCAGAACAAAATCTGTCCAAACTGCAGCAAAACGTATTACTGTATTTTTCATTTTTTAACAAGTCATCCTTTTTTTTTTTTTAGGGTTTTTAAAAATCTCAGAGCAATATAGCCTAATCTCTCACTTCAGCACCATGTCAAATTAGCCCCTTCACCGCTGCATGTTTACTGTATTTAGCTTCTATACCTTGGTTACCATGGTATTCCAGTGCAAATCACTGTTATGACACAGACACACTCACAGTGTGTGTCAAAAGCTAATGTGTCTCTGACACTTCACCAAGACTTTTTTGTTATTTGGTAAATGCCAAGATGAACACTTTGTCTGCACTAAGAAACTGAGTTTATGGGACATAAGTACAAAACGTAGTGGGCTTGTGACTCAATGGGTAGATAGGGAAGTCTCCGGGTTCAAATCCCACCACAGCCAGGTGTGTCCTTGAGCAAGACACTCAACGCCAGCTCCCCAGTTGCTGCATGTGTCTCGCTGTCCACTGTTCCCCTCTGGGGATTGGTTAAATGAAAGAAAAGTAATTTACCTCTGGGATTAACATAGTATTAAAAAAACTGATTGTGTTTACATTTATTACACTGAAGATGGACAAATTTTATGCTAATCTGTAAAGCATTGCCACTTTTTAACGTGTGACATTAAGGTGTGCATACCACTTCAAACTCATCTGACAAGAGATTTATGAAATGCAGACTGCAAAGTAGAAAAAAGATCTCAGCTTCTTTTCCTGTCCATGTGTTCAGCTTTGTAAAGAAACTGCTCTCTTTAGGGCTGCAATAGCTAAAATGTCAGCCTGACATTCTCTGACTTGATAGTTAAAGAGTTGCAGCCCATAAATAACCGAACTCGGATCTTAGCTGGCTGTGCTAACTGTGGGTTTGAACCAGGGACCGTCACTCACGTTTCTATGGGACCCATTCTTACAATCTGTGAACTGCAAAGACCAGCACAGACACAGGCAGAAAATTTAGACAAAAAACACAAAAAACTCCTAAAGTCAACGTGCTAAAAATTAATGGTGATTCATTTAACATCAATTATTAAGAAAGCACTAATGTAGTGCAAGGCAGTGTTTGAAGGGTCCAGATTCCTAACAGAGCAGCCATTCCCTTTAACTGTACTGTCAAAAATAACAATACAACCTAAATCAGAAGATAAAACCATCCATAAGGTCCTAGTATTAATGGCTGTAAGTCCTATAGAAAAATGTGAGTTTCTGCTGTTGTATGTGGACACGACGTGGCCACTGTGCGAAGCGAAGACATTCAGTGGCTGCTGCTATATATGCTGATGGCTGTGAAAACACCTCTGTGGAACAGGCAGGTAGCAGTTTACGATGAGCTGTGTGTTGTTCCTACTGTCTGCTGCAGACCAACGTGAGGGGGGGGCTTGTCTCAGATCCCATCCCTGCTCCTCACCTATTTTATATGCAAAGCCAAGATATGTATGCCAACATCCCATCCATTCCCATGATTTCTGATCTAATCCCTTTTTAAGCACCAGGCAAATGAACTCTCTTTCATACAACTGCACATATATATGTTTAAGTATCAGAAGAGGTACAGTAAGACCACTGCATACATTCTCTATTTCAAGTTGTTGCAAATAAGACTCCAATTAATGTCTATTTTTCTGAGTCCTCTTACTAGCTGTAGAAATGAAGGGATTGAAAGGGGAGAGTAAAGGGATTGGAAATGCAGATTTTTATTCCCTTTTTGCCCCTCTCCATCACAAGTGTTTAAAATATCCTCACCAATTCAAAGCTATTTCCCTGAGTTATTATAACACTCTGCATTTGGGTGATTAAAAGTCGCCCTTTATGACAGACTGAAGCTCCATCCCTGTAATCCTTTTGGAGCGATTAAGGCTGCCTCTCTCTCGTTCTCCCTGCCGTCTATCTGGAGCGATTAAGGCTGCCCCTCTCTCGCTCTCCCTACCGTCTATCTGGAGCGATTAAGGCTGCCTCTCTCTCGCTCTCCCTGCCGTGTATCTGGAGCGATTAAGGCTGCCTCTCTCTCGCTCTCCCTGCCGTCTATCTGGAGCGATTAGTGCTGCCCCTCTCTCGCTCTCCCTACCGTCTATCTGGAGCGATTAAGGCTGCCTCTCTCTCGCTCTCCCTACCGTCTATCTGGAGGGATTACGGCTGCCTCTCTCTCGCTCTCCTTACCGTCTATCTGGAGCGATTAAGGCTGCCTCTCTCTCTCGCTCTCCCTACCGTCTATCTGGAGCGATTAAGGCTGCCTCTCTCTCGCTCTCCCTGCTGTGTATCTGGAGCGATTAAGGCTGCCTCTCTTTCGCTCTCCCTACCATCTATCTGGAGCGATTAAGGCTGCCTCTCTCTCGTTCTCCCTGCCGTCTATCTGGAGCGATTAAGGCTGCCTCTCTCTCGCTCTCCCTGCTGTCTATCTGGAGCAATTAAGGCTGCCTCTCTCTCGCTCTCCCTGCCATCTATATGGAGCAATTAAGGCTGCCTCTCTCTTGCTCTCCGTACTGTCTATCCGGAGCGATTAAGGCTGCCTCTCTCTCGCTTTCCCTGCTGTCTATCCAGAGCGATTAAGGCTGCCTCTCCCTGCTGTCTATCTGGAGCGATTAAGGCTGCCTCTCTCTTGTTCTACCTGCCGTCTATCTGGAGCGATTAAGGCTGCCTCTCTCTCGTTCTCCCTGCCGTCTATCCAGAGCAATTAAGGCTGCCTCTCTCTCGTTCTCCCTGCCGTCTATCCAGAGCAATTAAGGCTGCCTCTCTCTCTCTCTCTCCCTGCTGTCTATCGGGAGCGATTAAGACTGCCTCTCTCTCGCTCTCCCTACCGTCTATCTGGAGCGATTAAGGCTGCCTCTCTCTTACTCTCCCTGCTGCCACGTTGTCTGTGGTTCCCAATACTGCGCCGTTCCCACACACTGACACAGTGACACACTCTTCCACTAACCCCCCCGCCCCCCCCGCGCTGTGCACAGCTGCCATGTGCCTCGGCAGCCAGCCGCGCTGCACGCCTGTGGCCTCATCATACACCCGTCTACGTAGCACGTCTGTAAGCTACACAAAGCACACACGTGTGCTCTCTGGGGCTCTCAGCATGACACACTGACAAGCATGTACACACATGCGCGCGGACACACACCCGTGCACGCATGTGCGTGGAGGATTTTTCCAGGCACTGCACCAATATCAGAAAGAAACATCACAGCAGGAGGACCGGCAAAGCACAACCGTGTGTCTCACACTGGACTCTCTCCTGACCGCTTCTTTTACACACTACACTCCAGACAGCTTTCCACACTCCCCTCCTAATCGTCTCTATTTTCACTTTATGTGAGGAGCAGAGGTGAGAATGAGGAACAGAACGAAGCTCCTGTCACCCATTAAGCAGAACCCAGGACTGGTCAACGAGCTTCTAATTTATGCTTTGTTAATTCTAATCAAAAACCAAGTCATTCCTGTTATAAAATGGACAATTTAATGATCTTATTTAAAGAAATTTAAAGATCTGTCACATCAGTATTTTTGACTGATAACTAAGAATACTAAGAAACAGCAAGGAAAATAAAAAAAATTAAAAAAAACTTACGCATGCAGAGATCAGCTGGCTGCTCTGCAAACATTTATCAAGGTATGGAAACAGAAACTGCACTTGCCCTGAGGAATGACCAAAATCCACAATGGCCTGTCCACAATGGCCTGTCCTCTGCATGTCAAGGAAAGAAGGGTCATGGCTACTGTTCAGGTACTGGGAGCTGGGAAAGGGGTCAGGGCCTGTGCAAAGCATTGCCATAAAGTCACAGTGGGCTGTGCATACCTGACGGATGCACACAGACTAACGCTATTCTCTGCATACTTGACGGATGCTCCAGTCAGCACACAGACTAACGGTATTCTGCAAAGCCAGTGCATTTCCAGACATCACTGACAATGACTCCTTCTTCTGTGCATTTCCGCTTTATTGAATTACCTCTTGCACTCAAGTAAATGAAACTATGGTATGCAGACAGCCCCCCCCACCACCAAATGAAAGTGAGTTGTGTCGTCTGGCTCTCAGAAAAGCTCGTCACATCCTGAAGTCCCGTGCGACTCTCGTTTTTCTCCCTCTTTTTTGCTACATCGAGATTCCCGCACCTGTCCAAAGGGGTCCAAATTTCACTGGGGGTGTTGCCTGTCCTTGGCCTGTATAGTGATGGCTCAAAAAATATATAAATTGCCTATGGCACAGAAAAGGTGAAGCATTCTTCAGTATCAGCCACAAACATTTTAACTGACATGTTACCCCTTTAAAATAAATGAAACGTTTGCAAAATGTAAGGAAAAATTAAAGTAAAAATCGTGCCCATTTGCTTACTGCTCCACACAAGTTTAACCCCAGGCTGATATCTGTAAGTACAGCAGCATTATCACTTACTCAATCCCACACAGGAGATACTTTTACCCACACATCATATAGCATGAAGAGAGTCCAGCCTTTCCACGTCTCATCCTTTGACATCTGTGACCCAGTACAGCTTCCAGCCTGCCTGCTTCAACATGTAGGGTGCACCTTTCTGCAGGCATGAAGATCTATTCTAAATAAGGTCCACACTATGCACTCTGACTGAGTCCTATCAAGCCTTAAGTGCAGGTTCCACTTCTTCAGTGGGAACCATTAACTCAAGCCTCTACTAAAGGATGTAGTCATGCATTACGAAAAGCCCAGTAAATGACATCATGGTATGAGTAAGGTGGCCAGTGGCTCAGTGGGTAGACCATCAGGCCAGGATGCATATGTCTCCTGGCTTGAATCCCACTCCTGCCACCAAGTATGTCCCTGAGCAAGACACTCACAGCACTGGCTCCCTGGATGCTGAATAATGGCTGCCCACCGCTCCCCCAGGGGATGGGTTAAATGCAGTGAACCAATTTCACTGTAACATCTGTGTCATTTTTAAACTGCGTTGGACAAAGACATCTGCTAAATGAATAAATGCAAATGAGTAAGAAGGTTAAAGCTAAATATCTCAGCAGCTGCCACTGAGTCTTTCTGTACGACCTTACGCTTAAACATCCCACTCACTCAGACGACGAGGGCAGGTCAGTGTTGCAGATGTAAAGTGTTACTTATGGTTCTGTTTGAGGTTATCACACTTCCTGGAGCTTAAGTCCATCGGCCAAAACGGCTCAAATAAGCCCTCAAGCTGTGATGTCTCAGCAGCATCTTCAGAACCGAACCGCTACTCCATTATTGCAGTCACATCCACATCAAACTAAGGGAGGTCTAAAAATTGAAAGGGGATCATCGAAGGATTTGCTGCACTTTGCATTTCTGTTAGCGCTGACCTGACCAAATGCAACACCGAATAAACACTGATAGAACCCAAATCGTGTCGTGGTTGTGTTTGAAACCCAAGTATCACCTGACAGATCAGACATATGGCCCAAGCTCTGGCTCCCATCATCTTCTCACTTCTGGAAAACCACTGCAGACTTCCAGAGCACATAAGTTCAAAATTAGCTTGAGTTAACACGAGTGTGCCTGGTGGAATTTAACAGAAAACTTGGAATTGTAGCAACCCATAAGTCTAGGAATGTGTGTCCAGCATTGAGACAAAACCATTTTTTAAATTAAGATACACTTTATTTGATAACTGCTGTTAAATGTTTGAAAATAGCTCAGTTTTGGGAAAAAAAAAATGTAACTTGCGTAATTCTCAGATGACTTCTGAAGCATGATTTGAAAGAAACCATATGTCTGATTTTCCTTAGGTACAGACGCCCAGCTGTAATAGTGAATGCACAGACCGACACACATACTCTTTTTCCCTACAGCCTAGCCCCAGACACACACACACACACACACACACACACACACACACACACAGACAGTATGGAAAGGCTTGCTTCCGTGTAATCTAATCTCTCTACCAGATGGCTTTTATAGGAGTACGGGGGCGTTTATAAATGTCTTAAAGGGTATGTGTGCTGTATTAAAGGCAAAGCCGAGTGCAAGAGGTCAGCCTCTCTCTCCCAGTGGCAGAAAAGCCTAAACCATCTACAGTACTCTACCCCTAACACTAACAGCAAGGACACAGCTGTGAGGCAGCAAAAGTCAGCAAAGTTCTGCAGCAGAAATGGATCCTGAATGAGCTGGGGAAAGCCCAGCCAGTAGGAAACCAAAAATGTCTCTGGCATAACGTCAATCAGTTAAGCGCAATTAACAAACAGTTACGGTTCTCTTGCAAACACGTTACAGTACAAATAATTTTAATGTTGGAATTTGCATTTTTCTGGGATCTGTATGTCTCAGGAGACGTAATGGTGCAGGTCTGATCCTTACAGCGCACGTGTAAACGGACCTGCTTGCACTCTGAAACCGCATGTGACTCAGGCAGTCTCTGGAGCTGCACTGTTTATGTTGTGCCTGGATGCAGCGCTGCATGTAACTACTGCGAGGGGGTTGGGGGGGCCTACAGGATTCCCCTGAGCTGCACTCTCGCTCACTTCCGGTTTCCCAGCTGCAGACAGCTGTGCCACACCGCCATCCCCCCTCCATCTAACATAAAGCAAAGAGCTGCCAGCCTTTGGCTGAGGAAACGTGAAGGTGAGCAGGGCTTCCCGCGGTACGCACCCACAGACGCCCCCGCACCCCTGCTGAGGCTGCAGTTGCCGGGCTGGCCGAAGCCACCTCATCTCTAGTTCCTCTGTTCCCCCAGGTGGGGGGGGGCTGGCGCACTGACTGCTGCAGTGTGCTGATGGCCGCATCACTGCTGAGACAATGCAGTCAGGTATCGCTGTAGATACAGATTACACAGCAATCATTAAAGCATAACGAAACGTCCTATTTGGACAGCTCTGATCAGCTGCTCTGTAACCTGTAGCCAGTGAGATATAAAACTCAGTCACTCTACAGCCAGGAGGAATGAGTAGTGAATACCGAAAGTTCAAAAAAATTAATCAGTACTAACGTATTAATTCTCTCCTGCTGTGGTATAGCCCACGTTTACAATTATACACCTTCAGTTTATTCAACTACTTATTTTATGAACATATGTTATAGTTCAGGCTGCTTAACTGCTTTATGAAAATGCACCCCCATATTGGCAGGAGGTGTTTTGTACCACAGGCACAGCACTAAGTGCTAATCTTAAACCTGCCCATGTTTGTATGACGAGTGTTTCAGTTTTACTTCATATATTATTGTGGGTTAAGTGATTCAAAATTGCTCCTGTTTAATTTATACAAATGATCTGGGTTTATTACAGTCATGAATTTATTTGTGTGTACAGGTTTGTTAATGAAGTATTTCTTATGTTCTGAGCAAAATATTTAATGTACACACATGTAAATCTTCATATTTGATATTAATCATACTTGCAAAAAGTCAAAACATTTGTTAAACTATTTAGTAAAACACAGCCCTACCAAAAATATTTTAGAATACTCTATAAAGACAATCTAGGGCACATTTTACATTTTGCAAAATACAAGCACTTTATAAATACCATATCTTAAATTCACATAGGAAAAAAGGTGAATTTAAGTGGAGTGTGTATTTATGAGAAGATGGGTGATTCAGCTCCGTTTGAATTCTGAAACGAGCCCCATGCAACTGCAGGGGCAGAGATGGAGGGAGAACATGGGAGAACGTAAACAGGCTGCAGAGTCACTCCTGGGCCAACGAGCATCTGTTACAACATGTTTGCCCAAGAGGTCAGGGGTCAGGATTACAGCTGGTGCTCCCAAGAGACTGGTGAGCAGCTCAGAACAGCGCAGCGCCCTGCCACAACACCTGGCTCAGTGTGGAGGTGCTATGAGTTAGTCACTCACACAGAGCCCGTCTCCACCGCTCCGCTGCCCCTGCCTCAGCCGCTCCGCTTATTGCACACGACCCAAAGGGCATTCCTGTCAGAAAAAATTCATCACCGCACATTTACAAACAATAATGCTCATTCACAAATCATCCCCGGCCTCTCAACATCTTCCCTGTTACTGACAAAAAAAATAAAACACCTTTGTTTGTTTGGACATAAACTGTTGCACGTTGATCGCTTAAGCAAAACAGCACGATACAGACTGAGTCTTCAGGAAAACAGTGTTCAGCTGAGCAGTCTCGGGTGCCAACACAGCACAGCCCAACAGGTGAACCGTCACTCCGCACACATCACGCTGAAGTCCTTATTAACAAGAGTGGAGAAGCTTCCAGCATTGCAGCGGTTCTCTGCTGCTCGGGGATATACCAGGTACAAGGGCTGGGATTTGAACCAGCAGACTTCTGTATCCCAGCCTGATGTTCTACCTGTTGAGCCACCAGGTCTTATGATGTGTGCTCAAAGGTACACACATTTAGAAGCTGCTGTTCTGACTAAAAGCAGTGGATATCTTCCTTTGGAGATGCAGTGAACAGCGTAACATTTCAATAAAATCATGCTTAGTCATCTTCATGAAGTCAATGTGTACAAATTCTTTAATTAGATTTGAGGACAATAATAATAGTTTTGCACAAACTGCATTTGATGCAGTGTAATTTTCACATCAGGTAAAACACTCCTTCTCTCTCGGCCATATTTTTGCGTATCTGGATCTGCTGCTTAACTGACACAACAGTTATCATGGGCAGACCATAATACATTCATCAGCAGCTACTCATATACCAAGTCAAAGCTGCACTAAGAAAATGTTGACGCAGGGTTTGCCCCAGCAGCTCTATTTACAGAACATAAACGTCTCTCACCAGTGAACCCTGACATAAAAGACCCTATTGGTAAGCTGAGGCACAGAACAAGATTTCAGACTGTGAACCGGGCCGCAGGGTTATGGGTTCAAACCCCAGGTGGGACGCCCAATTAAAGCCTTCCAGCTGTGTTAATGGTTTACAGAACGTTTCTTTCCCATTCATTTGGAGGACCTTTTCCTCACCAACACTACAGTTGCTTTTTGACACTTTAAACTTACACTCGACACACACACGTGCTTGTGTTCCTTTCTGTGAAAATCCTCAAAGAAAAAGAAATTATGTTGCTTGTTAGCATAGACTGTAACCAATACAGACAAAGCTGCTGAAAGTATATTCTACCTTAGAGCAGACAAATATAAACAATATGTAGTTGCAGAAACCAGATCCCTGTGTTAGCATGGGTGTGTATGTAAAGAAACAGGCTACAGGCAGACAAATTTCACATTCTTAGTCCTTGAGGCTTCTATGGCATAGAATCACTGCTAAGTGCACAACAAGGTGGTTGACATTTAATTTTCAGATGACTTAATTATCTAATCAACTTAAGAGGAAACAGAAGGGGGGAATCAAATGATAGCCAGCAGCTGACTTCAGAGATGCTCTCTTTCCTCCTCATCAGGAGCAGCATGGTGATTTTACTAATGGTAAACATGGAAGTGGGCTTCTCCATTCTGATTAATCTGTATCTATAGCGCGTGTCTAATTAGATCTTGTAAAATCTCTACATAAATTTGACTGCTCTTCAAAGGAATCTGAATGAACATAAAGATCAACTGCCTGCAGTTTGACGTCAGTGTGTGTATTGGATGGACAGTGTGTATCAGGGCCCTCGGTCTCCAACGCCCTGACGGCACTCCAGCTCTATTAACTTCTCCCACCACCAGCACTTAATTAGATTTTGCACTTTAGTGGCTGGGTAAATATGATGACTTGGGTCACACGCGTGCATGCACAAGCGCTCACACGCACCCATGCAGAAGTGTTGCAGTCCACACATGCAAGCACAAACAAACCCGAATGCATGTCACATGGTCAGCATCACATGCATCACACTGTATATGGCATACAGTGACACTCCCAGTAAAGCCAAAACATGTGTTCACCTGTTAAAATTAGTCCCTATTAATTGTGTAGTAATTCTCCATATCCTTACCCAAAACTTTCCCTTTTATTCTATACTTGAAAAAGTTGCAGCCATGTTGCTTGTAGAAGTTGCTTTAGATCAACCTGGCTGCTACAGTTTTATACAGAATACATCCTTGCAAAGGATAGAACCCTTTGCAGGTCCTCACACTGTCTATAAATAGCCGAGTGTGTACATAAGGGAATGTGAGCAACGCTCACAGTCTGTCTCTTCAAGAGACAGACTGACAGCTATAGTTCTGGGTGGGGGGGTCATTTCTAATTTCAGCTCTGATAAAACTTTGCAGCAGGTTCCAAAGTATTGAGCCACTGAACAGTAGCACACTGAGTGTGGACTTAAATTTGTATCTACCTTTAACCCAGTGTCCCAAGAAAATTTAATTAAAGAAAACCGCATACCGTAAAGTAACCCATTCACTCCACATGCTTCTTTGAAACGTTTGTTATACCATATAAAATTCACTTGAAGAAGACTAAAAAAAAAATCGGAGAAAATTATTACTAAAAATGACCATATCCCTTTTCAATGAATTGGACCATAACATTAGAGGAGGTCTGTAAGAATAAAACTGACACCCTAGCAGGTGCCTGGGTAGTATAATCAAATACCTGTTATCTTACTTTCAATGCATGTTAATCACATAGACAAAGACAACAGGGGTTTTCTACAAACAGGTGTTCATCTACAAAGATTAAATGAAAACACTTTTTGGACATATTTCCTGCAATCCGCCAACAGCCAATCCAACACATGCAATTTAAGGTTTATGCTATATGAAAAACCACTATAGCAAGTTTTACAGAAACTGGCAAAAGTGCAGCATCAAAGTCCATTACGTTTACACAATAACAATTGATGTGTACATCACTACAGAACATACAAACCCAAGCAATCACTGAGGTCCCTGAACACTTCTGTCTACACTCATTTCCAATGGCCACTGCTTGGAAAATAACTATTTAATCAAATTAAGGACAAATAAAAGGTGATCAGCCTTCAAAGGTAATCCTAAAAATAAGTGACAATAAAGGTCTGTATATTCCAAATTGCCAATTTTATCATTATCCCACAGCATTCAACAACACTGGCGTGTGAAGTTAAAACAAGTTACAAACTTATTTCAGATTTTCATATTCAATTTCATATCATTTGAAGCAGCTTTAACTGATGCGTGATTCGATGCAAAAATAACATTCTATAGCAACTAACCCAAGAAAAAAATTAGTTGAATTGTATGAGAATGTCACACGAATATAGTTTAATCATATAAACCCACATTAACATAATTTGCAATACTCATATTTGAATCAAAACCATCAGTTTCCAACAAACGACTATAGAAGTATTTCTTAACACCACAGTCGCCTGCATTCAAAAACGCAACCTTCATATGGGTGCTGGAGGCACACCGAGTGTAACTGTGCGCGCGCACTATACCGAGTGTAACTGTGCGCGCGCACTATACCGAGTGTAACTGTGCGCGCGCACTATACCCATTCATCACAAATGCACGCTGAGCTGATCGTGCGTCATCTTTAATTAATTCAAACTCATATCTGGGAAATGCGTTTTAACCAATAGTTTCAAGTTATTTTTTATTACGGATTAACGTTCAGGTCACGTCTGTAACAAATACACCTATTGCCCAATCCCAAAAAAAAATACATATAGATGACCTTGCCTCTTATTCCAAGGACCAGAACTGCAATTAAGTGTATGAAACGTATGAACACATGCAGAAGAATACCACCAAGGACAGAATCATAAAACTCCCGTTATGCATGTATTTCTGCGGCAAGGTCAGAGAATAACGACCGTACAATTTTTGACCAGAGATTCCCTCAGCACACTATTGCAAGACGCAACAGATCTTTTAATTACTGTGGTCTTTATTAATACTGCAGCACTAAAGCGTGTAGAAACACGATGAAGCTCTAGGAGAAATGAGCCATATGCAGCAAAATGAGAACTCACCTATCCTGCGCAGCGGCGGCTGAGGACTCGGCATGCCGCTGCTGATGTGATAGGAGAACCGCATTGTTTTGAACTGACTGGAGAAGGAATTCGGGGTGTCTGATGCTAACAGCGGCGGGGTGAAGCTCACCAAAGCGCTCTTCGGCCGGTTAAGCTGCATACCTGTACACGGTTACACAGGTATATTTAGTATTTTCCGTTTTCCGCGCGTAAAGGGGGGTTGATCAGATTCCCGTTACAGAAACAGATCCCCTCAAAACGGGGTCTTCAGGGTAGTCCTGCACCGGGAACCCCTTTGAACAGTCTGTACCGGTAGTAGTCACTAAATTAACGTCGTTGTCCCGGTCTGGGTTGCAACTTGCGAAAAACCTTTTAACCAAACCGTAGCGTTCAGCCAGTATGCACTCTTGCTGTCCCCCACGACTACAAATGGCATCAAAACCGCACGAAAAGATGTAAAACGCCATCAAATATCTGTTTTTAGTAAATCAAGGTATTACCGCAATATAGTTATCAAAAGAATCACCCTCGATCGTACGATTCGTTTTTAAGAGGCAAATTACAATTATTTGCGCCCCGTAAATCAATGACGGTGGACACTGCCGTTAAAATAAAAGTGCACAGAGATAGCCGACTGTAAGCCACATTACATTAAAATCCAATAAATCCAATGAATTCTAATAGTTCACATCAATATATAAGCCTACAGCTTATCTCCAAAATAGTAATGTTGGTTTTTTGTTTAAATCCAAAATCTGAATAGAAAGCAGAACACGCGTATTACTGTCAGCTCCCGTCTTTGTATTGTTCTTCAAATTCCGACTGGTGTTAGCAGTGGGGTGCCTTTCAAACTTTCCTGAAAATAAAGAGCCGCATAAAACTGTAAGAAAAACTCGAATTACGATAACCGAAAACACTCTACATTACTATTTTCAGCAAGAACCCTACCTCAGAAAGTCTTAAATTCTTAAAACAGTTCTAATTTGTTTTAATTTAAACTATTGCAACAATGTATCCAGCGAAAAGTTTAACGTTTAAAAGCGTTTCAAAGCACCGGGCGTATGTGATCTCTAACATCGCAATGATTACAGTTTTCTGATTTGGCTTTAGTTCCCCCCCCCACTTCCTCTCCAACAAGTTATCCCAAAAAATATGCAAACTCAGCTTCTTCAAACCAAATCCAAATGAAGCATTTAACGTCTCTTAATCCGTGCTTTCCGATGTTAAATATAGGTCAGTCCGAAAGTCTCGATTTGGCATAAAATTATTTGCGAGGTTATTCTTTTCTTCATCGCAGTAACAGAGATCCATGCTAGACAGTGTCGGGTCTCTTTCTAGTCCCCATCCATCCTTTGTGCGAAACCTTTAACGATACCGTTAAACTACAATTCCTGAGTAAGTTAAATTTAACTCCCCCTTCCCTCCCCGCAGTGCTTTTTCTTTGCTCCTGTTTGCCTTAGTCCGTCGACATCCGAAACCTAGCTTCACCCCCCTCCTTCGTCATCCCTTTCTTCCAAAGTCTGTTTCTCATTTTGGAGTTTTTTTTTTTTTTTTCCAAGCGCTTTCGCATGAAATTTGATTCCTTGAAAATTGTTCAGAGGATTCTTACTTCCCTCGCTAGAATGGTCTCAACCGAAAGTTCGCAATTCTAGCGTGTCATTACTAATATTTACTGCTATTAAGTGTAAATATTTTCCATTGACCTATTTTAAAGGGTTTAGAACTGTAGTTCTGGCACGCAGAATAAAACGTACCGTTGTTCAAATGAAGTCATGGACCCATTCTGTTTAACAGCAGACTGTCTCAGTGACTAAAACGGACCTCATTAATTATGTGTATACATTACCCTCTGCATTTGATTTGGTTATCTGGTATGCTTAAAGAATTGTAATAAAAACTTTGTGTGCCATTATCCCTATTTGAACTGGAAAAAAAAAAAAAAAAACAGACGGGCTTTATGGGATCAGTGCGCTAATGCTAGCTCAGGTATTTAAAACAGGGTTTTGTCAGTTGATTTGATCTACACATCAATTGAGCCAAATCTAATGGTGAGAAATACAGACTTCATTTGGTAGGAAAAAGACATGAATTTGAAATATTTTCGAAAATTTTACTTGTATTTCCACAATAGCTTTTATTGTTTCTAGTTAGGGAAACATGATCTAAATACCGTATAAAGTTTAATTAATATTCAGTTCCGGTGTTGTTTTTATTACTACCATGGGGAAAACAAATGAAACAAAATATAAAAGATTGGTAATTATCAAACTTAATATTTAAATATGTGCCTATGATGTCAGCTCAAGTATAATATTCTCAGTCTGTATAAATTTACAATTTATGTCAGCTTTAGTTAGACTTGGCAATTGATGTGAATATTTAATGAAAAACTTACAACAATATTAATTTAAAAAATACCTTGTTATGGAAAACAGACCAATCACCTGGGCCTACTCTCTGGAATTTCCTGAAAGTGTTTACATCCATTTTGACTCAGTGTGTGTTGAGTCACATTAGGATCTGCCAACTTCATGTGCTCAGATCTGTGTCAACATGAGAAGCAGAACATTTTGTTTCATAACACCGTCATTATTAAACAAGATTTAAACATTTAGGGAATAGTTTTCGCTTTCCTCAAAGGGCAGTTTTGATAGGTACTTTATCCTGTCCAATAATTATGTTGATGTGATTACTGTGATAATGGTGTCTGGTCTCTATATAAGTGAGGCATGTTTCCTGGAAAGGAAACAACTTCGAGAATCCTTGAGTGTCTGGAGTGGGTGTCTGCTGTCAGGAATAGTCCGCTGGCTTCAGTGGAATGAATAAACTATAACTCAGAATGCATCCCTTCACCTTACAACAGCTACACATCTTGTCTACAGTATAGCTTCAATGCCTACATACCTACTGTGTACACTTCAAAAGCATAAAGGATCTTTTCTATGAAGAGTTATACTGCCAGTTATTGCTTGGTGTTTTCAAGACCACAGTAAGCACCAATTGCTCTTTTTTTACCTGGCCACGAAAACCCCAGGAAGATGAACGAAAAGTCAGCACATCCCTGACACATCACATTATGCCCTTAGTATCTCCAACGGTTTCTTCCAATCCATGCTCACACACAAGGTCTCGAGGTACCACAGATCACACCACCGACACCACCTGAGTCTTCTCATCCCCAGAAGATCTATGCTAAGGCACGCATTGGTAATGAGAAGTAGTTGGTGCTGTGAAAACTACAGTAAAATGAGGTTACAGCCACAAAAGCTGCAGCTCTCCAAACCACAGTGTCATCCTGCATTACTGTTACTACAACTTGTGACCCTAAATGGTGGGAAAATGTTATATACTCCCTTGAGAGATCTGCACATGACTTGACAAAGTAGGATTTGACTGCAATATGGAGGAAAAAAAAAAATCCATATTATGCACAACATTACTGTCACAGTATTTGGAAAGAGGGAAAGACCAAATACTATGTAGTATAATGCCAAATTAACAATCATGGAAATTTACGGAAGCCAAACATAGCTTTGATGGCTCACGACAAGTTCCCATGTGATGTCATCAACAGGAGAAGATACCTGCCAATAAACAGCAAATGGCAAGATGGTTTGAGCTTTGTTGATCTGATCTGTATTTCAGGGGAATTGTTCATACACTGTCCTCAATGATCTTCCTGTAATGGAGCACCTGGATGATCGGCCTATGGTGGAGGATCTTAGCAAAGCCATTGATTCGTCTACAGCTGCTGTCTATCTGTGCACCAGATCACATGAGAAGCTCCTAAGTACACTTGATGGACCAACTCCAGTGTCAGAAATCCTCATCAGAAAGATTGTTGACATGGCAGCTCTCACATCTCATGCTAAGGAGGGCCTTTCAGAAGTAACTGGTCAGCTTGAACAGGTCTGTAGAAAGTCTGAAGTCACGGTGAATCCACGGAACTTGTGGGTCAGCACGCAGGATGCCATCCTCCCCTTAAGACTGAGAACTTCACTTTTGGAGACAGTGACAGACTTAATGCGTCTTATACCACCAATATCCACCAAGCAGCCCCTGCCTACTGAGAACAGCAGCTACATTAGAAATATATCATGAAAGCTCACTAGAGAAACAGGCTGGATACAGTGAAAACTTAGATGCGAGTCTGTCAGAGCCGAGACCTCAGTATGCTTCCCTGTGGCAGTGAGATATAGAACACCTTCATACCAGGCAACACCTGCCAGGAACATGTGTCTCTTGGCCCACACAAGTATGATTACCAGAGTGTGTCTCTTGGCCCATACAAGTATGATTACCAGAGTCTTGTGGCCTCATCAGTAATGCCTTTGTTGGTTTAGACATGACAACCATATTCCGAGACATTTCCTGTGTATGAATTTAAAGCATACATCTCCATGTATAACTAGGGTTTAATGGCGGAAAACAGATTCTTGGTGTCAAATAATGCAAAGTGGTGTCGAGCAGGCCAACATGGAAATGAGCCAGATAGAAGCAGAGAAAAGGAAATGCTGTAAGTGTGGGGTAACTTCCTTTCCACCCCAGCTATCCCACTCTGTACAACTGGCACTGCACACTTCCACTCAAGGAGTGGGCCACAAATCTGCACTAGACACTGCAGTGTGCGGATCCAAAGTGAATTGAACTACAAAGCACATTAGCACTGGGTCTCAGGCCAAGAGCTGCAAACAGCAAAAGGGCTTCAACCAACACAGGCTAGATTTTAGCAGTAGGTTCACCAAGTTACACTCAGTTAAATTAGGCAGGAATATTTTCCTGGTGGATTGAAAAGAGTAGAAAGATGCTAATCACTAAGAGTAGCATGGAAAAGGAAAGACCTCAACTCCACAGGAATAACTGCATAGAACTTGAGCAGGGCCTTCAGTGCAGGGCCAGCTGTCCAACAGTCAGACTGGGACAGGCCTGCATATTTATGGGCCACTTATGGTAAAACGTCCAAGGGCTGGACCTCAACGACAGCAAATGGAAAGGCATTCCACGTGGCTGTCATGGCCAAGCGGGTTGCTTTACATCCCTTCCAACTGAGCCCCCAGCAACAGGACACACGATTTTACACATTTAGCAAGGTTTTTGGTCTGGATATGTTGTAGTGTTTAACAAACCATAAGCACGCTCACTGCGCCGTGTCCATCACGTGGCAGTAACCTGGACATTGGGGGAGGAGTTGAATATTGAGATACACGTATTTTATAATCTGACAACTACAACGTGCTGGGTTTGACTGTTCATACATGCCAACTGCTCCAGTACTTTATGGAAGGTGAGGGGTTGGTGTAGGGCACCACAGATTGTGTAAAAAAATAAAATAAAAATAGTATAATGTTTGAGTGATGATTTTGTAAAGCATATACAATGTCCTTGTGTGGTTAAGGTATACAACAACATAGAAACAAGTTGGGAATAAGAAAAAAGGACAGGAGTAAACAAGAATATACGGCTTCCTACCACACACACACACACACCTTAAATTTTCCAGTTTTGACATATGATTCTGAGCTTTTGTTTTTATAAATTGTACTGAATCTGTCCCCCCCCCCCCTTTTTGCAGATGCAGGGGGAGGGGAAAAAAAAAAAAAAAAAAACTAAAATAGCAGGGTCAGTGTGCTAATGCTAGCGCTGCTATTAAAAACACTGTCACAGACTTTCACTGCTGACACCTGCTGGTACCAGCCTTACCACCTGAGTAAAGGCAACCAGAGACTGAGCAAAATTTGTCCAAGGCTGGTAATCTGTACAGACCGTCTATACTGTAAAATCCCTTTGGGTACAGAGTGTACATAATGCCAATACCATCCCTGGTACTGTGTATTATGACAAGGATTTGCACAACTACATATTACTAAAATAACAGGCCATGCCCCTAAACTGATTTGCAAAAACAGAAGCTTTCAGTGATGATTAAAAGAGCAAAAAGTTTACATTTATTTGGAACTGCCACAAGAGTCAAAAGCTCAGCTAAAGAGACTGATCAGTAAAAGGTTACCTAGAATACTAAACCGAGTCTCCACTCTATATCAAAGGGTTAAACAGTCAAACACTAAGGCATTGCCTTGACATGTCAATTAAAAATGCATTAATATTTCATATCCCATCCCTGTTTCTTACAGTTCTATTATCTGAAAACACTCCAAGAAGGCTGCTAAGCTAACAATCCTTCACAATGTTTCAGTTTAACTGATGAATATTGACACGTTGCAAGGGGAAAGCAACCCCCCCAGCACCTGCGCTCTGCATCTCCAAACCCCCACATTCATCAATGGTTCTCCCTGAGCTCCCTGGGGGCAGGCAGAGACCTCCTGCTGCGCAAGTTGTATCTTGGCATCTTCCCAAATGATTGCATGTACAGGCAGGGGGAAAGGAAAAATGGCATAAAGATGCCTAATCAAGGTTATGCTGTGTGTAAACTATTGATTATACAGGACTCCCCTCCTCCCACCACATAGCATGGAAAATAAGACCAATACTTCAGCCCAGCCGAGACCCCTCGGGGGGGGGGGGCTATGTGTTTATACCGATGCATGCTCCTGGATGTGCAAATTAGTGACCGCTTGTCGTTTATATCCGTGGGCTTGGTCTTCCGATTGTACTACTTGGTCTGTTGGCTTGTGAACTTACCTGCTGGTCTTCAATCAGGACGCTGTAGATAAGTGCAGAGGCCATCCTCTGCTGAGAGGACACAGAGCGACACTGGCTACGCCTCCTGGGGGTGTCCGAAGCCTGGCGTTCACAAACCCTGCCTGCAGCAGAGCCCAGCTGTTAAGCCCCATGGTGACACCACCACACACCTATTCACAGGCATTTACAACTTCAGCATGAACCTTGTCAAACCTCATAGGACACTTCTGTTAAGTTAGGGGAAACTTAGTCAGTCAGTCAAAACAATTACATCAGCAGTATGTAACGCTCAGAAAGGCTGAATTTTCATTTTGGAAAAACCCTTCCGGTAATAAAAATTAGTACATGCATGACCAGTGGCAACTGGTAGACAGCATGGACCCCCTGTGCTCAGAATGTAAGGACTTACTCTCTGAGCATGAGGACCCCTCTAACATTGTTGACATGTGAAGGCCAGACACGTGTGGCAGGATAGACAGCTCTTCCAGACCGTCACCCAGGGTCTCGTCCTTCACCCTTGTCCATCGCTTTGCCCTCAGACTGTTCTTCGCCTCCCCCTTCATTGCCTTTATTGCCTCCACAGTCTCTCCCAGGAACTCTGCCCAGGAAAGCAAGAGACAACGCACAAGCACAGCAGAGTCAGTACGAGACAGGCATCGTGCTAAAACTGCAATGCGAGAAAGAGGGGAAGCCCACCAGCTCTCTGCAGAGCCAGCTCAAGGCTGGAGTGGGACTCCTTGAGCCGAGTCAGCATCTCAAGGCTCTCCAGCCCCACGTCCCTGAACCTCGCTGCCGTGTACACCAAGACCAGCATCCCCAGGAGAACCATCCCACGCCGAAGCAGCCCCACCAGCTGATCAATCCGCTCCTGGCCAAAGAGACGCACTAAATTCTATCCAATTAAGCATTTAATTATTTAGAATGCACTCCGACCAAGGTACTATGCAGCTAATCAGAGAGCAGAAGTGGCTTGCGAACAGCCAGGCCCATAATTGTGGGACGACTGCTGAGGAATAGGAGCTCATCTCAGTTTCCCCTCACCTCTTGCATTAGTACCTATTCCTACAAAAGGGCTGCTAGACAGATTTAGCTGAACACTTACCATGTGCTGGTAACCCGCATCTGTAGTGTCCAACACAGCATTGCAGATCACTCTTTCCAAGTACAGGTTTATTGCCACCAGTATAAAAAGGATAAACCTATACAAAAAGGTTGTACGAGTGACTATGTACAATGTCATGACCCAATGCACCACCTTTACTGGTCTATTTCCAATTCTGATAAAGAGCCATTCCATGTGGAAATACTCCAAAACATCAGAACAAATATCTAAGGAATGCAGCATTCTCTCTGAAATCCCTCCAGCTAATGCAGCTGCATGTTTCCGCTAAACAAGTTAGACAGCAACATGTCCCAAAGGCGTAGGTTTGGTTTCAACATCGGTAGGGACCAAATCAGCCCCCAAGCCTTTAATACGAGAAAGTTAGAGATCGTTAATATATAAGCAGGGACATATTTGTACTCCCATACTATTGGTAAACTCAACCCTGCCATCACACCCAAATCTACACTCTTGGTCATGCCCAGATACAGCACTACGTGGTTCAGCCTTTACCTATACTGCATGGCTGCATTGTTGGTGTACGACTTCATTACAACAGCACCAGCTCGTTTGGAACCTACCTGGCACCAGCTGTACGTTTGGTGGCAGTCAAGACGAAGGCGCCACACACACCCAGCGTGTTGTACAACAGGGAGCTCAGCATGTGAGACTCAGTCATGAGGAAGCTCTGCAGGAAGGCTACACGGCTGAAGATCTCAGAGAACACTACCTGCTGCTCCCGCGCCGACTCCTGCAAGTTTGAGAACACCTCCCTCAACCCTAAAAAAAAAAAAAAAAAAAAAAAAAAAAAGGGGGGGCAAGGAGTACAGTGGCAAGAGAAATTTTTTGCG
>JABJVR010000087.1:4768168-4790155 GCA_025773905.1 Chitala chitala
AAAAAAAAAAAAAAAAAACAAAAAAAAAAAAAAAAAAAAAAAAAAAAAACAAAAACAACAAAAAAAAAAAAAACACCGGGGGGGGGCAAGGAGTACAGTGGCAAGAGAAATGTTTTGCGAGGCGCTCCAGTGAGAATCCAAGAACAATGGAATAAAGGAGGTCTCCCAATTCAAATCCCCATCCCTGAATAACGCACTCAGCAGTAGCCAAATAATGGCTGCCCACTACTCCCCCAGGGGATGGATTAATTGCAGAGAACCAATCTTGTTATAAATGGCACATGCGTCCTCCAAGTCACGTTGGACAAAGTCATCTGCTAAATGAAATGTAAAGGAGGAGACATTAAAGTGCCTAAACATGATTCAGCTACAGTCAAAAAGGTATATGGGCCATCAGGTAAACCAAAGTCATCACTGGAATTAAGATGAAGGATGAGGAAAAACTGTTACCCCTCCCTTGTCATACAACTATTTGCCAAACAATATTTGCTTTGAGAAGGATCTTAAAAGAAACAAACTGACAAAAGTAACCAGTTGCTGCTGTCACTTATTGACATGTCCTACTCTAGTGGATGAAGAGTCACCTTGCGTGGAGTCCTGCAGTGTCATCTTAAGCTCCTCACCATTGCGCAGAATGGCCTGCTGGGATTTGAGGGCCACACTCTGAGCCTGCACCAGGTCCTCAGCAATGCGCTGAGTGGAAGCCAGCTGCTCAGCCACACCAGCTGAACTTTCTGTGAGCCTGTGGGAGACAGGTCACCAATTCTGAGCCATTTCAGAAGCCAACAACACACACAGCATCACTGATCATAATTAGTTACAGCTTCACAACAAGCACGCCAATGACGTCACCTGTGAATAGTGCCCTCTGCTCGGTTCTGCCAGTTTTCACTCTCCAGGTAGTGGCAGATACTATAGGCATGGGTGAAGAACTCTGTGTACGTGTTAAACGCCACGAGGTCCATGTCTTGCGTGCATTCCATCACGCTACTGCTGTCTGTGCACTCTGGAAAGGGGCGGCTGGACCTGCATAGGGTGTCATTTATGCGGATAAAATTTCAAGAACCACTGAAACGCTTTAAAGCGTTTTTAGAAAACAATTAAACAGCTGAAATCCGAAACATCCACGCTACAATTTCTTTAACATTGTAAGGTTAATTTGCATACAACCAGCAGCCTACGGAATCGATTAAAAATTCCTCTTAAACGGTAAGTGCTGCAGCCGGTACCTGCGAAGATGGCAGTGCGTGAACGCCAGCGCGATCTTGCTTTGCGTCTCCTCCGTGAAGTTGCGACATCGTGCGTGAATCGCCTGCAGAGCACGCGACCAGCATGCGCCGTACTTGGGGTGGGCCGCGAAGTCGCGCGCCCTTTGGAGCTCCACGCGGCCTCTCTCCGCCACCTCGTGCGCCCGAAGAGCGCAGCAGAGCGAGCAGCACAAAGCCGTCCCGCAAAAGACACAGAAAAGCCACATTGTCTTACGGAGCGATAGGACAAATAAGGCGGACGTTTCGGAAGGGGCAGCCATGAGCGTGTTTAGGACGTGTCCAGTGCGTCACATTTAAAACCGGAGTACGTGAAAATCGCGGGCGAGGCGAGCGACGCTGCTACCGCACTGAAGTGTAGATAGTGAAATATGCTTATTTAATATCAAGCGTTTCAAACTAACGCCAGGGATGTGGACGTGTGCGTTATTCAGTTATAAATTCCAGCATCATAGCATGCCGCTCATATAAAGTCAAGCGGCGTCGTTGCAATTTCGTCCTAAAATTTATGAACATGCGGTGCAAACACAGACTTTTTGAGATCAGAAAGCATTAGATCTTAGGTCAAGCTTCATACAAATTCCTGATTGGTCAATGGAATTATTGACTTAAAGCCAATTAATGTCCTTATTTTTTGAGCAGAATTTAGTAAAGACTTAATTGGTGATATTGTGGGCGCCGATCAACCCACGCATGCAACTGATATTTTAACTAAAGCGAAATTTTATTATGTTTTCTTTTTGTTTTCTAAAACAAAAGAGTCTGGAGATATTTCTTGGTTAGGATAACTGAAATTGTGGTAAAAGACGCCTGAGAGGTTAGTTTCCTAGTTTATAGAATTAAGATATTAAGAAAGTGTTGTAGAGGTTTGTATCTTCCCAACTAATTGTCCTTAAGGGCGAACTGCAAACTCCCTGTGATTAGCTCACAACTGAATTAGACCTTGCTGACTTTTCCTACAAGCGAGAATCTGACATGTCCAATGAAGTGGTTTGTAATTGAATAACATTCGTTTCATGTCTTAACCTCACGTAATACCCATTTAAATTAAGCAAAATGTAAAAATGAATAACTACTAATACAGTTATACAAATGAACCAAACATGGGGGAGAGTGGAAACAGAAGACAATTAAATATAAAAACATATATTAAGATCAGCGTTTTCTGTTCCGGGGTCCTATTTGGCTTATCTGTTTCTGTATTTTGTCCATAAATTGTCCATCTTTTCACATAGGCAGACTGGTAATCTGGACGTTCTGTTAAACAAAAGGACGGCGGTGAGGCATAACATACACAATACATTTTTTACACTTACCAGTTGTGGAACTTTCATTTTAAACACATTTCTTTATTGTTCGTCCTCAGCACAATCTACGTGAATGAGAACGTCTTATTTCTGACTCATGTTGATAAAACATTTATTTCTCTTCATTGTAAGTAAATGTTGGTTCAGTTAGGTACATTGTAAATTTTTACAAAGTTTATATATAGTCTAGTCATACCTTAATACCTTTAATTTAAGATTTTAAATACCTTAATATAAAAGAAATGAGGCTGTAAAATAATTATTGTATGTGTTGTTGTACTTAACACTTACGTTATATGTAGGGTGTTCAAAACCAGTCAGGTCTACAAAGACAATCTAAATTTTTACAACAATGCTTACTGGCCCAGTCAATGATGGATGAATGCCTTACTATGTCATACATAAACGTTCTATGTATTTATTATTTTTTAATGCAATAACATCTAATTTAGAGAATCAAACTCATAACAATCAATGAATTAGCTGAATTTTGTACAATATGTTTAGAAATTGAGAGTGCTTGAGTGTCTTTGTCTGGACAAGTCATGACAAGTGGACTTCTCTCAGTCTGCAGAAGCTGGTTGGATGACTGCTAAAATATTTTGAATTTAAAGAAGTCAAGCTGCCATGGCTCAACATCCAGATAACCTCACCTGGATGACTGACAGTCCCTGACGTGTGATTGGGTGTCTGGTGATGGGTTGGCTAACTGTTCAAGGTATCCCCTCCCTTGTGCCCTAAAGGCTGCCTGGGACAGGTTCTGGGCCACCTGTGACCCTGAATGTGATAGGTGGTTTGGTAATGGAGGGATGGACAAGGTGTCCTTGCAAAAACAACTGAAAGACATTTATCTAAATGGTGTTCCAATTATGTGTCTTCCCTGTTTAAAAGACTCTGGGATAGGTTCCAGGTTATCTGTGACTCTTAACTATAAATTGTTGGATTTTGTGTGTGTGTGTGTGTGTGTGTGTGTGTGTGTGTGTGTGTGTGTGTGTGTGTGTGTGTGTGTGTGTGTGTGTGTTCTCACATATCTTACCTTGTGTTCTGTGTCATCTTATTTAGGCTTCAAGCCACTAACCTCCAATGCTGTGAATTTATAAGTGGTTAAAGTAAATTGATTGGTTTATATTGATTTTAAATTGTACATTATGAAACTTCCGAAAAGTTGAAAACGCAGCTTTGAAGTGTTATATAATTAACAGAAGTTTAAATGAAAAAATAGATATACTGTAGATGTACATATACATTGTTCCTCGGTAATGTTTTTCTGGGACGGCAAGTTTTTCCCACTGCAGTGCAAGAGAGTCTACATATTTCCTTGTGCTCCAAAATTCAAGTGGTAAATGGTTTTAGAAAATCTTTTATTGGCAGCACTACTGTTACCGGATATGACACGTTGATTTTTATGCTTCAAGTTTTTTATTTTGCATTTTGGCTCTACCTTGTGGCCGAAAGTAGTACTTGAAATGTTATCCAAGAAGCAACATCAAAAGTAATTTAACATCCACATTTTAATTTAAATGTGTCGGAGGAAGAAAATGAGGGATTAGATTAGGCCTGCAAAAAGGTCCTCTGGATGACATAGACACTGGTGCCCATGAAAGTTTTCTAAATATTTTCTATGAATGAACAGTTGTGGCACAAACAGACAATTGTAACGGTACAGAGGAGAGACTCGTTGAAACACATGGCATCCACATTTTTCTGATTTAATCACACAC
Source organism: Chitala chitala (assembly GCA_025773905.1). Taxonomy (NCBI): domain Eukaryota; kingdom Metazoa; phylum Chordata; class Actinopteri; order Osteoglossiformes; family Notopteridae; genus Chitala; species Chitala chitala. The sequence continues at coordinate 4,772,462 of JABJVR010000087.1, forward strand.
ATATGCATTGTGTATGGAACGAAAAATACCTAAAAAGATTCAATTAAAGGAACCAAAATAGCAGTGCCTATCATAATTTTTATTAATATTTTCTTCATCTTTATTCTCATTAACAGTTTTGACGGGACCCCCCCCCCCCAACTGCCACTGCATCCAAGATTACCATTAGTTGTTAGTAACTACTTTGCTTAACCCGATGACAGCCTAAAGTGTTATGAATGAGTAGTGAATAAAGTCCAGATACTACTAGTGGCTCTGTCATCATAGCTCACAGATTGTGTAAAATAACATTTTACCAGCATTGCTTATTTCCATTGCTGTTGAAATGCAGAGTATTACCAACAGGCCTGTCCTTATCAATGTCCTCTGTCCATCTTGGCCTCTGCCTGCCTCTTGGTTCTCTTCTGTGCACCTTGCTGGTGGCCCTGGTCATGTGACCAAAGTCCCTCAGTTCATGCTGAGTAAGTGATGCTCCTCACCATTTTTTGGTTTGACTGCAGCTTCCACAGGGCTGACTCATGTGACCTGTGCTGTGTGCAGTCGACCCTGAGAACTCTCTGGTACTCGTAGTACATTTGAAAGGCTCCAAATTTCTGTCATCCTTTCTCAGAAAGCAGCTATCTGCTCCTTAAGATACAAAAGGCAACACTGACCCTTATCTTCATAGTTGTGCCAAGAGGAGTTTTTCCATAGATGTGTGACATGTTTAGCTTAATCCAGATTGCTCTGCTGTTGCCAGTGTCCTATCTAATATTGACACTAAGTTATATGAACAAACTGGCCTTGTCATGGTAATAATGCCCATTATCTTCTCATCTGCAGCAGTCATTGTCACAGTCTTCGTTTTGGCAGTATTGATTTCAAGACAATACCAGTTACTACCATGTCTCTGATGATGAACTGAAGACAATATCATCACACAATAAGTTATTGATGTGGCGCTCATTAATTCAGAAGTCAGCCAGTTCAGTTTACATAAAGATTTCTGCACGATTAGTCTTCTGTATGTGTTGAAGGAAGCAGTTCAGGTAGGATTCTTTATTGGGAATGTATGTGGGTGCAGGTGTGGACGCCCCTCACCTCTAACGTCACGCTGTGACTTACATCTATTTCAGATATGATACTTTTAAATTATAACTGAAGTCTTATCTGTAAAATGTCACAATATGATATAAAATACTGCTCGGTGTGAGTGAGATATGGCACACCTAACAGCAATATCCAGACTGCCTAGCTGGTAGACTTTTGTGATCAAAGGCCAGAGGAAGGTCTTGTACAAAAACCTCCAACCAAGTAAAGGTTCAGGTCCCTCTAGTGACTCCAGTTTACTTCAGTAAATGAGAAAAACGTGACAATCTGTCTTAGTGGGCCCTAAACCTCATTTCATATTTACCTTGACAGTGATTAAGCATGACAGTTTTAATGCCACATTCAGCAGTGTGATATAAATGTCATGCTGTAATGTCAGCTCATAAACCCTTCTGTTAATTGGTCACTGTATTAACATTTAAGTCGAAATAAATTTTGCATAGGCATAACCCTTGACCTGAGAAATAACATGCACTTGATTTGGTATACCTGTTGTTGGATGTGACAGCATGGTGGCTCAGTTGTTAACCCTGTTGCCTTGTACCTTCAGGAATGGGGATTCAAATTTTGCCTCTGGTCTGTGTGCGTGGAGTTTGCATGTTCTTCCCATGCTTTGTGAGTTTGCTCTGGGTACTCCGGTTTCCCCCCAGTAGTGAGGTATGTGTTATAGCCTGATTGGTGTTTTAAAATTGCACATAGTGTATGATTGTGTATGTGAGTTTATGCTCTGCAATGAGTTGGCACCCCATCCATTCCAGGGGTTGCCTGTCTTGTGCCCTGTGTTCCTTAGGGATAGGAATCTCTCCTAGGATTTGTCTAGGTCCCCTGTGACCCTACACAGGATAAGCAGTATGGAAAATTAATGACTGAACAAGTTTTGTTTTTGGATGTTGCACTACATCACAGTCAAAACTGTTGTAAAAGAAGTTGAAGAACCGGTCAGTTAGATTCCAGAAGTGAGGTTGTGAAGTGAAGTTACATCTCTGTGTGTTGGCATGTAGTTTGTCTTTATTATATCACAGTTCCCCGTGTGTCATGTGACTAATCTTCGTCCATCTTCAAAACCACGTGACCCCCCCTTTGTTGTGTTTAAGAGAAGAGGAAAACAAGGACATCTGTGGTAAAGGATTGCAGTTGGACACTGAATCTTCCCTCTGGTACTACTGCTTTTGAATAATTTGTCTTTCTGTTTGTTTTTTTTCCTATAACGTAGTAACAAATGAATTAAGTTTTTGTCTTATCCTACCAGTCCTCTTTTCAGTTGATTATAGAGTTAGGAATGTGTGGCTGCCTTAGTTTTGGCCTTAGGTGAGTTAGGTGTTTGTCTGCTTGGCTCTGGACATGTCTGTGTTTTGGATGTTGTTTCGACCTGGTTCTCTTAGGAATCTAGCACCATACGGCCAGTTTTGTTATTTATTTAACTAGTCAGTTTGTAATGTTGCTGTAAATAAACACAACAATCCCACTATTTCACTCTGTTTCTGACTTCCTTCTTACCCCTTTCATGTATTAGCCAACCCCACATTGGGTTATAACAGTAGATGCAGTGGCACATTTAAAGGCATAAACACTTTAAACACAAAAAAGAGAATAATTCAGACACATTAACTGCACATCAGAGGATGACCATCAAAGCAGCCTGAGTAGATCATTGTTATTCTGAGGACCGGGGCCTGTAAGGCCCCTGTACACATGTAATTTGGAGACCCCCTTGCCAGATGCGGGGGGTGGGGGTGTGTGATATACAGAGATCTTCCATTAATTTAATCAGTTAATGTAATAGCTCACATTGTAACGAGCCAAAATAAATGTGTAAATATATATTTTAAAAATACGTATTTTTTACGCAACATAGCTACCTAGCTAGCATCTACTGAATGAGCACTGTTGTTAAAGTCATACCATAAGGCACCCTTGTTTTGCAATGTATGCACCAATGGGCACTGCATGTACCAAGTGTCCCAGGTCAGTAGCTCACACTATATATGCCGAGGGCCCTGGGGAAAATGCCTTCTCTATATCTAAAAGGCCCTGGTAGTCAACTCACTATATGTGTAAGGAGGCTGGTGGTCACGGTGTGCTGTATATGGTGGTCAGCTCACGCTAAAAAATCAGAGGGCACCGAGGACCTACCATACATACAAAATGTTTAAAAATAGTATTCTGCCCTTATATATTATTTTACGCAGTCAGACCGTCACAAGACATATCTTTCAGAATACATCCCACTTAAGTGTAATTTATATAAAATTCATACATGCAGAAGTTCACCTCTACAGTCTTCCACAATGAGGGATTGAAACATTCATATTAATGACAAAAAAGTGAATAAAGTGTAATGTTTTCACTTTGTATTTTTCTTAAACTTTTGGGATAATATTGGGCACACATTGTGCATTTCAATGAAAATATTGCAGTACAAAGTAGAAATACAAAACGTACAATTAGGCGAACTTATAAAGCACACTGGTGCACATTTGTGATGACAACAAAAACTGCCTCTAAGATTTTAATAGACAGGAACAAATGGATGTTTTCTAGGCCTTCTGCATTTGGGAACAATAAAATGGTCAACAGAGGGAACTGAAAGTGTAAACACTATTGTGAGTATTTGATCAATATTTGATTTGAATGTATGCATTAAAGGGTGCTGATCTACAGCATACCTTGTTGCTGCTTGTATGAGATGGATTTTTTGTACTAATACATGTTTTGGTTAACAATGTTATTTATGGTATTCATAAAACTATTGTAAATCTAGTTGCAGAGTGAAATATATAAACATATACATGCTATATTTCCACTAAATTGCCGTTCTATTACAGAAAGCTGACAACCTGAGCGGTTTAAAAATAGCTCAATTAATATGCTAATTTAATTAAGTTTCAGTGCTATTATCGAAAAATTGTTATAATATATGACTGCAACATCACACCACGCTGAGTGCAAGAGTGTTTAAGTTGAGCCACTGTGACCTTTGGTCACATTTAACGCTAATGCTTTATTAAATTAATAATACTTATAACAATAATTTCACTGATGTTTTAATACAAAATTGTCGTTTATGTTGGTTCACAGACTCTCAAGATAATTAAAAAATGAACACACTATTAAAAAAAAAAAACCGCTTAAAATCATTTCGACATTTTTATATATGAAGGTCGTCGATTGGTCCTCTGTACCAACGTGACCTCTGTAAACCAATCAGATCACAGTGCGTTATTTTCGAAAAATATTGCCTCCTATTTTGTTGACAAGAGATCATTTTAAGAAGGGGGGTTTTCTTTATCTTACCATCTCTGGCGAAGACTGACAGCCAATTTGTATTTTTTGCCCAATCTAAGCACAAAAGGACATTAATGACATTCTGTAAAACCAATAGGCACTTAGTATTTCATTCTTTGTAGGCGGGGAATTCCGGGGATCCTTCTGGTCAAAAAGAATTTCGCAGTTTCTCTGTAGTTCTCGCGGGAGTTCAGCCTGCTTGCCCGACGAAGAGATCTCGCGAGATTTGCTCTCGAGCGGAGCTGGTGTGTGTTAGGAGGAGGGCGAAGGGAGGGGGGGGGCTGCCCACAAAAGATGTGTAGTATTTATTTATTTAAATAAAAAATGGCCGCCGCAGAGAGCGGAGAGGAGAGACTGTAAGTGTGAATTAGCTACATAAGCTCTCATTTCAGTGTCTGTGCTGATTAGGAGCCCTAGCTATATACCACGCAGCGTGTAATTTAGACCTTTTAATTTATCGCACGTTTATTGTTAGCTAGTATAGAGAGGCGGGGAGAATACGTCAGAGTGTTTTCTCCCGCTTTAACGTTTCAGTGGGATGAGAAGAAAATTAATTTGCGCGTTTGGTGGGAGGAGGAGTGTTTGTCTGTGTCATTTTCTGACGTTTCTGAAAACTCCTTTGCTTTGTTGCGGGCTAAAGTTAGTGTAATTATTAGTGTTTTGTGGTGAATGAGTAGCTTCCTTTTCTAGTTTTTGTACTTGCCAGGCTCCCTCCACACCCCTTTGTAAGCAGATTTTTTAATTCAGCCTCGCCAGCCGCCTGCTAACTTGTAGCCTGTTGGCTAGCTACTTATCTGCTTCTCAGAGTGAACCTGCAAAAGAAACTCATTTGCGCAAATTTGGTCTTAAATCCTGTCCTCGTTGTGACGTTAGACTAAAAAATGTGCGAACTGCTGTCCGATCTCTCTCATTTCGGCGTTTAGCAAGCTAGCTCGCTGTATAATTTGGCAGCCTTGTACATTGCGTAATGACTTTATTTTTATTATTGAAGGGAAAGTGGTTGTTAGACTCGGTATTTTTTGCTGTAATGTGTGTATTTGTGGTGCGGGTCCTTTGTATGTTTCTGTGGAGAAACGTGTAAGTGTATTTAATCTTTAACGTGCAACTTGGTGCGCATACGGCATGTTAGGTAGTGGTAAGTTTCCTACATGTGTTTCGGTAAAAATCACTGTTCAGAAGAAAAACAATATAAAGGCTGTAGATAAAATAGAGCTGCGACCTCTTGCAGCGTGTGATTTTTATATTTAGTTTCATGTGTGCACAATAATATGAGAAAGACAGCTTGTTGGATGGGCTTGTTGCGTCATTTGTTATGCTTGGGGAAAGACTGGAGGTTAGCATCTTTATGCATTTAAAATTGTTTTGCACACACGGCTGTCTAATTGTACATGTGTTCCTAGATGTATTAATAAATCCTGTGCTAAAATGTGTAAAATCTTCCGCCCTTGAGGAGCCATAGCTAGCTGTTTGACGTATGAAAATGATCCGTGTCTTCTAGGTACACCGTGTGATTTGCGTTGCCAAATTTGGAAAAACGTTTTTAAATGGAAACACTTCATACGTGAAAAATAAATGTTCCGTATAAAACGAGATTTTATTCAGATACCAGCGGGCAATACGAGATCTTTTACGGGCAAAATAGCGTGTGATGGGGATGCAGTGTACATTGGTGTGAGTTAGCTATTCCTTAACATTTTAGCTGGACAGGAGCCGCACTCACTGCTGTCTATAAGTGCGTCACTACTGGAAAAACACGGTATGATTTTGGAAATTGCGTGCATTGCTTTGGGACATTAACACGCAATATAACTGAAACAAAAATGTTTATATTAAAGATGAAGCAGTAGTTTTTTTTTTTTCATATACATATTTGGTATAAAACAGGCCACTTGTAATGCCTGGGTGTTTTTTTTTTTTTTTTTTTTTTTTTTTTTTTTATCCTTCAATTAAAATGTCCATGTAGTGAGAGAACACACAGATGACATGTTTCAAAGCAGAAGCTGTTAATAAAAATATATAATTTAAATGTTTAATTTGTTGATAACTGAAAAATGAAGGCATTGATATTTTAGTGTTCTAGTTAGTATGCCACATGGTAGTTTTTTGTGTGTGAATGACACTTTGTTATAATAAAAAATGTCGCATGAATTGTTTTGTGATTTAACAATATGTAACTCATGACTTGTGCACAGCTTGCCTTTATGTCTGATTTCTGAGCTGTTTTCTTTGTTTTTCATACTGAAAGCATCTGAAGTTAAATTAATTCTGAAAGTAAACATCGAAGGAAAGCACACCTATCCTCTAGTCAGGAATACTTAATCTGGGCATGTGAATGATCCAGCAAGGAAGGATTTAGCAATTTTCTTTAATACCCAGCTTCTACCTGGAATAGTAATGAAGTCTGTTTAAATCACAGGAAATGGCAAATCCATTAGGTGTTTCACATCCAAACCTTATGTAAGTGAACTTAGACCGAAAGTGAGCAATCAGACCTATTATTTGAATTTGGGAGAATGCTGAGTGCGTCGTAGCAGTTCTGCTTTCAAGGAGTGAGAGTTTCTGTTATAATCAGACCTCCATGCACTTTCATTTCAGCTGGTTGCCATTTAGTGGTGGTGTCATAAGAGCCCAGTTTTAAAGCTTTTGAAAGATTTATACAAATTTTCAACATGTTTAATATGTAAAATACATTTGCTGCAATGCAAGCTTTTCAGTCTTGCTTATGAAATTTGGTTGAACTAAAATAACTTGGAATCAGTTGAAGGTGTATGTGTGCCCCGCTACCCCACAGTGCTCGGTTGTCAAGGGGTGGGTTTTTACTAAGGGCTAATCAAGTAACGATGTATTTTTTGCTAAATTGCAAATACGTGCTATGTTTTAAAGTGGATTTATGATTATTATTCTAATATAAAAAAGCACCATATCTGGCATTAAATTATTTTACAGCTTTTCTTTGAAAGCTGCCACCTCCTGTTTTTTCTCTGCTGTAATTTTCCACAAAATGTTCATTTATTTTCGAAAAATGTTTTCTTGTAATATTTAGAAGCATGGTGCATTTTGTAAAATATTAAGGAACATTCTGAATACTTACTAATGACACACGTAAACATCCTTACAGATTTTGCATAAACATTTGCTTTATTTAATCTGTCACATGTACAGAGCTAAATAGAGCCTGCTGCATAATAAAGTACCATTAAAGAGGGTGATCAATCTGTCATTGATTTTTTTTTTGTGCTCATTCTATGTTAGTGTACTGTTACATTGTGAAGAGAAATTGAATTGTTTAAATGTTTTTGCCAGTCTACTCACTGGTTTCCTAATATAGTATTACCACTCAAGACCTTTGCTATGCGTTGATCCCTGAGTAAGGACACTGGTGTTGTAGCCTTGTCAGTAGATTTGTGGGAAAATGTTCTGCTTGTGAGGATCGACCCTTTGGACTCACCTAGGGATATGAGATTTATTTATTTTTGTTCCAAATACACCAATACAGAGAGGCTGCTTTTCCGTAGACTTTTTTTTTTTTCCCTGTTTTTGTTGTTAATTCTCTGAAAGTGCACTTTTAGTAGTATGACATCAGAAAAAGATTTTGGATGCCAGTTTTGGGGCAATGTAGGGACTGATTTTAGATATTTGGTAAGATTTGTATTGCAGAAGACCTTAACATAATCCAACTTATTAATTATTGCCCCCCCTAAACATAATGCCCTTTTTTCATGTGTCTTCACAAATACCGCCACAGCGGAAAGAGCACAAGACGTTATACTCAACCAGCACGCTGGCTTAGTAAACAACTCACGTTTACAAGTGAGTTGAGTTATCAAGAAATATAAAAATTGAAGATGGTTTATTTAATGTGTGAAACAATGCAAAACTGTTTGTCGATGGTCCTATAGAATTTCATGATGAATCTGGTTGAAACATTGATTCTGTTGCACCACAAAAACATTTCCTATTGGGATATCAAAACGGAACTAAGTGAATTGAATCACTTTGCAAGTTATTAAAATTTGGTATATTTGATACTTAGATTGTATGCATATTTTTTTTTTATTGGGAATGTTTTATTACTTTTAAGTAAAATTACTTTGTGAAATTTTATAAATACAAATTTAACTCTACAGTATTTTTTGTTTTGGGGAAGATGTTTTGGAGCCACATTCACTTATGGTTGTTGCTTGAAAAGATAAAGTCTAGGACTTTTTTTGAATATCAGTGAATTTTATACTTTTACAGTTTTTCTACGAATGAGAAATGTAGGTAAGAATCTTGCAGTTAAAATCAGAATCACTTTCATTTTTTCTCCATGATACAGGCCAGGCCTACATTTACATGTTAGGAGAATATCTCAGGGTTTGGTCACAAAAGCACAGCAATTTCATACCGTAATCACAGGTATTCATTCAGCATGTAAGGTTATTGTAGCTGTAGATTAGCAGGTGAGAAGGCTGCCCACAAGCTGCAGTTATAATTGGCATCACTCCCAAGTTATTAGCCACCAGAAATAATATAATGTTTTATTGTTCTGTAAAAAGAAGTGATTTCCTTACGTCTTACTAAAAAACAGGAACTTGAGATGACTTGTAGTCACAAACCTCTTAATTTCCCTACAATATTTTGTACCAGATGTTAAACATTTTACGAAACTAGTTTGCATTAAGATAAGGTCACAGATTTTCTCTATGAGCAGTGAATACATTTAATAAAAATTCTGCTAATTTTGTCCCGCTGATGTTCTTTTGAAGAACACCACAGAGGTTTATTAAAGTGTATACTGATTGTTCAGAAGCACACCTGACATAATAATTATACGGTCTACATAATAAAATATATAATTTATTAGAATAACTTGCAAAGTGATGATTTTCTTAAGTTATGTAAATAAATTACCCGATTGTACAACTAATCTCCAAGGTGTATTTGATGGATGCGAATAGAGATGTATAACAGCAGATAATATTTAACATTTTAAAATGTACCTGTATTAATTTAAAATATGTGGCGAGTATTGTCGGGAAACACTGGAGTATTATTTAGCGGTACAAAATATAATTTTGGGAAAATGAACTTTCCACTTGTCAGTTACATAATGATTTCTCAGGCACAGAAAATCATGTTCCCAGTCAGTCACAAAAATATTCAGAATTTATGCATTTGAAAAAGATTAATCACAATTCGTTTTGTAGCAAAGTTGAGACTTTCATTTTAATGAATAAAGCCTTTTGTAAGGCATTCTGTATTTGGGTGTGACTGTGCAATTTTTATTCCCTCAATGAGAAGACTCACTTCTAGATGAATTTTAGTCATGTGCATTTATGCAGTGGACTTGCAAGTACTGGTTACTACATTTGTTTTGTCTTCGCTTTTTGCCATGGTGAGAATTTGCAACATTTAGTTCTAAGGTTTCATTTTTTTCCTGCCTGTGTTGCTTGAATACTTTTAAATACTGTATATAACTTAGTAAATCTGCGATGCCAAAACATTATGACAAATTCAAACGAGAAAACCATGCCAAACTGTATGGTAGTCACCATATATTTTGGTGGCCTGAACCTAATTTATAGCCTATAAAAGTACAGTAGTAACAAAGCCAGTACCATTAGTGTGTATGCTAACAGCATTGCTTTAGTGTGACCTGTCTATCTCTGGATTAACCTTTTTTATTAGAAAATGTGGTCAAATACCAGCAGGTTAGCCTTAACGTTAAACACATTTGTATACAAACTGTAGGTTGTGTTCTCCACTCTCCACTACAGACGTTGGTGCTGTCTGCTGGTGCAGCAGTGAATCTCTTTCTGTCAGACACCAGAAACCACAAGGCACCAAAGCGGCTGCAGCAGCTGTGAAGATATGCAGTATGAGACCTGTTCAACTCCGTCTTCCCCCTCCGGGGTGACGGAGCCAATTATGTTGTAATGATGTGCAGTTTAACATTAAAAAAAAAAAAAAAAAAAAAGTTCGTAGTCTACATCCTTCCACAAACATCCGGGGCACAGGACTCGGGAGTGACCTCTGCTGTTTAACGTGCTTGTGAGCATCAGTGAGATAAGGAACTTTCATATGATCAATCTTATGATTTGCAGAGCAAGTGGATGTTTTCTGAAGCAGTTTTTGAAGGCTGAGGCCACAGGGTTGTGGGTCTGCCCTTATGGCATTGACTAAATGTGTGGTCGTGGTCATCTTTCTATAGGGAGTCATTGTAGATCACTGCTTGAGGCTTTTTATTTGAGCGTTTGGGCCTTGCTGGGTGGCTTACCTTCAACACGCCGAGATGCTCACAAGAACAGCGCTTTCATATCCAAACCACATCCTTCCTTTTCGCTAAATAATTTGGGTCGTAAAGCCTTTTTTGTCTAAGGGGGTGAGGCAGAGATGATTTGTTTGATGTGTTGTCAGAACGTGGCTGTAGCTATTGCTGCTACCCTATACAGGAAGTTGTCTTGTTAACCACAGATGGCTTGTTTGTTCTAAGTTATTACTTTATCTAGTTTTCTTTTGTATTTTTGGTAACTTCATTGATGAAGTTACGTTACATTCAGTATGCAATTTTTCTGTGACAGGAATGTAATTAAGCGCATAGCCTGAACAGACAGTCCGCCTCATATTCAAAATGTTTAAAAACCGGCTAGAGCATTTCTGTAAGCCACCCAATCTCAGATCAGCCATCATAACTCAAACACACCAAAACCCAGTAACCCATAACTTCACCTGCTTCTTCCCAGTGCTTGGAAACTTGCATGAAATGGCATGTGTCTGGTTGAAAATGTTGAAATGCTTTTGTATTGTATTTCGTGACCTGTTCTTTAGCACCGATGACTATTCCATGTCATTTGTGCATGTCACAGGATGTTGCCACAGGAGAGAAAAGGGTTTGCTGCTATTTTGAACAGTTGGACACAGTTTGTATAAGAATGGCTTCTTATGGAAAATATAGTAATAACACAACTATAATAACGTGTCACCTACGCCCCCTTCCATTTTCTTTCTGTTATGTATCTTATCCACTGTTTGAATTTCAGACAGTATATTTCAACTAACAGCTGCTTGTTTACTTTCATATGATTAATAGATTTTTTTTTTTTTTTAGATTTAATTACTAATGAACTATATCAGTGGGTTTTTTAATTATACTTTTTTGCTGTCATCATATAGTTCATTTTGTTAAAGTGGGAAGTTTAGAATTAATATTTCCTTGGCCAGTCTTTTCCTGGCTGTTTGTACTGGTCCCTGGCCAATTCCTTTCGGAATTTTAAATTAAATTTTAAATAAGATCCAACCGTGAAGTGAAAGTGCTGACTTTTGGTTTTTGTTAGAAAATTTATGTCCACATTTGACACTCGAGTAAAGTCCTCTGGAGTCTTAATATGATCTCAGTAATTTTGACGACAGTTTCTTAGAGGAGTTAAGGTGTTCTATTGAAAATGTTTGTACAGGATTGCGCATGATCTTTAATATGGTTGTAAATGTGATATTTGCACATTTTCAGCATCGGTGTTCCTTTTCTTTCCTTCTCTGTCCTTTTCTTTCCTTCTCTGTCCTTTTCACTGATCTGTATGATGGCGTTTGGGCTATTAACTTTGTTCAGTTTGCTATTAGCACTTTTATCGTTGATGGTTCTTTAATTGGTCAGCTCTTACCATGTTTTTGTAATGTTTGCGGAGTTTGTGTTGACATCACAGCCATCCTGCTCCTGCAGCCATTTTATTAGCCACAGTTGTGCTCCTGTAACCCACTGCCCCCCAGTATAGCAGGACAAAAATGATATTTTACTGCATAGAAATGATGGGTCTTGCATTCCGGTGAGAACTGTGTCTATACAGGTCTTTGTTTATAGCCTCTTTCCCTCTTATTACTCCATACGGGTAACTACTCTATACACCAGTGTTTTTTTTCCTTAGAAGTGAGTATGCTGTTTATAGACGGAAGCTCTCGTTAGATGTCATTTATTAATTGGATCCGTCAATAGATGTAGTTTCTTCATTGAGAAGATTGCGCTAATTGAACCATAAAGAGCCCCAGCTGGGTTACACTGTTCTCAGGCCTAATTTAAAATAATGTTTGATTAGGGTCTGTGCTCGTTTTCGTGGCTTCTTTTATTTTTTTGTAAGATGCCCCTTTATAACATTGTATTGTTTTAGTTAATAGATTAGCATGTGTGTTCTTCTCCATGCTTAATTATTCGTTTTCAGTTTAAGCGCTGTGCTTTTATGGTAAGTGGTGACATTTTTTTGTGACTGAAGTGTATATATATTGTTCATTCTTTAATCTACAAGATTGAGTGCGTGTGCTTGCAGTGTTTTTAAGGGATTAGAAATGTAAAGTAATTGTTACTTAATTAAACAGATGTAAATTAGGGTTGCAACTAACAATTGTGTTGAAAATTGATTAATTTTGATAATTGAGTAATCAGAAGATGGACAGTTGGGTTTTTTTAAGAATATACTTTAAAATGTGTGTTGAATATTCAAAACGTGCTTGCTGAGGGAACTGATATGATAGGCTCAGTCTGACTGTGTGACAAATTTGTCTTATAAATGTATTCATTATGTACATTAATGACATTATTATTAATGCTGAACGTTTAACATTTTAAATTTGTACAATCAGCAGTGCTCTCAGTATTCACACACACACACACACACACACACACACACACACCTAAGAAATGTGAGCTATGAATATTTCATATCTGTTGTGCAGTATATTTTATTTGCAGTCTGTAAATGTAGAGATTCTCTTTCACTATTTCTATGTTGTCATTATTATATGTTTTTGCCATTTTGCTATATCCTTGTTGCTGCAACACTGAATTTCCCAGATGTGGCACTAATAAAAGATTATCTTAAACTTTCAACATTCCTTCCTGACAAAGGTCATAAGACCTAAAGAGGAAAACGTGGGGGTCAAGAGTGTGATTTGTCAGGATATTTGATTATAATGCTATATATGTAATGCAAATGCGGGTTTCCACATGATTAAATGTGCGTATAAAAGACAAGACGTGAGCTGTGGGGAAAACCACATGGTGATCTTGCTGTGTTCTGTAGTTGTTAAAAAAGGTGAAAGGGGTTTACTTACTTTCACATTGCTACCTTATTCTGACGGTAAAACTGAGAAGTGATTGGTTAATTTTGTGTCCTGGGCAACTCCAAACATTTTTTTCATGACAGGTTAGAAAAGGACAGGTGATTCCTACATGCTGCTTCAGTCCATCTCAGCTGAAAAATCGAGCTGTTCGCACATTACACATTGTCTATAAACATAGATCACGGTGACTCTTCTTATTTCTGAGATTATTTGGAAGGAGTCTGTCACTAAAATGACTATAAGGACACAGTAAATAATTAGTCATTGAAACTGAAAAAACGCATGATGTTTGTAACAACGGAACAAATTCAGTGTTTAATTTACTGCACTGCATAATAATTACATAGTACATATGTAATTATCAGTGGTTCTTAACCTTTTTTGAGTCACGGACCCCTTAAAGAATCTGAAGAAAGCTATGGATCCCCTCCCTAGAAATATTCACTTAAACACAGCTTTGCATGCAGTTAATATATATACTTTATTGAAATTTGATTGCTTAGCGGTTGGTGCTGTTAGCAGTGGCAGGGTGGGTGCACTTTGATTTTTTTCAATGGGATGCCATTGATTGGGACGGTGGGGGGGGGGGGCAGTACAGTGAATGTAAATGTTGTTTATCTGACCCTCACTGAAATCCATCCATTGACCCCAGGTTAAGAACCCCTGATGTAGTTGATAAAAGTATATATATTTCTTTACACATCTTGCCAGTAGTACATAATTCAGTTTCTAAATAAATCATTTGTATCAAGACTCATGATAGCACAGAATTACTGAAGAGCTGCAAGAAGCTGAGATTAAAGTTTTTGTATTTCTTTTGAAATAAACCAAATACATGCTTAGTATTAAAAACTCTCTCTGTCCTTCTTCCTGCCTGTGACATCATAGGCAGGATGTATGGCCAGTTACAAAAATTGTTCTCAATTAATTTAATAATTATTGATGACATTGATTAATCATTGCAGAGCTAACTTTAATTCCCCCCCCCCCCACCACCACAACTAGCTCATAATTTGTTCTGATTATGGAGTTAGCTATCCATGATCCTCAAAAATATTATAAATATAAGTAATAATTTTTTTAAATTAATTTTTACAAAACAGGTGCAGTCATGAAATGGTTAGGAAGTCTGGCCCCCGACACTCCTTATTCTCAGGATGACAGTGTGGCTGGTTGGGTGTCTGGTTTGAGCAGACCACTCCAGTGAGTTCAGGTGTTGTTATGCTGTCTTCTGCGTGGTGTTAATGGTAAAGTAGGCTCTGACGGAGACTGTTTATTGGCAAGCTCTTTACGTCTTTAAGTGTATTGCACCAAGTTTTCATGGGAGCAATACACTTAAATATGTAATTTTCATGTTTTGACAGTTTTTTTTTTTTTTTGGGTTACACTTACACAATGGATTAGAGGTGTTGCACCTCTGCAGAAGGGACAAAAGTTATAGGTTGTGAGAGGAGGCAGGAGTGATGCAGGTGGCTTTGTGGGGAAGGGAGAGGGAGGTGTGGGATTGGACTGGCTTTGAAAGTCAAAGGTCAGCTTTAGTTAGTGGCTTGTACACTTAGTTTTTGGAGATATGGTCCATTTCATGTTATTTTTCCATCCTTTCTGGAAGGAATACTTTCCCAAGCTGATTTTATATGTAAAGAAAAGCATTTTCTGAGCGCAGCAAAGGGTTACTTGGAAAATATGAAAAATACAAAGCAGGAACGCATTTCCATGTGCAAGATGGTTTTTACGGTGTCGTACAGCAGCATGTTTTGGGAACAGATTTTTGGAAGTGAGATTTGGAACATGATTGGGTATTTGTTGGTGTTCTGAATACTGAGTGCCTTGAAGTGTATGTTGTCTCAATGGGAGTTCTCCTGATGAGGTTAGTGAAGAAAGGATGACTGGTGGAAGGATACTTTATATTAATCACATCACTATAAAATATGGTATTGTCGCCTTTTTTGTGGCTTTTGTGCTGAACCTTCACAGTCACAAAGTCGTTGCACAATGTACATAAAACATCTTCACTGCTTCCTCTTAAAGTTTGTGATGTTTTCAAATTTTTTTTTTTTAACTATTATATCTTCACAACAACCTTTACCTATCTGCGTTATATCAAGCAAACCCTCTGTCAGGCAGTTAAACTGCACAACACATCTTACAGTTGTCATTCTAATGACCTCCCTTAAATTCAGTATATACCCAGAAGCAACACCTTAATGTTTTTTTGGTAAATCTTCTGCCAACAGTTGTTGGAGCTGTCAGGGGATGCTACAATACAAACAGAGGCTGGGAGAAACCATGTTAATGCTGGAGGGCTGATATTAAAGCATGACCAGATAGTCCTGACATTTTTTGCTGCTAAAGGTGACGATCTAGCAGCCTAGTTGAAAAGATGGATATCCAGCAGTCTGCTACGTAGACTGATATTACATTAATCATTTTAAATCGCTGATAAATCTGGAACTGATCTATTTGGAAGAAAACATATTTCATATTTAGTGGTTCAGTATTTTTAAAAGGGAGTAGTTTTCAATACAGATGTTTTTTGTTCAAACTGAAATGGTGTTTAAGGCAAAGTGTATGAACTGGAAGGGGCTCCACACAGCCTGGTAGCTATAAACATTTGGCTGTTAGGGCACATGACCTAGATGAGGTGGTATTGATGGCTCAGTAAACCAAGTTATCTGTCTGGCTCCTCTCGTCAGTGTAGGGCCAGAGCTTTCAGGGTTTTTTTGCCAGGCAGGAAGCGAGCAGCTAAACTCTCAGCAGCGTTTTTGCTTTTTTCCTTTCTTCAGTGCCTTTCATGTTTCCCTGCGCCAGTATCACTCCGCATTGGCCAACATCACCCAGCACGCGTGTGCGTTCACGCACCGCATATGGCACGCGTGCGAGCTGGTGGATTTGTAGGCGCGCTGCACGTCAAACGCTCCTTTAACGTTTGGCTAGCGTAGTTGCGAAACACGCATTTTGTTTTGTTGCTCTTCTTTATTCAAGCTACCAGATGGATAAATAGTTTTTTTATTTTTTTTAAACTTGTTGGAACACACTTGCTGTACACTTGGGCCTCACGCCTATGTAATCTGGCAAAGCAGCTTTGAATGAAAGCATCATGTCTCTGGCACATCAAAGCCCTTGTTATGATTAAAATGTACACATATTCGTCAGCACTTTAGGTCAGTAGAAGCTGTGTACGTTGTAAAAGTTGAAATGCTCATAAATGGAGGGTGAATACCTCCTTTTTCAGAAAACCCCCCTGCATAATGCCACCTTTCTCTGTGATCATCACTTTAGCATGGAATTTGGGACGTGGCCTATTTATGGAGTTTTTCGTTATAGCCGTAAATATTAATCCTGGGAAACCTAACCTATGTTGGATTTTATAATATCCATCTTTGTTACTTGGACAACCAGTTACAGGTCCTATTTACGGTTAGTAGTTCATGTTTGCAGATTGCGTGGAATTCATAATTGATGCGATTAACTGAAAAGAACACCAAATTGTAGCTTGCTGTATGCATAAAGGGGGTTTGTGGAGGAAGACGTTTGGAGATGAGCAGAACATTTTGACACCATTTTAAGAGGTTTGGTAAGTCAGATGTGAGGTTTACTAACCTGCCTGCAGAACACTTGTATTCATTTGGCTGATATCTCCTGTTGTGTCTCATTTGGGAATTACAAAGTATAGTGTATTTTTTTTTTCCATTATTGCAGATTCTTTACTAAGTAAATAAGAACTTAATTTCATATAGTTCCCATTTATTAAATGTCATAGAATTGCTTATGCTTGTAACTGCACAATTGAAACCTAACTAGCTGGCAAGGTGTGATAATTTAATACGTCAGGTTGATATTCCAGGGCTTTTATTCATGTATTTGTTCATAACAAATCTCCACACATTTCAGCCCTCCTCTATCACAATTTCAAAATGGTTTTGTTGAAAGGTATTGGAAATGAATTAAATATGACTTGTATGACTGCTTCTGAGAGTTTGGCATAAAACAGCTCTATTGAATGTATGAATAAATTAACAAATAGAAGAATAAGGGCTCCAGTAAGGAATCAGTTTTGTCATCTTTTGTTTTATGCATATTATTCTCGTTTAAAAGCAAATGAGGCAACTTGTGAAAGTCAGGTGAGACAGTGATGTTGTTCTGTAGCTATGATGAGGCGACGGGCTGGGGTAGGCTTGCTTATAGCTCCCCGGCTCTGCTGCCATGTGTTGGAGTTCTCCCCGGTGAACG
>JABJVR010000087.1:4800235-4828373 GCA_025773905.1 Chitala chitala
TCGCCTCGCTTCGCTTCGCCACTTCTAGTGTGCACTGCACCACTGGTACGTTTTTGCTGTGTTGGATAACGGCCCCTTGCCTCGCTTCGCCACTTCTAGTGTGCACTGCACCACCGGTACGTTTTTGCCGTGTTGGATAACGGCCCCTCGCCTCGTTTCGCTTCGCCACTTCTAGTGTGCACTGCACCACCGGTACGTTTTTGCTGTGTTGGATAACGGCCCCTCGCCTCGTTTCGCTTCGTTTCTCTACTTCTAATGTGCACTGCACCACTGGAACGTTTTTGCCGTGTTGGATAACGGCCCCTCACCTCGTTTCGCTTCGTTTCTCTACTTCTAATGTGCACTGCACCACCGGTACGTTTTTGCTGTGTTGGATAACGGCCCCTCGCCTCGCCTCGTTTTGCCTCGTTTTGCACTTCACCACCGGTACATTTTTGCTTTTACTTGTCAAAAGAGATAAAGGTCCTTTTTGCACTAAAAGGAGGAAGCACTTTTATGACATTGTAATTATTGTGGTGTAGAAGTGGTCACCCAGAATGCATTGCTGAAAGACTGCCAGCAGTGCACATGCTCAGTTGTTTTGGGTTCTGCAGCAGTATTCACAAATGTCTTTTTTTCTTAATGTTTTTGCATTTAATTCTTTTGTTATTGTTTTTTTTATTTTTCTCTGGAGGCAAAATCACCTTTTAGGTGCAAACATAACCAGTTCACCATCCAAGCCAAAAAGAGAGACGCAGTGAAACAACTGTTATGACATCTTTAATTCTGTAATTAAAATGGATCTTAACTGAAGTGTCATGTAATGTTGAATGAAATAATTATTTATGGCACATTTTTGTGATTTAACTATTTGACATTGATTACAATTAGCATGTTGTTTCTTGATGTTTCTCTAACATTTTCTTACCTAATTGAATGTAGAAAAATATAAAATGTTTGTGTAAATGTTTGTCATGATTTATGTCTCATGTTAGAAGGTCCAAATGGTGACTGTTAGAGGTACATAATTGTGGACGTTATTTGTGTGTACAGAAGTGCAGTTTGTGGCACACAGTATGTTGTTGTGAGAGACAGCTCTGAATGCACTCTCGTCTGCAGTGAGAAGTGGACCTCAAAAGTGTGTTATATAAAGTCACCAGTGTAGCTGTTAAATAAAATTAAAACCCTTTCCAATAAAAAAACTTTTCAGTAATAAAAAAAACAACACTAATTATAAGGATGCACATGCAAACATACAGGTAAGAGAAATTCGTAAGGCGTGTTTAGAATCGTTTTTCTTCTTGTCCCTCTGTGTTCCAGTTGTTATTACTTAAGTGTATGATGTGAAGCCTGATGTCACATGATCAGAATAACCAAATTCAAATGGGAAACATACAAATGTAGAATTATGTGCCCCTAACATGACACTGTACTGTGCTTTAAATGATAAACAGCAGGTCCTTGTCTGTGTTATGGCTCTATGGCTCTAACACTAATGAAGCTTCAGTTCAGCTAGACTGGTGCTCTACACCTCAAAAATAGCTTTTTTGGTCATAATTCTCTTTTTTCAGACACTTATTGAAAAAAATGATCAGTGTTTCCTGAGTTGTTTTAAAAAACTTTTTTTTGGGAGCTGGTAAATCCATGTACACGCGCACACACAAACGCACGCAGTCACGCACACACAAAGTTGGTGCTTGTCAGGAGTGTCCTGTGGAAAGTGTGGAAAATATCCACAGCTGAATGTTTGACGGGCATGCCAGGACATCATCAGCCTGTTCAGTGTGTTCAGGTCCCTTTCTGTGGGGAAGCCCCGGAGTGGGCAGGACAGCCTCTGTGTTCAGCTCGGGGACAAATGACCTGCCTGTCAAGGTCCAGGGAAGCCTCAGAGTGTCCTGCCCTCACACACCCTAAATCACTCTTATTAATAGTCTGCTGCACCGATAATGATTTCATGCCTGGCAGGGCAAGTGACAGGGAGCATTGTGTCTCAGCAAGGTGTGGGGGGGGGGCAGGCAGGATTGATTTCTAAGTCGTACTTTGATGCTGCATAATCGGACATTGTGAGGTGCGCTGTAGGGCATTCCCTGTGGGTGCGGGGACAGTGTGGTGTAGTGTGGCACCCCGGGCACCTGGCCCACTTCAGCCCATCGTTGGGTTTACAGGGGGCTCTTCTGCAGGGTCCCCCCTGAGTGCTGTCCTCTTGGGAATAAAACCAGTCACGGATGATAACAGGCCCTGGAGACAGACTGACCTGATGCACACGCCAGTCAGAGATGCTTTGAACATTCATGCTTGCTCTTATGTAACATTTACAAAACGTGCAGTGTGGATTTTCAGTCTTGTGTAAATTTCAGTGCTTATGTAGTAATTCGAAGCTCCAGTAGCTTCCAGGTCACACATTTCTCACGCAGAGGTTGAATGAGGAGGTTTATCTTTGTGCTTTTGTGAATAATAAAGAAAATCTAATTTATTTTTCAGCCCAGAAGGGAAAGCCTTCCGTTCCAAAGTGGAGCTGATCGCGTACTTCCAAAAGGTAGGAGATACCACCACTGACCCTAATGACTTTGACTTCACGGTTACGGGTCGTGGAAGTCCGTCGCGGCGAGAGAAGAAGCCGGCCAAGAAGGCCAAGGTGGTGAAAGCGTCAGGAAGGGGCAGAGGGCGGCCCAAAGGCAGCGGCAAGGTCCGGCAGGCGACGGAAGGCGTGGCGATGAAACGCGTGGTGGAGAAGAGCCCCGGCAAGCTGCTGGTGAAGATGCCCTTTGTCACGTCCAAGGCGGAGTCCGGGGGCCCGTCGGGGCAGGCCACGGGCACCAAAACGCGTCCGGGCCGGAAAAGAAAGCTGGAACAGGAGCCACAGACCGCTCCCAAAAAGAGGGGCCGCAAGCCTGCTGCTGCCGCTATGGCTGGGGGTGTGGTCTCCAGTGCTCCCTACGCAACATCCGCCGCTCTAGCTGCCGAAGCCAAGAAGAAGGCGCCAAAGGAGTCTTCCTCAAAGCCGGTGCAGGAGACGGCGCTGCCCATTAAGAAACGCAAGACGCGAGAGACTGTGGAGGAAATGGAGGCTCCTGCGGCGACAGCTGCCCCAGAGCTCGGAGCGGCGTCTGGGACGGGGGCGGGGACGGGGGTGGGGATGGCGACGCCCGGCGCCGACGTGCTGGAAAAGGGACAAAAGCTGCCAAAGAGCCCAGGGAGGAAGCACAAGGAGGGGCCTCAGGGCCCGGGGAGTGGGGGCAGTGGCAACAGCAGTCCCTCCAAGAGCCAAAAGAAGAAGGAGCGAGGGGTGCAGCAGCAGCACAAACACCACCACCACCACCATCACCACCACCACCACCCACACTCGCCCCCGCCCCCGCCGCTGCCCCCCTCGCAGCCCGCGCCGTACCCGAGCCACACGCACCAACGCTCCCACGGCCGAGCCGTGCAGGGACAGGGGGGGGCTCCGGGTCTCGAAGACAATGAGCCCCAGGACCTGAGCACCCCAAAGTCCTGGCAGGAAGACAAGCAACAGCAGCAGCCACAGCAGGTGCTGGTGGCCCACAGGGAGGTGTCCCGGGCCGACAGCTGTCCCAGCAGGGACACGCTCGCCAAGACTCAAGCACCCGCCGTGGCGGCCGACCTGAAAGGCAAGCACCGGGTGGGCGAGGGCATGGAGGGAAGGGAGATGAAGGACATTGTGCCCACGTCGGCTGTGCCCAGGCCCAGTCGGGAGGAGACGGTGGAGTCGAGGACGCCAGTCAGCGAGAGAGTGAGCTGACTGACTTCAGCAGGAGGGCAAGCGTGTGCAAAGGGTGGGAGAGATCGGCAGTGAGGGCAGCAGTTTTTTTGGAAAAAAAAGAAAAAATTGAAAAAAAAGAAAAAAGGAAATATGGTGTGTGTGTGTGAATGTGTGTGTGTGTGTGTGTGTGCGAGCGTGTGTGTATATATGTATAAACATATATATGTATATGTATATGTGTATATATATGTATATATATGTGTATATACATACATATACATGTATATATATGATAAAACAAAGGCAGCTGTTGTGTCTTGTTCTTTCTGTGGGTTGGGCTGTTTATCCAGCGATAATTACAAAATATATAAAAATTTTGCTTCCTTATAAATTTACTGGTTTTTTTTCATTTTTTTTTTTTTTTTTTTTTTTAGTTTTTTTTTTTTTTTTTATATGTACGTTTTCAAATCCCACCAACCACCCCTTGTTGTTTCTTTGTCAAAGCTTTATGGATGCGGAAGGTCTGCAAGGTCACCGTTTTTCCTCCCTCGATGTGGTCTGGATGTTTGGGATGCCAACAGACATGATTGTGTTACTTGCACATAGCACAAAATGTGGTTTTTGTCCATTTTGCAGCATACAGAGTGATGTGTCAGAAATTTGCAGCCACACATTGAATGACACAAATAAAGGAAATGTTTTTGCATTTTATCATCATAAATACTTAGATACAAGACTGCAGCTTTTTTTTTAAGCTGTGTTCCTTATTTAATGAAAGTCATTTTAAAGTTGCAAAATTTTTTTCGTCTTCAGTCTTCAAAAATGGTTCGTTTTGTAAACTATTCTTGTTAACAATGTTTCATAATGGTGTTTCAGGGAGTGAGAGTGATTTAAAAAAAAAAAAGACACTTGGCTATGTGTTGTTGGTAGATTAGAAACCGTTGCCTAGTGACCAACCCGGTGTTTGAGTTGTATGATGAGAGCTGGACCTGTTATAGTGCACACAAATTAACCTCTACTACTTACTTGCGTTTTTACATCTTGCTGACCTCTTTTCTGGCAAAGGAAATCTGGTCATACTGATATTGGCCTTTCACTTATTCCATTTGCACTCCTGGTTGCTATGACGTCCTCAAATGCTCCTTACAGAGTATTAGTACTGTCCTCACACAAGATGTTCATTTGGGCTTTTGGAACCTTGCAGAGTTCTGTTTCCATTGAAGCTTTGACCGTAGTATTTTTTTTCTGCCACAGTCAGATAAGAACTTCCTGTCAGCTGGTGAAGGGGAATGATGTCTGTGTACTTTCAAACTAAACACTCCTGTGGAGCTTCCATTTTGGGCTTTTGCATACAACCCCCTTCAATGCTAACTGAACGGTTACGTACATGCTTACCTGTTATAAATGCCGTTATTTTACAGTACCGTGGAGATGGCCGAAGTGTTGCACTCTCAATTAAGATGAAAGGAGAGCCCATCTCAGCATTGCGTTCTGTGCTTTTTTGGGGAGAATCTAAAAGTACTATAACCTGTAGCAGGAACAGCAGATGTATAACATGGATGGAGGTGTGTTCTGTTTAATGGTGGGGGGAGGGGCGGTGTCAGGTGAGCTTTGTGTAGCAGGCAGAGGGTGATGATTATTACTGTCTTGTTTTTGTTTTAAACAACTTTAAATCAAAAGGGCAGTGTGTTGGCCGTCCATGTTGCGTACCTCAGCAGCTCCTCCGTTTGCAGCAGGCTTGTTTGAATGGCAGCAGAGTCACTGCACACGCATACACACACACACACACGATGGTGACAGGGTGCACATGGCCCGCACCTCACCGCTTCCCTTTCTGGTTTTATTTTCTTATTTTACTCCATCCAAATTCCAGTCGTATAGTTTACTCAACACTTTGTGTTTTGTCAAGCAGAATTTATGTAACAAAATTGTGTTTGTTTTGAAGTAAAGACAACCAAAGAGTTTTAATTTTATTTTTTTATGTCCTTACTATTGCTGCCCTTCGTTATTGTTTGGGTAAAATAATTCTAATGTGATTACTCAAATATAATCAGTTAATGGTAATATCTTTAATTGCCCATGCTAAATGTCACTTTTTTAAAGTGCTGAATATTACATGATGTACGGTAATCAGCACTGCTTAAAATTGTAAGTGATATGGATGACATGAATTGTGTATTTCTGTATAATTATGAACAGATGGGATGTTTAAATTCTCTCCTTTATTATTCCAAAGACATCATTTTAAGTACCTGAATCCACTCAAGGAAGTTCTTCTTTGTCGTATTATGTATTTCTGAAATGATTTATGAAGTGTTTTAACTCATTTGAAAGAAAATTATACCTGTTATCTTCATTGAATGAAGCACCTTATGTTAAACGAACTGCATTAATTAAGAAATACAAAAATATGAAAAAGGAACGATCATATTACGTGAAATATTTGAGGCCCTTTCCTGTTTTCAGCAGACAGGCTGTTGATTCACCAAACATGACGATTTCTGTTTCATGTCCGGAGGTTGAGACCTGTACAATATCTCAGTACTCTCTGTTTGCATGCTCGCACATTCTGATTATTCCTCAGTTTCATTGTGAAGTCGGCTATTAGGAAATTAATAGGTTTAGTTTTGAGTAGTAATCCCAGTTGGTGGGTTAACAAGCCAAATATGTAGCACAAACTGGTTATGCATGCTACAGTTTACTGCTTTGTCGACGCTCCATTCCGAGACAGCGACTAAAGGAATAGGGATCATGCAGCCTAGTGCAGCTCACACACTCTGTACCAAAATCGGCGTTTGGTTTCCCTGATGCTCGGCGTCACATAAGAGTTTAGAAACATTCAGCCAGTAGGTTTCAGGACGTAATTTAGGTTCACATGCACACATACACGTTCATGGACGGACGACCGAGTCCCGATTGCGAGTGGTGATGTTAACCTCGTACCTGCGTATGCGTGCGTGTGGGCGGGTGTGTGTGTGTGTGGGCGGGCGTGTGCGTGCGACATACAGAATTGGCTTTAGCGCGAGTCCCACTTGCACACACAGACAACTGGAATACTAAAAACGGGCGGTTTTAATGGCTGCTACACCTCCAAGCTGCGCGACTCAACAAATTCACAGGTCTGGTCTTTTCAGTTCGTCTGCTGTGAGCCTTCTGTCTTGACTTAGGAATTTGCTGCTGTGCTGGTTGCAGTTCAGAATGTAAGTGCTTTGATTGTGGTGTGATTTAGTAAGAGACTGTGTCACGGTAGCAGTGAGGGGGGGTACTTCTGGTTGGTTTGCTCGTCTGTCAGTCTTTTTTTTTTTTTTTTTTTTTTCCCCCACCCTGCAAGAATGTACATGTATATTAAAGTGTGGCTAATGGCCTCCTGGGATTTACATACCCCCCCCCCCCCACACTGTTTTTTTTTTTTTCCCCATTATTATTATTTTTTTACATGCAAACATAGTTAATGGAACACGTGAATGATGTGCGTTATAAGAGAAGTTTGGATGAAGTTCTCAAAGTGAACGTGGAGAGACTTCCGGGCCCTCTGCTTTTTTTTAACAAGCTTTAAAGTGCTTCCTGTTTTTAAGTCCGTTAATTTATTGCACACTTGTACACGTTTTGCAGTTGAACAAACATCTGATTAGGTTTGAAATGCACAGGGCCAATGAAGACCCAGGCTGTACGGTTTGACATCAGTGTCTGATATTATTGGGAACCAAAGCGTAGCCTGTTTCGGCTGTCTGTTCTGCTGGTTCCAGCTGATCCACGACTTCACATCTAACTTTAACACACTCGAATGCCGAGAAACTGTTTCTGGGTTTATCCATCAATCTGCTGTTTAGGATAAAAAAAATCAATAAACATTTAGCGGCAAACCTGTCAGGTCCTGGTGTTTCCTGCTTTGTGTTTCTACTGTTGTCCTGTCAGTTTTTGGACTGTGCAGAAGACCACTAGTGATGTAGCTTTAGGTAACATTTATGGATGTTGTGGCTTTCCTAGATGATGGTACATGTCCGGCTGATTTTATTAGCTGTGTTTCAGGCACACAGAGAAGGCAGAGTTTGTTATGGAATCCATCGATTTAAGACAATGGAATTTTCAGTGTTAGACATTCATAAAAACCATTTAAAAACGTTTTGGTATAAATTCCTAGGCTGATGCTAATATGGCGTTACTCTACAGTAATGAATATTACTTATTCCCATGTCGCCATGACCAGATTTTAATGACTATCCCTGGAAAGGTTAATTAGGGTCCCTATTCAGAAATTTTTGTTTGCATCAAATTTTTCAAGTATTATCTGGCTACACTTTATTATCGAGTAATGATAGACTAGAATCTTTGTTATGGTGGAAAATCAGAGGCAGCCTGTAAAGTGGTTTCATTACCCTGTAAGGGATGACAGAACTGACAGTGTTGTCTTGCCCACTTGCTTACAATTGGCAGCTAATGCTCAATGACCATGATTTGAGTAACTGCATGTTGGCTGTTTTAATCAGTGATGAGGAAAATAATAAACAAACATCTTTTCATGTTGTATTATAATGTAATCTAAACCCCCCCGCTCCCCGAATTTGTTGTGCCTTAAACGTATCTCAGAATGAGAAATGGCAGAACATGTCAAAGGAAAGTGCTGCCTGCCAAGCTACTGCGTGTAGCATAGAGCGATGTAAGGCTCTACCAAGAGGAGAACAGCAGCCACGGGGACACCGATCCCTTGGAGATATAATGACGTGTCGTAAAGGTAACGTGTCGGTGACTGCTGTTTCAGCCAGAATCGGGCCGTGTTGACAAAACATTAGCAGTTTGGGCAGAAACAGAAGCAAGGCATGGCAAGCCGTGAGTCGAGCCTTGGACGGAATACAGCACTGCTTCAGATGCATCAGATGAGAGGATTCAGTTTGCCCCGAAGCACTTTCGCAAACTCCCTCCCTAAAATTGACTTTAATATGTTAAACGTGCTTTCAAGTATCAGACACTGATGTATCTCCTTGGACCAGCGGTATGCCTGCCACAATATCGACGGGGAACGAGAAATCAAGGCTGCCGAAAGACGTCTTAGAATCTAACGATCTTGAAAAGGACACAGTTTAAGGCGCTACCTGCTTTGTGTAAAAGACTGAATATCAGTTTCATACCCGCATGGCAAATGTACAGAGTTCTATTTATTAGGCAGTTTTAAAAGGTTTAATTTTAGCAGTGTGTACCTCTTTCACACACCAATATCCTAACCATGTAACTCATAAGTGGCATCCTATTTTTAGTATAATTTTTTTTTTTCTGTGTATGTTTAAGAATGCAACACTGACAATCAATCTTACAAAATTAAGTAGTTCACTGTATTTCAGAACATGTAATTTCTGTAAAGATTTTGTTACTTTATCATCACATTAATGAGTTAAGATGCATGGTAGAACGAACAGCGTGATCCGCATGCCAGTGGGACGAAGCGATCAGCTGACCGGTCCGAGTGTGGCCCAGCCTCCTCCTCCTCCTCGTGCCTTCCTCTCTGCCTTGGCTCTGGTGCGTACACCGGGGCCCTTAGGAAATGAGCAATCTTGCTCGAAAAGGGCTATGTAATATTTTCAAATCTGAAAGAACAATAAAAACATAAAATAAAAAGGTACGGGAAAATCGAGGCCCTGGTGTCTGCGAGCGTTGCCGTGGCGCGATACAGACCGCGATTCGGCACACCTCATTCGTGCGGCTCAATGGGCCAGGCGTTGCTTGTGTTTCCCAGCCACCTCGGTGACTCCAAGCACACCGCTTTACAGAGCATCATTTCGAGCACTCGCTCACACAGGGACCCGCCCCCCCCTCCCTTTAGGCCTGCCGGCACCGTGGGGGCGCGTCCCTGATCCGGACTTCACTCGAAGCGAAGCCCGAGGAGGAGAAGGCAGCTGGGACGCCGACACGGCAGACCCAAGCGATGCGGTGGTTGAACGCAATCTGTCCTGCAGGGCGGCGAGAAACCCTAATGTTTGTGACAGCAAAAGAGATTCATTAACTAAACAAAGATGAACCTCCAGGCATGAAGTCTGCAATGTCAATGCTGAGCACTGAGGAAGCCGATACAGCTGTATCGGTCTGTATCGGTCTGTATCTGTCTGAAAAGCACGGACAGCCTGGCTGCAACAGAGGGGATAGTGCCTTGTGTTGGAGATTGACTTGGGGGGTAGAAGTGGCCTTTGATTAAAGCTATAACCTTTTTTGTTTTCAAATAAACTACATGAAAAGTTTAAGGTGGGCTGATTAAATGTTTTCCCAAATAGGTTTCAATGCTGGTCTTTTTTTAATGCATGAAAGTTACTCATTTAAACAACAACAAAAAGAATACACATCCTGAATTCACCACCATCTTTTTTCATCAGTCACTCTCATGATATTAACTTAGTAAAAGTATATATACTCGGTTGAATTTATCGTGTTATGGTAATGGAAACTAAGGAAATTTCATTTAATTTTCCCATGCGATTTTCTTTTCATGTAAAACAAAAAATGACTTGGATGAACAGCTGAGGAGAAGTGTAAGGAAAACATAAGGCGTGTGTGTGTTTACGTTAGAATGGCGTTGCCACTCTGGGTGTGCTGGTGTAATAACTGGAGCCAGGCATGGGTGGGCAGCTCTGGGGCTGTCTTCTCCTTGTGCCCGGGTCCCGCACAGGGCCTGTGGTCTTTGTGTTGCTGAGTTGTAGAATAGGTGTCTTGTTTGCCTCCGGCAGACAGACAGAGCCAGCGGTGTTCAGGCTGGCCGCCCAGCCACTCCCTGCAATCCCATTGAGACTTTTTATGCTGTCAACAGCCTGGGCCTGCAGGACACCTGCTGCAGCCCTCGATTCTGCTGCCTTGCAGAGCCGCTGCTCAAACCAACGAGCCTGACGTGCAGCTGATTCTGCAGCCATTGCTTCGGTGAAGACAAGGCAAAAACAAACATCACGGGAATACAAACAACAGGGAAATCGTCTCCTGAATTAATTAAATACTTTCCAGACATAGTAATGACATTGACATAAATAAGGACTGTTAAATCAATTTCAGTTGGAATTTAAGTCTTACTAATATATAGAATAGTATTGTGCCTTGAAGTTAGTGTGATCTTTTAAAGTTATTACTTTTTCTTTTTTCTTCCTCTGGGAATTTATTTGTTTCTGGGTTTTAAAGGGGAGTGAAAAATATAATTAGTTCAGGAGGCCTGACATTTACATGTATGCAGACAGGCAAATGCATTGTGGGAATTCACTGTTTGAAAAGCTGCTGTCTGGAAGAATACCAAATGGCAGTAACGAACTTGTCAAGACCTTGGTGTTATGGCAATCACCGCTTTTCCACAGTCGAGGTTTACCGGTACGGTACTGGATGTTTTCACAGGTTTTACAGGTAAAGGAGAATTGCTCTAAGCTGTGTCACGGTGTTCAGAGCAGCACACATTTTTGGTTATTAGCCTGCCTTACCCTTTCTGACCATATCTGTATGTTCTTTAAATAAACGAATGTTACAACTCTGGCCAGTGTTTCGGTGGGGGGGGGGGAGAAATTTTAAAAAAGAAAATTTGCACTTTATAACATGTTGCCTGGTAGGTTACCCACCTCTCTTTTGTATGTGTTTTTATCTTCCAAAATGTATTTTTTGTTATTTTTGTATTTGTTTTCTTATCAGTTTTCAACAAAAGGGACAGGGGGGGTAGTCGAAGTATCTACAGATACAAGATTAACCGATGAATCATTGAATTTGGATGTCAAAAGTCACTTGCCATGTACCCAGCCCAGCCCTTGCCTTCCTCAAACTGAAATCCATAGTTTGTCTGCTTTTATAGTAAAGTGTTGTGTATTGTTTATCCTGTTTGCCCTATATAACACAAAATGATAAGCATTGTCAGTGGTTTGACTATAAATAATTAACAATAAAATCACATGTGCCACTCATGCCACACATTTGTAATTATGAGGAAAGCTAATCTTTTGTATCGTTTCTGGTTCAGGAAATGATGGTAGCTGGTGCGTGTGAAGGCCGCTGTCTTCGTGCCGGGTTCGAGGACGCACACAAACACGACATTGTTGACATGATGTAGCTCCTCTGCCTCCTGGCGTTACCTCTGTTTGAGGGGTGCGTGGGAAATGAAACGGGGTGCCTCTGGGCTTTGGGATTAGGACAGTGTTCCGAGGAGCTGTGGGACATGAGCCCCAATGGACAAGATGTGGCTGTGATTATTCTAGGGAGGGGGAGTGTGTGAGTGAGAGCAAATGTTGGTACAGAATGACCTCAACCCCGTGGCTGGGGGGGGGGGGGGGTATGAAAATATCGCTGTGCTTCCAGTTCCAGTATAACTGTGCACTTCTTGAAACTGCTGGATACCAGAGGCAGTTCTGTGGAGTTTAACCGCTTGGCTGGACGTCACCCTTGCTCGAGTTTCCAGTCCCACCTGCCGCACGAGGACCCGGGACGTGTGAGGACGTGCCGGCGAGCGCAAGGGCTTTGAGGGGCGGTCACTGCCCCATAGCGCCCCTTGCCACTCCACCTTTCAAGCCTCTTTAATTGAAAAAGAAAGATTAGTTTTCCTCCCAAGACCGGAGCTGGTTTTCTCTGTCTGCATCCAGTCAGCCCAACAAACGTGAGTATGGAAAGACAAAGTGGAGTCCAGTCAAGGCCTCTCGCAGATGCAGAATCCTGCAAGCAGCTGGCGTCTGTTCATATTTCTCTGCCCAAAACGTTGTTACAAACAATCTGTCAGTCCCTTTCATTTCATTGTTTGTTTTTTAACGTTTTTTTTGTACTCATAATTTTGGCATTTTTGTCACTGTATTTGAAAAAAAATGGCTAATCTTTGTTTGACACCTATAACATTACCAAGGGTACATTATTGAAACGTGTTGCAACAAGTGCTCTGTTTTGTGTTTGCCATGTAGGTGCGGTACTTGAAATAATGGCTGTAGTGGCTACAACCATTGTTATTCATTTGTCTGAAAAGTTGTATATTTTGAGACTTTTTTTTCTTTTTTGAAGTGTAATATAGAATTTGGGAATCTCCATAAATAGCCATTACTAAGAAACATTTGCCTGTTGGTTACTCTTTTTAAAAATCTACTGTAATTTCATTTTCACAGCAGTCCCGGTTTGTTATGGCCCACACTGGTAATTCAGTCAGGGATCGTCCATATCCAGATTGTATGGAATTATGTTTTGAGTGCTTGATTATGAGATGGTTAGTTAAATTGTATTTTATGTATTGGAATATCACCAGTTTCTGTTTAGAAAAGAGTTTCAATGTGATTGTTATCTGGCTCAAAATTGGTCCATAAAAAAAGCCGAATGACAACGAATGAAAAACGTGTCACCAGTCTCTGATGCTATGAAATGGGAAGCACAAGAAATGCAAGCATTCACACGCCAATGTACCGTAAAGGTGAAGAAAGTCAACAGCATGTCTGGCAGTACACAGGAAATGTGTCGCTTTAGGTGTCGGCTCTAAAGCTGGGAGAGGCAAAGTTGGGTTTCTTAAAAGAAAAACATGCTAATTTCTACTATATTTTATGTCTTAGAAAAAGAAGACTAATATTTATACAAAGTATCCATATGGCACATTTTTTATGGAAATTAAGTAAATTTACTTAAATAAAATGTAAGTTTTTTGTTGTACAAATTTTTGGCACATCAAAGGACATTGACCCATAAAAGCTGACCCCTGTAACATGTGACTACAATAGACATTGTGTCTGTTAATTGTTATTATTTTTTCCTGTTACCTGAGTTGAAAGGTTTTGTGGAGCGTGCTGGCTGTAGTGCCAGGCGTCCGTGTCTGGCTCGGGGGATTTGTGTCTGGTTCTGCGTACCGGTGAGCACCGGGCACACTTTAGCGCAGAAGCGCATAAAAACGCATACGCTCCGTTTCGCTTGGCCCCTCCCCCAGCCTCGCACTGGCGGATTCTCTCGTGACTCCACAGTTTGCGTGCAGGAGGCTCTCAGTCCGACAGGGAGACAGACTGATCGCTGTCACCCAGCGCTGATTCTCGACCAGAGGACACTTCAAACAAGAACAGCATTCACTGGCTGTATATACATACTGTACATGCATTACAAACATTATGTTTTCTTAGTCAAGACGTTTTTGTCTTATGTTAACTTTTATTTTGTCTTGCTGTTTAGTAGAATATTTGCACTTTTATAGACGAAAGAGATGTATTAATGTATTAGTTATTTCAGCTTTTTAAATATTTTAATTTCCTCATGCCGTATATATAATATATATGTATAGTTTAATGTGGCTACAATAACCTGGTTGAATATTTAATTATACAATATATACGTACGTATATACTGTATTAGTTATGTTACTGAAGCCTGTAGTTTATATATTTAATCAGTAATGGTTAAATCCCCATTCAGAATTTTTCCTTTCTCCATGGGAATAAGACCTTGCCATACTTACTTTTGGTTGAGAAAATAAAATTGTAGATATTAGATTGAGTTTTGCTATTTTTCATCATACCTCCTTTTATGTCGCTTTAGAAAGAAGTGCACATTTAGGATATGTCGTTGTTGTTCCCGCTGTCATAGTGAGGATTTTATTTCCAAGGGCTTTTTTCTGCCTGTCAAGGGATTGGTTTTCTATGTGGACCGTGGCATGTTTTTGCAGTTCATAAGGGACTCATTAACGTGGCTGTTTTTCAGGTGAATGATGAAAACGTTGAAGCGCTTTTCAGAGTAACTGAATGACATTAGTGGTTTGCTTTAACTGTACAGCACTAAGCCACCAAACCAAATACCTCCGGCTCATGGCCTTCGGGTGAGGAACGCTTAGTGTAGCATTTTCTGCCTGTACTGCAATGAAAAACTAATATTTCTCTTAATAAACAATTTTCAAGAAGTAACATACAACCTGTAAATTTATCTAAAAAAAACTTAAAAAAAAATTTTTTTTAATCACACTGCAAACATACAGTATGTCCGTCACAGCACTTGAGTAGCAGCCTGGTCAGTAAAGCAACACTGTGATTTACCTCATCCTGTTTGACCTTTACACTAAATCTCCCATATTGCAGCACAGGAAACCCACCGGTCTGCTTTTCTCATCTAGTGCTGCATCTGACTAGAGTCTATGGTGAAAAGTATCCAATGTAATGTAATAATTTTACCAGATTTTCTATTTGCTCTGTTTCTGTAAGTTGGCACGTTTGCAGTTCTTAACAACAACGTCTGAATAAATATTCAACGTGTACTCAATTAAAGCATTATGTTTAGTTTTTTTATAGGTTGAACTCAGTAATTGAAAATGTTTTCCTCAGTATAACATTCATACTGATCTGTGTTCACCTTAAGAAGAACATTCGGTGGCCTCAGCGGGCAGAACATGAGGCTGCGACGTGGACGTCTCCCAGCTCGCATCCCAGCACGGCTCAGCACGTGCCCCCCCCCCCGATTAATAGTACTATATTAACACTGTAACACTAAATGTACTATAAAATTTTTAAAATATCAAGATTTTTCTGACATCTGTTTCTTGTGGAAAGAAGCAGAATCAGGTTTATTGTTGTGCAGTTCAATTCACAAAAATTCACATTTTCTAATCGCAGATTTGTTTTTTTTCCTGTTTTGTGTTACAGTTTGACATCAGTTGTATTTACACACTTTGTACATGTCACTTGTGGCAGGGTTTGAATTAACTGAAGAGCTTGTTTTGACCTCACTGCACTGTATTAACTCGTCATGTTTCTGCATCTGTGTTGGTTACTGGGTGTAAAACATTACTCAGAGTTCTCCTGGCTTTTAACTCGCACTGCAGCATTTTGTATCTTGTTGAATTTCGTTCCTTCTGCGTTTCCTTCCTGCTTGTCCTTATGTTGTACTTCACACCCCTGAACCTAATAGGATGGTTTGTTAACTAGGTACCTGTGATTTAAGGGAGAGGGATTTTTTAATGTTAAATGTAATTGACATCCTTAGCGGGACCCTGAATGACCAAAGCAGATAAAAGTTCCAGTTAATTTTTCACCCTGACAAACTATGAAATTATTTTTAGATTATAATCTTTATAATCTCTAAATTTAAGTCCCTAAAGTGATAAACAATTTAAAAATCCACACCTTGAAGTTTTTCTGAGGTCTCGTGTTTTTACGTACGATAACTAAAATAAAACTAAATAGCTGAAATTGTAACTATAATTTTTTAACCTGTTACTTAAATACTTTGCCTAACGATTTTTGTTAGCCTGCAGCAGTGAAAGAACATCTTTGCCTATTTTTGCTTTTTAAATTTGTCATAGAATTAAATTGTTTTCTATTTGGAATTTACTCAGTTGTCTGGGAAACACTTGATTTAGTTAGCAAATTAGAGATTGAAAATAGGAAAAGTTTTTCCTCATTGTAAAGTTAATTGTGCAATTTATAAAGAAATAAAGTCCCAAACACATATACATAATGTGTTTAGAATCAAAAAAGATTATTAATTAATTCTATTTTTTCAGCCCTATTTGCTGTTCACAATCTTTAATATTATGTCCTTTTAAATATGTATGATGGGCGTATTTACTCAGATAGTTGAGTCTCATTCCAGTTTGAGCAAAGTTCACAGGTGTGGATGCTGTAGTGCCATAAGTATTCATTTTTTCCATTCCTCATATTAACCGCTGTCTTTTATATTTGCTGACGAGGACATCTGTAGACCCTGGCCCCAAACTCTATGTGCAGCACTATTACCACCATGTTACAGCTGTATTGCACAGGGGCGTTTGGAATGTGCAGTACCTGTTTTCAAAATGTTCACTTGTAAAAAGGAGGTATGGTGACAAGATAGCAGAATCCCGTGGGTGACTGTGCTCTAACCTTTGGAGTGTCTCAGCCACACTGATGTATGCGTCTTTGCTGACCTTTGAACTTGACATTTAAGGGAAAAATACGAAACAAAAAGTGGCCTGTCAGCAACAGGTGCTCATTTCCTGTAATGTTTCGGTAAGATACCGTAGTTTAACGAACAGCGGAACTTTTGGCTCTTAGATACGTCTCTTAGTTTTCAGTTGCTTTTTAGTGGAGTACCAATGTGAGTTTGTGTCATTATTTGAAGGATTTGGCTGTTTGTGCTTGAACACTTTGTATCCAGAACGACAGCAGTGCTGTGACATGTTTGTAGTGTTGGTGGTGACGGATGCAGTAGACGGCCTAGCCCTAGGAGTGGTTAGCATGTGGTGTGAACAATGTGACTCACTTGTACTGCTTTTAAAACCGCTGGGGAAAAACATACATATACATATAGGGAAATTCCTTATATGTAGAAGGTAAAATAAAACGCTTAAAACACCCCCTTCTCTTGCAAAGATGTTTTTTTAACTTAATTGGCTCAGAGAGACTTAGTGACTTCCATCGCTCTATCTTGTGTAAGTCTGTCGGCGGATGCAGCCAATAGGAAGTCCAGTCTGGGACCCTATTGCCCAGTCAGACCTTTGAGCTCCCTTTGTTGCCCTTTAAGTCTGTGTACAGAAATCTATGAAAAGCTCATAAGTTTAAGACCTGAATACAGAATTGAATGGCGTGCAGACACACGTGTGGAGCTGTGAACTGGACCAAGTATTCTTTCAGAATTAACACTTGTTGTTATATTGCAAATCTAGAAGCTGTTAACCTATTTATTTACCATCAAAGTATTACCTCAAATATGTTTTTCAACATTAAAGTGCCATTAAGTACAAGATGCATTTGTAAAATTTGTACAACATTTCATAAAATATATATATATATATCATGTTGTAGAGGAAATTGTAATAATTTTAAACGTGCAATAAGAACTAGTTTATGGTGACATTAATGATTTAATCCCATTCAAAACATATGAAGTGACTGAGCATCAAAATATATTTATCATTATTATATATATATATATATATATA
Source organism: Chitala chitala (assembly GCA_025773905.1). Classification (NCBI taxonomy): domain Eukaryota; kingdom Metazoa; phylum Chordata; class Actinopteri; order Osteoglossiformes; family Notopteridae; genus Chitala; species Chitala chitala. The sequence goes on from JABJVR010000087.1 coordinate 4,817,797, forward strand.
TATGCATGTATGTTTTTAGACAATAAAGTATGCAAATTTTGGATATTTGTTTAATGGTTTTTGAATCTTCTTGTTTTATTAATTGGAAATTTCAGTGCTGAACGTAAGTGGTTTTCTGCTGCAGACCTTTAACAGACCTGTCCTATGTAACTGCAAGTGCCACTAAGTGAATCTCAGCCTTTTAAATTGAAAATTTTCATTCAATGGCCTGGAAATTCCAGAGTTCCTCACAGCTAGTAGGAGCTGGGTAAAGGCCAAGCTCAGGGATATTTTGCACAGATTTCACAGGTAGGATGCAAGGTCTGACACCGTTGGAGGACAGCCTGGAGCAGCCTTGGTCAGTTGCATTTAGACCTTGAGGACATGTGGACCCTCTGTGTGGTGCGGTGGTATAGCACGCCTGCGGTGCTCTCCCTTAGGGGTGCCACAGGATGAGCCCTTCTGTTTGTTTCCCAGCATTTACCCAGGCCTTCGGCTCTGCGTTTCATGAGCAAGACTGTCATATAAAGAGTGTAAACGACATTCTGCTGAGTCACAGTTAGAAACGATCCTGGAACACTCCTTTTGCTTTGGCTCTTGAACGAACATGCAGTTTAAGGCACTATCAGTTCTGCATATGCCCTGAGGTGGCACTATAATGACAGTTTGAATGGAGATTAAAAAAACTGTTGGCTGTTACATCACAGGTGGCCCATTTGGGGGATGAACTGGGTCAGTGTATCATAGATTGCTTTGCTTCTTGTGAACATTTGAAGATCTAGAAGAACGGGGGAGAAAAAGAAACTGTTAAAGTCCCTTGAGAGAGCTTTGTAAACTGGTTCAAAGCACGCATCACCTGCGTATGACCGGCTGCTATTGGGGACACTCCACACAGCACAAACATATGCTTTTCACCAATATTAACCTGCATCAGCAACTAAAAATAACAGTTCTTATCAAAAGTAGCCCATAGGAATAATAACAGATTAAGTATCTGCCACAATGTGAGTATAATAGTCTGCCTGCTAGGAGTTTACATGAGAGCCAGGGGTAAGTGATGAAGTTCTTTTGATGCTCAGTATATGAAGTGTGTGTGTAATACGAACAGCTACAGGTTAGCTGGTCATAGTGGAACTATTAAATCTGGATTTTCTCCACAGGAAATTATGATGTAGAGAGAAAATCTCTATGGTTAATGGAAAATTGTTTTTTGGGTTTTGAGGTTAAATCTAAATTTTTTTTTTTGTTCTGACTACCCAACTCATTTTTTGCATGGAGTCTAAGTCATGAAGAGCTGTGCTGCCCATGTTAGAATGTCTGAGTCTATACTGACTTACAAAGAAATAAAAGTAAACGATCAGGATGATCGATAGCAAAAACACAAATTATCATAGAAAGTATCAAAGTAGAAAATGATTTTGCTGTGTCAAATGAAGCTGAGTAAAATATTGAGATGGTCTTTTGTGATTGTAGTCTGTGTGTATTTGGCCAGCAAGCAGAGTATGATGTGTTTCGAAGCGTTTCTTCTTGTATAACCTGAGATGACAGTAGTGGATGTGAAAGGCAGGGATGTGCACTGAAAGTCTGCTGCATGCTGATTTTAGGAGGAGCTATGTGTGAAGAGCAGGGGGGTGGGAGTCATGGGGGGGTGAGATGCTTGGGACACGACCACAAGGCTGTCTTACACGTTTGCTTTTAGCAGCGTTCTGTGTTGTCATTCATGTTAAATGTGCCTGTCTGTGCTGCTCCAGTCAGTGCTTGTCTGACCTTAAGTTATGTTCCTGAAATCTGGTTTTATCGGTCAGATTCACTGTAACAAGCATTATGACTGGCTTTGTAATTTCAGTCCAAACTTTGGGTCTGCCAAATGATAACATTAAGACATATGTTCCTCTAAGTCCAACACAGGCACCCTGACTGGTCTGCAGCTACCTTGGCTGTCCATATCCCTGTCACCGGTTCACTGGTTTTCCTTCCTTGGACCACTGTTGGTCGGTCCTGACCACTGCAGACCAGGAACATCCCACAAGAGCTGCACTTTCGGGAAGTGCTCTGACCCAGTCGTCTGGCCAGCACACTGTGGCCCCTGTCAAAGTCCATTACTGTCTTTACTTGCCCAGTTTTTCTGCTTCCAGCACATCAAGGGACAAAACTTTAACTTGCTGCATCCCACCCGCTTCCAGGTGCCATTGGAACAAGATAACCAGTGTTACTCACTTCACCTTTATATATAAAAGTGCAAATTGGTTTATGAGCTGGTAAGTTAATGACAACATATAAACATTTTATACTGTACACAATGTGTTATACATTATATATATATATATATATATATATCCAAATACATTGTCCAAAACAGCCCTTAAAATCTGTCCAAGAAGCCCTCCAGATCCTGTGTAACACAGGTATGCACTAATACATCCAAGAATCATTTGGAAAAAACAAGTTTCTTATTATGAATTAACATTTTAGAAACAGGTGCAGGAAACTATTTTTAGGCCAATTAGCTTCAAAGTTGGAATTTCATGCTGGTCTGTACCATCTCTGGAGAATAGACACACTGTGTACTTTGCACAGTTTAATGTACAACAGAATTAAATGTTAGCATTTCCTTTTCTGTTTACAGCTTGTACGACGGGTCTGATTACATCTATTTGAAATGGTTTGTCAGAATTTTCTGTTTTATACTGTAAAGACCCATGAAACATTTTCATTAGTGTTTATTAAACAATTTCACTCCTGTGTTGCGCTCTAAGCTTGCCAGGACAGGCTCTTGGCTGCCCGTGACCTTTATGAGATAAGATGTTTGGTGATGGATGTTTGGATCTTGTGAATTTCAGTGAATCGATCACAAAAGCAAGAGAGACAGAAAATCAGGCCAGTTAAATTTGCAGGTTCGAATGCTCTTAATTAACATGTTCAGAAGGTTTTCTAACAGGCATTTGTGAATATTGAGGATTCTGATAAAAATCCCCTTCCTCCTCTTTATTGACGTTCACATTACTCATAATAACTTGCTTACATAAGTCCACATATTACATAATGTAATGAAAGTGTGTACAGATAAGCCTATAGTGTAAAGTATAGAAAATTAGGCAAAACCTGTTTTCTCATATGTTCTACAAATGTTTTATAGATACTGTACTTAGAAACCATTTGATGTATATTTTACACATAATAATGATAATTACGGGTCACATCCTGACAAGATTGCCTTGGGGCTTTACATTTTTAGGACATAAAATGAAACCTTTGCAGCTCATATTTGAAGATGACTCAGTTTCCAGGCTTGATTTGTATTTTTGTAGGGCTCTAAAAAGCCTAATTAGAATAACAGCCATGAAGTACAACGTGATAGAGAGAATGTACTTTCTAATTTTTGTAATTAATAATGAACTGACTGGCAGAACTTTAGTCCCGCTCCTTTCCTGAAATGGTCTGTGCGGTATTCTGTACGTTTGTATATGGGCAGCATGGTGAATCACGGTCTGCCCGTCTGACCTGTCACCTCTGCGGCTCATTCGGGCTCCAACATTGTGGAGTCAGCATGTTCTCTCTGTCAACGTGTTTCGCAGTCTGATTTCCTCCTACGGTCCAGCGCTGCCTGATGCAGATGACACAGGGTTTCTGAATTGTTACTGATTTGTGTGTGTGTGTGTGTGTGTGTGTGTGTGTGTGTGTGTGTGTGTGTGTGTGTAGCCAGCAATATGCTGGCATCCCATTCAAGATGCATGAGTTTCTGAAGTGAGAGACATTGTTCATATTATGACTTTAGACTTCATGACAAATTTGGAGACAAAAAAGAAACAAAACTTTTGGGATTAAAACATACAAATACCTGGCAGTTGGTATAAGGTTTAACAAGTATTTGTAATAAAGTGTCCAAGAGCTTTTTTTTTTTCAAATTAAGTTTATTTTCTTTGTCCTGAGCATTTTTTTTTCAAAATACATTCATTTTGTTTGTCCTGAGATACTTTTATTAGAGTTAAAAAACAGAATTAATGACCCATGTGAGGAACAATAATAAATATTTAAATTTGTATTCTGTAGTGTGACATGACGTTTCTATATTTCTATGTTTTTGAAGTTGCTTTTAATGCGGTTTGCAGTTTGTATTTTCCCAAGACAGTTTCTGATCATCTTGTTGTACAATATTTAAACATGATTAGAGTACAGAACATCACCCTGTCTGAATGGCCCTTGGGAATTTTATTGAACTTTTGAATTCAGCCTTCATATAAACATTATAATAGGCAGCCAGTGACTTAATGGCTGGAACATCAGTGTGGGATGGGGGCTGTTTCCTGGCGTAAATCCCACCCCCAGTCCTTTGGTGTGTCCCTGAGCGGGACACTCAGGGTGTGGCTCACATGCACAGAACCGATTTTGTTGTAACACAGACGTACCGTTTGTAAGTTGATTTGGACAAAGGTGTTTGTTCGATATATATAAATGTGAACAATAATGACAAGTAGAGAAAAAAGTGTATTTGTTTTACACACATTATTTACTGTTACTAATAAACAAACAGACAAATGTGGAAGTGATTGCTTAATGGTGGTTACAGATTGAATTATTGAATTTTTAGTTTTTATTTATTTTTATAATTTTTGAAACTAATAGAAGCCTTGCTTAAGTCATACTAACAGGAACAATATGTTGAAGTATGACTGTTGTAAAAGCAAAGGTAACCTCTGTTGCTTTACACAACGTAAATACTCATTACATAGTTTTAAAATATTTAGTTTGTGGTGTAAATTATACATTAACAGATTACATTCTTCTTTTTAAATTTAACAAATAGAGAAAAAGTACTTATGACTTCCCAAAATATTTCTATACACTAAATGGGCAGACACATCTGGGCTGCAGCTCATTCAACATTTTGCTTGAAATGAATTGAGTTAATGGAGAGTTGGTCTCCCTCTTGTCATGTGCCGAGGTTTTCTGCAGGTGCTCCTTTAAACTGATTCATTTGGCCAGTTTCATTAGTGAGATCATACTGAGCGATCTGTTTAGCCCACAGCTGTTTGACAGGTTTGAGGTCCATACTCTGTGCACGTCACGCTTATCCACGTTTTGTTTTTTCAAGCAAACAATTTCTATGAGAATGTTGCTCAGTACAACGGATCGTTGTTGTACTGGAACAGAAAAGGTCATCTTAATGCAGCAAATGCAGAATTGTGTACGGTGAACACTGTCCACTGCAGTGTCAAGTTTTGATGCCCCTGAAGAAAGGATGCTCAGCCTAAATCGGGCCGTTATAGCTTACTGTTGGCATGACCAACCACGAGGCACATGTTGTTCTTGAGGCATTTGCCAAACTCAGACCAACTTGCCACACAGTGCGATGTGATTCATCACGCCGGTGAGGATGTCCAAAGACAATGAGCTTCACATCATCACAGCCAATATGTGGCGTTGAGCTGCATAACGTTAACATTGTGTGTTTGAATATGGAAACCAATGTGGTCTAGCTGTCAGTCAACAGTCCTTATGCTAGTCTTGGTTTGCGAAGCAGTTTTGAACTCAGTAATGATTGGTTTTTATGTGATCTAAAGGTCTTCCTGCGTTCCTGTTTTGTTCGCAGGTGGACAGGTAACCTGAATGTTTCCACATCACTGTAATCTCACTTACATTTGACCAGGCAGCTGCAGAATCACACAACATTGACACCATTTCAGAAAGGTGGCATGTTATGATGTCGCCATGTTGAAAGTTACTCAGCTCTCCACAGCATCCTGTGATGCCCACATGTCAGTGAACGCAACTTAACGCTTGTTTCAGGAGTACCATAAATAGCTGAATCCATTACGTGTAAGGGGTGTGTGGGCCCTACCTACAAAGTGTTGTCTGTTTTCTTCCTCTTATTACAGTGACAGGGTAACTGTTATAATATATAATGCTAATGCATGAATGCCTTTATAAATTTAAATTGCTCTAATTTACACTGATTGGCGTATGTGATATTGTACGTGCAATAAATGACACTGGATTTTTGTGAAAATGCTTTATTTCACTAATCCTTTCATAAATTAATTGCTAAGAATACAAAATACTGGATACATTGTAGTGAATATAGCTCGCTTTTGGATTCAAGAAACTGACATAATGATGATTGATATGTACATTTGAAAAAATAATGTCTTATTAACAAGCATTTGTTCTGTTAAAACGTGGCTGAAAATGCCTATTGCATATTTTTCTTGGATAACGTTTCCCTTTGAGTCAGATTGAACTATTTCCAAATGGCTTTTAAAAAATGCATGACGTATCGCAGAAGTTAATAAATGCGACATCTGGACAGACCATGCATTTGTTTTGCAATTTCCCCACAATATCCTGTGCCCAGAACCGCACTGTCCCAGATGAGCTCATGCGGTGCTCGGCGGTTCCGTGTGAACCAGCAGCTGCCTGTTGGCTACGCAACACACCACGTCACCAGGTTTGCAAGTGTCGGAGAAAGTTCCTGCAAGCGTGCGTGAAACGGGAAGTTATCAGATCAGGGGATTTAGTGAAACAGTAGCGGCCTTTTCGCCTTATTGTTTTCTTTTTTCTCTGAACTGATGGATTTGACAACTTTGTTGTGATGGTACTACGCACAGATGGATTAATAAACTCATGGAATATTTCCCACGATTCGGTAGAAACAGAACTGGTGAAGACATATGAAAATGTCGGACTGGGGTTTCAGAAATGAATACCTCTACAATCTGGCCGCTAAAACCATGTACGAATTCAGCAGGGTGATGGACACCCTCTCTGACTCGGACTGGACCAGGTTCGGTAAGTGTTTGGCTGCAAATAAAATCTGTTTGGTCTGGAATATCGTAAGTGTCGCAGTTTGCGCACTTTAAACATTGTAACGACGTAGTTGCTCTGAAAGTGGGACGTTGATACTTAATATTTTACCTGATCGTTTAATCGGAAACATTTCGCGTAGCGAACGGGTGGGCATGTCTCAAACTTGACAAGACCCTGTTAGATGGTTGATTAAGGTTTTCGTTGTAGTCTGGTGAGATTATGTGTATTATGATTATATAAATATAGCTAATGCACTTAAGTACTGTGTAGAAAATATAATATAAACGGCACTGCGGGCATGTTCATATCAGTCAGCAGGTAACGCGGATTTGAACGGGTTTAAGGGCGACAACCCAATTTATGTAATTGTTTTTCCCCCCCCCCAGTAAAATAATCTAGTAACAGGTAAATGTGTTACTGAAATTATAGATGGCTTTGCTGTTTACATTGCATCTTATGAACCAGGAGTCCCTTCTTTTTTGTCCAGATGTTGGTAGACGTAAGGAAAATGCAAGTTTCAGATGACGCGTCCTACGTTAATGATTTCCCACCCGGGTGATTAGGACTGCGCGCTCTCCGCTTCGCACCCGGGGCTTTAGCGGTACCCATTACTTCATACAAACTGCTCTCTTTAAATACCCTGAAATCTGAGTATTGTGTTTATTGTGGGGAGTAATACTCAACCACTATGGCATAGCTTTTTTCTTGAAAATGTACTTGTGTAATTGTGCACATCATAATTGTTTATTAATTAAACTGTTGATTGATCTGTTGTAGTCAGGTGTCCCAGTATAGGTCTTTCAGTACTCAGAATGGTGGGAAGAAATGAGTGTTGACTACTGCAAATACTTATACCACATGTACCACATATCACTGTAAACAAGCCCCGCTTTGCGGGATGGTTATCTCACGCACGATCGCAGTCATTGACATGCGAGTACTTTGGGTGGTTTTGTTCCTGCATTCGAAAGTTTTACCATTTTAAATTGTAACTCGTGTTTTGTTTAACAAGGTGGAGTGCTTGCATTTCGGAAAAAAACACGAACTTCGCAAAGGCAGCGGGGCAGAACAGAAAAGAGTTTTTCTAGAACATGTTAAAATTTATTTTAACGGTAAACATTATGTACACAGAGGTATGGTAACTGTAACTCCTGTTGACCAAACCCTGTGTTATGCCCCTCAGCAACTTGATAAGACTTGGTCAAAGTGATCATTTGGAATATTAAAAAAAAAAAAATCCATGTTTTTCATGTATAGTTGACCATCTATGCCAAAACTCATTAATTCAGTCATTCATTGTCTTAACCGCTTAGTCCTGGTGAGGGTCGCGGGGAAGCCTGGAGCCCATCACAGAACACATAGGACGCAGGGCAGGGGACATCCAGGGCAGGGCGCCAACCCACCACAGGGCACACACACACACACACACACACACACACCATGGGCAATTTGGGACACGTCAATCAACCTAACCCGCATGTCTTTTGGACTGTGGGAGGAAACCGGAGAACCCGGAGAAAACCCACCAAGCACAGGGAGAACATGCAAACTCCACGCACACAGACCTGAGGCGGGAATCGAAACCCAGGCCTGGAGATGCAAGGGGACAACGCTAACCACCACACCACTGTGCCGCCTGCCAAAACTCAAAGTGACAAAAATTCAAGTACAATAATATTGTGAAATACAGTAATTTTATTAGATGATGTACAAATATTTGAATTTTTGTCACTTTAGCTGGGTTGTCCCATAGACAATCACATTATGTAGTACACTGGTGTTCACAGCCTAATGTACGAGTTTGGCACGTGACACATTGTTGATGTGTGCTGTATGTTGATTTTAGAACAGAAAGCAAACTTGAGTAAGACATCATCCGTCCACTCATCTGCCTGCGTTTTCCTGCTTCTCTGAGCTTTTCCCATGGAGTTTTATGGTGTAAAGTTGAGTATTCCCTTGACAGAGTGAGGAGAGAGTAAGCATAATTTGAGCATTACATATTTTACATGTGGAAAAAAAAAAAAAAAAATCCATCCACATATGTTGGCATGGATGGTTCTGTAAGGGTGGAGAGTGGCCTGTAACAACAGCTGTGGTCCCCCTAAATTGTAAAATATTTTATTAGGATTTGATAGCAATCAAGGTGCTAAAGTGAGCAGAACTAAAAAGTAAAAGTAAAGTATTTGTAGAACCCTTAAGGCAGAGGTGTCCAATCACGGTCCTGGGTGTCTAATCACGGTCCTGGAGGGCGCAGTGGCTGCAGGTTTTTCTTCCAATTAGTTCATTTATTTTAATTTGACAACTATCTCAATTAAATATCAATTACATCCTTGATTCTCTGGTTTCTTCCTGATCATTTGCATATGTCTGCACTTAGTTGTCATTTGAGTGAAAATAAGAAATACAAAGAAGGTAGTTAAATGTGAGTCTCTTGTGCTTTTAGAACTGTAACAAATGTATAAATCACACTTAACATCATTACAATGTCACTCTAAACATAGCATCATAGTAGAAATTGTCTGGATGATCTAGCATGGTGTTTTATTCAAACCAAGAATAATTCATTGCATTCAAATTGTAATAATAAATGTTTAATCAGGAGTAGTGACCTAAGGACTTTGGTGGTCATTAACAAAAAACTGATTAAAATATCAAAGTACAGACACTCCTCAACTTACGAACATCCAAGTTGCGAACATTCATAGATACAAACAAAGGCATTTAATGCATTTAATTAATTAATTAGTTCAATTTTTGTTCAGAGAAAGGAACTGGGGAGCTGCAGCTAAAAAATTTAACGTGCGCGGCTCTCTAGTCAGGTACAGCCCCTACATTCGTGCTTTAAGATTTATCGTGAATTATCCAGTTCATCGCGTATCCATCGTGGTTGGGGAAAAGAGTCAGGCTAGTGATGTTAGTGGTAGTGCTAAAAAGCGACAAGCCGTTTCAATGGAAACAAAGGTGGTGATAATTATTAATTTGATAGGAGTTTTGAGGGAGAAATAAACGCAGGAGGCGAGTGTTTTGTCAACCCACCCGAAAACGGGCACCTTAATGCTGTTCAGCCCAAACTGAATAGCCTGCCCCCTTCCCTAAAAGGGGCAGTCACTTTGGTTTCATGGTAACCTCTACAATTATATTATTATAATATAACTATTATTGTTATTATTACTACAATTCATTTACATAATTTATGCTTTTTTGTGTTTTTAACGATAAAGTTATATAATAAACTTTTTATATTTTAATACAACTAACGCTGTACGAAAGTTTGGTAGGACCACACGTAAAGTATTCATACAAATTACGAACTTATGAACAATTCACATTACAAATGGCCTCTCGGAACGTAGCTCGTTTGTAAGTTGAGGAGTCTCTGTATATCGTAATTTTAAAAAATGCTAAGAAGCATCATCAGCAAGAACTCGTCAAGCTTGTTCAGAATTTCTGCATTGACACAATTATATATAAAAATTATACAAAAACGTTAATGATGGCTAATTGACATTAAGGTTCAATTAACAGCAGAAATTGGCTGAAACAAAAACCTTCACCCACTGTGGAGAGTGGCACCAGCAGTGTGTGGAGAGTGTATGGTTTGGAGGGCTGGGAGAGTGGCACCACCAGTGTGTGGAGAGTGGCACCACCAGTGTGTGGAGAGTGGCACCACCAGTGTGTGGAGAGTGTGTGGTTTGGAGGGCTGGGAGACTGGCACCACCAGTGTGTGGTTTGGAGGGCTGGGAGAGTGGCACCAGCAGTGTGTGGAGAGTGGCACCAGCAGTGTGTGGAGAGTG
>JABJVR010000087.1:4834573-4849870 GCA_025773905.1 Chitala chitala
CTTTAGCTCAGCGGGCTAATTGTCTAGTCTGGTAACGCTGTGTGTCTTTAGCTCAGCGGGCTAATTGTCTAGTCTGGTAACGCTGTGTGTCTTTAGCTCAGCGGGCTAATTGTCTAGTCTGGCAACGCTGTGTGGGCTGCGAAGTTTCGAGTTTGAACCCCAGTCACCCCCATGACACGTGCGTGAGATGTGTTTAGCAGGATGTACTTTAGTTAAGGTACCCAAAAAGAAGAGGACACAGATTATAAAGTAGTTGAAACTGAAAATGACCAACCTTTGTTCACACCATTAAAAGAGCAGTAATGAATTACTTTTACTTATGCAGCATCACTGTAAGTGCATAGTTCACTTTCACAGGCAGAAAAGATAAGATGATGTGCACAGAGGTCAGTGGTGCATGAATGTGCTCACCTGGATGCTCACCTGCCCACAGGTTCAGGCATCCCAACATTATAGATTTTGCAGGATACTGTGTGGGCAGAGCGATGTACTGCCTGTTATACGTCTACATGCCCAATGGTTCTCTGGAAGACCGGCTTCATTATAAGGTAGGTCTTCTCACATGATCTTCATTTCGCCGTGAGGAATGTACTGGAAAGCATATGTTGGTTATGTGGCGTTCCACAACATGAAACATTCCTTGGCCTTTTTTTGGAATTCAGAAAACATGAGATCATGTTTAAAAAATACTTATGCAGAGCCTTAACGCTTTTAGTGCTGTGCTGTTATGTAGTCCAGGTGCTTTTGATTGGGTGTACGATGTTAGTTGAATGCAGGTGCTTGTATGTGTTTCAGAATAGTGCTGCCCTCTCTTGGCCACAACGTGTTAGTATATTGCTGGGGTCAGCCAAAGCCATCCAGTTCCTGCATAACAGCAATCCACAGCTCATCCATGGTGATGTTAAAAGGTAAGCTGCTGGTGTGTGGAAGCCAGCCTTATCTCAGTGGCCGGGTTAGTAGGAATACAAGATGGAGCTGTAATGTTGTGTGCCCGAGATGATCTACTTTAGGGGAGAGGTAAGGCTGTGTAGTGGATGGGCTGTGAGGGCTTTGTGTCGTACATCTGCGATTACAGTTGGTGGTGCTTCCTCAGCATGGTGTTAAAGCTGTTTAAACACCAGTGTTTCACAAAGGATATCTGAGTAAAGGTGTTGAAAGAGTGTTCTAACGCCCAGTCCATTAGCCGCTTCTGATTATTCAGTTAAAACAAATTAGATGAGGATGCTGCTGGCTGGATTTTGATCTTCTGAATAACACAGAACTTCTCCTCCTCTTAGTTCCAACATTCTTCTGGGGGAACATCTGGAGGCAAAGCTAGGGGACTTTGGTCTGGCTCGGTTCTGCCACAGCAATCGTGGGAAAGCCAATAGGACCACCACCGTGGCCCAGACCAAGACCGTGCGCGGAACGCTGGCCTATCTGCCAGACGAGTATGTGCAGGGTGGAGAGCTGGGTCTGTGGATCGATACCTACAGCTTTGGCGTGGTAAGAGAGGAACGCGTGTACCACGCAGCCTTGCACTTCACACTTGCGATGGTGTCCAGTGAGCCTCAGTGAGCTTCAAAACTGGTCTCCAGTGGAAGGTTAGCATAAGACAACCAGCATCTGTATTATTACGCTAGCATTTTAAGATGCTGAAAATAAGATTTTTTTTTTTTTTTTAATCTTCAGTACATATCGTAAATAACGAGAGAACAGGTGCTTAAATGCAAACGCCAGGCCTGTATTTGGAACTGATGCAGCAAGACCGCATGATTTTGTATGAAAAGCATATGCAGATTTGGAAAAGAAGATCTTCAGCATATTCTAATAACTCCAGAGAAAGTCGCCAGTTACACCAGTGCTTTTCCACAGCTGACAGCGGGAATTTATTTCAATGTCTGAGTATTTGGAAAAGCTCTCTATAAATAATAAATATATTATTACTGTTAAGGTTCCATGGGAGAGCCATATTCATTTCATTTTGATCTTTTCAGGTGTTACTGGAAGTGCTGACTGGTCGAAAGGCCCTGGAGGTAGACAGCCAGTCCAGAACATCATACCTGGTGCGAAATGTTGACGTGATTGGTTAAGTCATGACTAAAGTGACCTGCCCAGTATTACATGTTGCCACCTCCACTAGTTATAAACATGTAGTAATAAACATTCTGCTGTGATCTTCACAGGAAAGGATGTAGCGTGAGGAATGAGTCTTTACGGTTATTTGCTGCTTTTCCCCCCTTCCAGAAAGATTTGGTTGCTGAAAGTGACGAAGAAGGAGATGCTGCAAGACACATCTGGATGAAACACCTGGATCCCAGTATTTTTTGTGCAGCTGAAGTGGGTCCTTCTGAGGCCCTGGAGCTCTCAGAACTGGCCTGTCGCTGCCTAGACCGCAGGAAAAAGAAGAGGCCGCCAATGACGGAAGTGAGCACAGGCCGTGTGCACAAACAGGGTTCAACTGCACTGTTAAACTCACAAAACTTTAGATTTCTTGTTCAGCTGTTTTAAAACACTAAATACAAGTGACTGTAGTACAGCATAATTTTCTCGTTGTTATAGAATATGTATCCTTAAATGTAGTTATACAGGTAGTCCCAGACTTACGATGGAGATGCGTTCCAATGACCCCATCGTAACTTGCAAATATCGTAAGTCGAGACAAAATTAAATACACATGCGAAACTTAAAATATTTTTACAATTTTGTCATATCACTATCATCATCGTAAGATTAAAAAAAATTTAAAAATCGTAAGTCGAACAATCGTAACTCGGGGACCACCTGTATATGATAAAGTGGAGACGGGACAAACGTTTGTCAGTGTTACATTTTCATCATATGCATTTTGTGGTTTCCCATCTGCCCCTTCTCTGCTTCTCTGCCACCTTTTGTTTTTCAGGTATATGAAATCCTTAACAGAATAAATGCGGACGTGGGAACGTACAGACAGTTTACTTTAAAGGTGGACACCCAGTCAGCCACGCTCACTCGGTCTGCTGCTTACAGTGTAGAGTCGGCATCTGCTGACCAGTCCTTGGCGTCCTTCACTGGTTATGCCTTGAAGTTGGGACCTCAGGAGGACACTTTCCACTGTCCTCTGAACCTTCAGTCAGTGCCGCCGGCCCCAGACAGCCTTAGCTTGCACGCTCCGTCGTCATGGGGGCCTTCCTGCCAGGTCCCGTGTGAGTCTGATGAGAGTCAGGGCTTCTCGCAATACCTCTCTTCTGCTCAGTCATCCTTCAGCCATCTAAGTGGTGACTGGAAAGATGCTCAGTGTGCATCTGAGGGTGAGGCGGGTGCCTCTCTGGAGTCGGCGCAGGGTGGCACGGCACGGGCTGGCTGTCTAACAGGTAGGATGACCACAAATATTTTCCTAGTCCACATAACTTTTCAACAGCTCAGTGCCTATTGCTGAAGGTGTTAATTTGTCTTTCCTTCTGAAAACACTTGACCTCCTCCTTACCATGCCTTATCTCCAGACCTTCCAAACAGAATTGTTATAAATGCTGCCAAACAGCGTTTTGTCCAGAACATAGAGCTCTACAAGGAGGGGAGAATCTCCATATCGGCACTCCTGTCATCCGAGGGTCTTCCAGGTGAGTCTGTGCACCTTTACGTCCAGCATAGATGTGGTGGTTAAAACAGGGGAGCAATGCTAACATTATATTTGTTTCAATAGAAGACGCAGCTGTTTAAGACTACAATTGGAATTAGGAGGCAAATTACATTTGTACATGGTATTGGTGCAATTAACAAAACATATCTTCAAAAATTTCACGTCTTTTTTTTCCTTTATAATGTGGATGGACGATAAACTGCAAATAGACCAATAACATGGCCTGGCGCTGTCCCAGCACTTGCACGTCTTTCTGAATGCATCTTAAAAGATGATTGGGGGGGGGGGTTGTTAAGTGACAATATATTACTGTTGACTTAAAAAGGGGGGAAAATGCAATTATCAAGGATATGCTTATAGATATCATGCTCGGCTTCTGAATGAAGAGAGAAATCATCCAGCAAAATGACAGTTGCGTTCATATTTACGGTGGCAGTAAATAACCATGACAAACCGCTGTCCAAATACATATTTTACAGCCTGTGAACACGGTGGCAGACTGTGTGTGAAGCGGCAGCACACCTCTGACTGTACTCACACTAAGGCTGATATCCAGAGGACAATACACTGACTAGGTTTCAAAATACAATCCAAGGATTCATGAAATATAATTGATTTCTGTCTGCTAAAGCATATAAAGAATATAGTTACACGTGTCAAAAGTTGCTGTGAAATGTCAAATAAAAGGTCAGAGCATTTTAACTGTACATTATGAACCTTCTCATTAAGGACGACATATTTTTGGTAATTACAGTGCAAAAATACCGGTATTAAACCGGGAGAGGATGAATTGTATTTGTTGAACTAATTTGCTCTTCCTCTGTATTATTTTCTAAAGAAACTGTGTGAAAAGGCAAAAGGCTCATTATATGGGAATATTTTGAATTTTTTTGTAAGAATAGATTTGTGTTGGGCTGTGACTCAGAGGTTGCTGGCATCTCACTTTGACAGCTGTGGGCATGTGAGATAAGGTCAAAGTAGGCCGTTTTGTCACTGCAAATGGGTAACTCAAACTAGGCTCTTAAAGAGCAAATGAAAAGTGGTAAGAACTGGGCAACCACCAGTAACACCAAAGTAACCCAAGCGTGATTATTACCAAATATATCCTGACTTCATAATTCGTCTAAACTTATCACACTGAGTTGTACTTTGTGTACTCCAAAAATTACAAAGTTTTTCTGACCAAAATGAATAAATATTAAATCAGTCATTCTGAGAGTAGTACAAGTAACTAGGGTCTTTGTAATGAAGGTACGGTCTTAAGACGATTAATTTATTTGTGGAAAAATTACCCCTTGAAGGACGAAACTGAGTGTGCTGAACCATGTGGCATGGAAAAACCATCTGTCCTTGGTCGCACCACTCCTGAGGTCCTGACTGCCTCTGGAAGCAACGTCAGCAGAGGAGCCGTTTGTCAGGAGCTGCACGAAATTGGTTTCTGTGAGCAAAGAGGCACATCGAGCCTCGGATCACCACGAGAGGCTACGGCTTAAATGTCGCGAAGCGGTGGAAAAACGTTCTCCAGAGTGATGAATCACACGTCACCCTCTGGCAGCTTGACACAGGAATCTGGCTTTGGCAGATGCCAAAAGAACGCTACCTACCCGAAGGTGACATGCCAACTGTAAAGTTTGATGGATGACAAATAGTGGTCTGAGGCTGTTTTTCATGATTCGGGCCAGGCCTGTTAGTTCCAGTGAAGGAAAATCTTAATGATTCATCACTGTTACGCTACAGACCAGCCTTTCTCAAACTTTTTATCCTGAAGGAAACCTTCGTAAAACTCGAGGGGCCCCTCCCATAAAGACCATTATATCCACAGCTCATGGTGTGATAGCGTCAGCAGTAAGTTGTAAATAGACTCTTTTCAGCACTTCTTTGTGTTTCTTCGCCTGCTCTAGTTTGACTTCCCCACAAAGCATAGAAACTCGGTAGATTCTTTTTTTGCACTTTTTTTTGGACCATGTCAGTGCATCTCTGCACTAAGTTTAGGGCGTGTAGAAATGGTTTTCCAAGGCTGGTGTGGAAGAACTTGTCTAGCCTGCACAGAGCCATGAGCTCAACCCCGTGAAAAACCCTTTGGGATTAATTGGTACGCTGACTGTATATTGTGGAAAAAGCAGTGCCCATGCTCACCGGTGCTTGTGTGTGACGGAATGGAAGGAAATCCCCAGAGACCAAAGCCTTCTCACAACACTGGAGACCAGCTGTGTAGTAACGGCCATGGTTTTTGAGTGATATGTTGAAGAGCCCATTTAGGTGTTACGCCTGAGTGTGCACGTACTTTGGCCATGTAGCGTATGTGTACGGTGCCTCTGTTTCATGCCGTTAACCCACTTGTCAAATGCATAATGTTCAATTTGAAACAGACAAAATGAGGCAAAAGGCTTTGTAAGCTTGACTGGGGGTGTTAAATAACACTTGTCTTCGTGTGAAGTCAAATTTTCATAACCCAAGTAACCATGTCTCAGAAACTGCATTTTGCTGAGTGAAGACCTCCTTTCAAAATATTTTTATGGCATTATTTAAATGAAGTGATGACTAAATCCGGTTTTCACCAATATTCTGAGTACGTTGGCTTCTTAAATGATAAATGTTCTTGCAGTAAGATGAAGTAACACAGATTAAGGAAAGCTAAAATACAGTATAAACTTAAGAGGAAAATGTTTTGGTGGATGTAGATTTTCATGATAAAACTGTCCATTAATCATAATTATATTATTTACCTGTAAAGGCAAATTACTGGTAGTACAGTTACACTTGGGTATTAAAATAATTAACGTATGCATATTATATGGCTACAGGTGTGCATGTGGGTAACACCATCCAGCTGTGTGCTGTTAAGGCAGCTGCTCTGGCATTTAGTCTAAAGATATGCAAATTTTAACCAACACTGCTGCTGACATTTAGCATTTTGTCTGTTTTATTAACCTGCACATTTTGGTAGAGAATTGATTCCTTGTGGGGTATTGAGGAGATAAGTTTCACCAGGGGTTGAAACTTATGAAGTAATATACTGTATATAAGAGTTGACCACAAACCGATGCTCTTTATTTGGTGGTTGGTGAGCCATGTGTTTCTGTACAGGTCGAGGAACATCCAGGCATAGTGAAGGACCAGAGGAGAGTGACGAATCTGAAAGTATGTCTACAGTGGCCAGTGGCACATCCATGGACACCCCTCCTTTTTAGACAAATGTACACATCCATTGACACACATCTATCAGACAGTGTTAACATTTTGGAGTGAATAAAATATATACCTCTACTTTTACAAGGGTGATAACGCGCAACAATTTTATTCTGATATGACAACAGTAGTAGTATTTATAGAATATGAAAGGTCCTTCACTGATGTCACTTTCATATTTTTTATTTTAAATTTAGTTGTTTTTATCACGAATGTTAATTTACACAACTACTGTGTCCACAAATATGTTTCTGTTTAATCTCCTTGTAGTAGGAAATATGGTAGTTAAAATTCAAATCAGTATTGGTTTTCTTTGTACAGATTCCTGAATTGGATTAAATTAGTATGTTTATGATCATACGGTATAGAAATGGGACATGAACATTGTGAACAAAGTTCTCATTTTGTTTGTTTGTTTGTTTGTTTACTGCTTATACACTGTGTTGGCCATATTTTACATGGCACCTGCTCCTTGTTTTTCTGTCCTGCAAGCCAATGATTGTGTTTAGTTCTAAAGTACATGTCAGGTCAACTTTAATAAATGTATTGGGTGTGGTAAAACGATACAGGGGCTGTAGTGTGCAGCTTTCAGAATTATAATTGACAAAAGGTTGGCTATTCCAAATGATGACTACAGTTAACCTGTTAAAATAATTTGGAAAATAATGTGCCATCAAGAACGGTGAATTCAGCATGCTGGAATACAGATCTTACATGAATATTGTCAAAGGATTGCATTGTAGAAAAAAAAAAGTGCAAGATAAAAAAAAGCAAAATTGGGTACTCATTCACATAAAGGTCAATTGATGCAAATCTGCATAACTACATTTTTTAAATTGTATGGACTGTGTGCTGCATACTGTACATTCCTCTAACCTTAGCAGTCTATCATAGAGACCAACAAGGGACTCTTTGTATTTCAAATTATCACAATACGGCTTATTGTTAAAGACCTCTGTAGGCTGTTTTTAGGTACCTAACTTTAAGGGATTTCTCAAAGCAAGTGTACGAGGTGGCAGCGCCACGGACATGCTTGTGTGAAATATTACACTGCATGTCACTAACGTCAAAGTCTAAAATGTCTTGTTTACTGCACATACCATGTCTTTTTATAGTGTTATTTATTTTAGCTGTAATGTGATTTCCCAAGTAAAACTGAAATAATGGCTTTTTTGATCAATGTTTAAGAATTACTCTATTAAATCAAAGTTTTAATTGTTTTACTGTGTGATGTCACTTTGTGGAGAACAGGGTATTTTCTGGTATTATGTGAATTTTACAAAAATCTTAAAACAGTATCTTTAATAATAAAATTGTTTACTATTATACTTACAGAAAATAATGCAATGTAGATAGATTGTTTAAAACAGCATTATTAACTGTAAATTGCAGTTCAGTAGACCCAGTATAGAATTCAAATATCTGTAATTATGGTCCAGCTCGTCCTTTGTCTAAAGACGATTGATTGATTTGCCTACATGAACGGAGACACTAACGCCAGAATAATGAATCATTTGTAATAATTTTGCATAAATCGCCGGAACAACTTTGAAACATCTTAGGGGTTCAAAATGCAGGCTATTTTTAAGGTTGATGCTTGTTGAATCGTGCACGCAGAACATGCTTGTCAGTTTTTTTGACTATCATGTCTGTAATGTCAAGATCAAACACGACCGCTGTCATGTCATCAAAAGAAACATCACAATTTTTTCCAGCGTGCCCAACAAGGATGACACCGAACCAGTAAACGTTTACGAACTAAAATTGTCACTTAACCTAACGTGCAATTTATTGGTTTATGACAAACGCGATTTCTAACATAAACACAAAGCACTGAGTTCCTTTAATAAATGAGCATATATATTTATGAAGAAAAATCTGTTCGGTCAGAACGAAGCAGCTCGAGTTATATCGACATTAAAAGCGGCGCAGCAGGGAAAATAAGTGGATCGCAAGCTGAGAGGCAGTGGCGCTGGGTGTGCACCATTAGGTTTGCAGGCTGAGGCGACAAAGCGAGCTGCGGCGTGTGCAGCTCCACTGTGTGTCGACAAGATGGTGGCTTCCTGGAAGGCATGAGAGGGCTTAGCTTCTCCCCAACACACTAAAATCACTGGGCTTAAATTCACAAAGTCCCGCCCTCGACATATTTTGCTTAAAACAAGGCAAAACAGTAAGTATATAATGCCGCGGTGAATACACCTTTGGTTGTTTTGCGTCTTTTTTTGTTACGGCAAACGTTACGTCCGCCATTTTTTTTGAGGGAGAAGCAGCAAGATGGCCGCTTCCATCGAAGCAGCGTGAATAGATAACGCTTTTTAAACCTCGCCGTCACTTTGGCTTGTCGTAAATGCTTGCTAATGTGCCGAATGTCATTAAATTTTTGACCATCTAACACAAACGTGTAATTGCTCATTTGGACTTTGCATAAATTCATCACTGAGCCCTTATGTAGCTAGCCAGCTGGTGCTAGCAAGTGGTGCTATGTAACGGAAAAATTTCAAGTGAACGATGGTAATTTCATTATAAGCTATTTTAGGAGACAGTTAATACATGCAGCTAATGTTTGACATATTTTGTATATGTCATGTGCCGTTTAAGTATAGAATAGTTTTGTGTGCAAAAATAACTAGCTTTGGACAAGAGGGAGACCGCCCAGCGCTCTGGCTTTGAGAGGAGGGGACTGCGTTCGAATCGACAAGATGGCGGCTCCCAGACAGGCATGAAAATAACATAAAACCTTTATATCCTATAAACATTTATCACCCGCATGCTTGCTTGCAGTTTAATTGGATAATCAGTTGCAATTTTAAACCCGAAAACACAAACGGGACAGTGAGACACTTCGTATTTTTTTTTACATAATTTAACTCCGCCATTTTTTACCCTGGCGCAGGTTTGTTTGGTTGTTACAAGATGGCGGCTCCCATGGAGTGGCACTGCTTTGCTTCTGGTGGGCTTTAATCTTACGATAAAATGCTCAGAGGACGTCTTTGAAGAGCGGACGTAAAGCAGTTCTGTTTTACAGACAGTGGCGATAAATGCTTGATTTTTTAGCTTTCGAAGGGCCGTGGTCTGTCTGTTTCACCTGCCGGCTTTTCCCTCTCTCGCAAAGCGTCTACAGCTGAATAAAATGGCGGCTCCCATGGATTCTCTATATTCCTGAATGGGATTGGATGTGTTGATATTTATCACTTCAAGACAGTACGACAAAATTATACACAAAACATTAAATTTAATCTTGTTAAATTTTGCTTGGGATTAAATTAAACTGGTCTCGCCCCACTCAGTTTTTCCGGTCCGTTTAGGTTACATTTGTCCGCAGTCAGTTAGCTAGCTTGTTAGCCTCCGTTATTCTGCACGCAGATATTCTTTAAACATTTGGTGCGGGAACCTTATTTTCTTCTCTCCTCAAGCCGAAATGTCTTCGCCTGGTTCCGCGATGCCTGGGACCACGGGCTTGGTTCTGCAGCCTCGGTGGAAGCGGGTACTGGGCTGGTCTGGCCCCGTACCCCGACCGAGACACGGCCACAGGGCTGTCGCTATTAAGGAGCTGATGGTAGTTTTTGGAGGAGGCAACGAAGGCATCGTGGACGAGCTGCACGTCTACAACACAGGTGAGACGGGCTGCCCTTCCGTGCCTCGCGTTTATGAATTCACGCTTTTCACAACGGTACCCTGTGCGGACCGCTACAGCATTAAATGTTCTCCAATATAAAGCTAGTTAGAAATAGTGCTGCACTTCACTAAAAAATGATAATAAAATAAGCATTTCTTGGCTAACGGTAAACCCGTTAGCCAAGCGACTTTGTAACAGCTCGGTCTGCATGGCGCCCTCGGACCGCCGTTGGTGTTGCAATGTGAAGTGGCCCTGTGTGAAACCGAGCCATCTCCCCGTACTGGCTGTTATCACTAAATAAAATTCTCAGGCTCATCGTCGCTCGCAGTTACTGATTTTTGATTGTGGAGGTGGTGATATTTTTATGCTTTCAACCATTTATTTCGTTGATGTGCGGTTTGGTTGTAGTTGAGGTGTGTGTTGTCCCGGGGAACTATTAGCGCTGGAGAGGAGGGCGAAAATACAAAGAGAAATGGCGGGCGTCGGGAGCGCTGCCTCCGTCCCTGCATGTTTATTACAATAACTAATTATTGGAATGTGCTTTGAAGGTTGGCTTGCAGTTGTAAGTGTGTCATTATTAAATGTTCTGTAGCATGCAATGCATTGGTGGAAAAACATGTATAGTAATTTTCTGCATTATACAAGTCACAGTTCAGTGGTTTTGTTGCGTAATTTAAATGTGGAATGGCATTGCGCTCTATTTTCGATTTAAAACGTGCTTAAGGTTTGAGTAAATTGTGTTAAATGCTCCAAGCTCATCTTTTGTGCTGGTCTTGCGAATGCGCTGAATTTAAGTTGTAGACAAAGTCACGTGATGGCCAGGTATGGCTGTGTGTTACTGGAGTGAATGCAGTATGAAAATATAATTTTCTCTTGTGTCTGGGGAAACCCCTTTTATTAATTTAAGTTATAGAATTGTTTTACACTGAACATTAAAACGCATGCCTTGTTTGTAGAGGTTGGTGGATGAAATGTACCCCTGAATTATTCCTTTGTAAAGGCACCTTTCAGTGGTGTGTTGGAGATGACTGGAGGAAGGCTGTATTGAGTGGTACTCTTATTACATTTGGGCTCAGACTGAAGAATAATGTATGTAATGTGTTGTGTATAAAAGGTCATGTCAACAATGCGTGACTGGCTGGACACAAGCATTAGGTGTACCACAAGTACTTCAGTGAGAACTGAATATAACGTTGGTGTACGTTAAGCGACCGTATAGTGAATACTTCTGATTTGAGGTTTAATTTGAATGTGTTTGGAGGTAAAGACTATGGTTTATAAAGAGTAACGTGGAAATTGTTTTGATTTGGTGCAAATATTGCTTAATTAGGGAGGGTGTGTCTTTTTACTGAAAGACTTGTATGCTTTAATTTAATTTAGTGCTTTGACTAACAGGGAAACGTATTGAATTGAACTAATGGGGAAATGTATTGAATGTTAGTATTTTGTGCAATTTTACATTATTTTAAGTAATTCCAGACCACTTAAAAACCACAGAACAGTTTAAGTATTAAAACAATGTTTTACTAAAACTAAATATTTATCAAATCAGTAGCTCAGAATGATATCTTAAATTACTTTTTGAGAATTTAGTGTAGTGGTGTCATTCAACACAATGGGTTGTTTTCAGGATCCTTTTTGCATCACCCACTTTAACTACTGCCATGATGATGGAGTCCTGTACGATATGCTGTCATCTGAATTCCATGGATTTACACATGATACAAGAGAGACTGCAATACAGCATCTTGTGGTGTATTAAAAAAGTGCAAACATTACAGCAAGGATTCTTACAGAATAAAGAAACCTTGGATATCGTTTTCATACACGTTTAGCTTTGTCACATTTTAATTTGGGTTTAAATTATTGCAGACATTGTCAGTAAAATTACATTTGTAGCAGAAGTCATAGATCCTTTAAGTGTTTATTGGGCTTAAGTCCTACCTACTTGTATGACAGTGGAAAATACTATAGCAGCTGATAACGTAAATTCACTGTCTTGCTGTGTTCAGTAATTTATTTTTCCCCCTAAGATTTCAGCATGTTGACAATCCATTGATTATTAGCTTTTATCATGAAGGTTTGTCATTAGTATTTAAGTGATAGGATTGACAGAGCGTAGCTGGTAAAATATGCAATGTTGTGCCTTAGGTGATAATGGACAATGTGATGTTTACCTGATGTGTTGTTGACATCATCATGGTTTACCTCTTCTGTAGCATCAGCTGCAATGTTTTTTGTTGTTCTGTCATTGACTCCTTTTAGCGGCAGTTGTAACACAAGGGTGGAAGCCATCCCAATATATTATGACCATTTTCCTCTTTTTGAAATTAAGCAAATTCTGACTGGCTTGATGCAGTCTTGGAGCTGCTTGAGATCGAAATTGGTAAATGCAGTGTTCTCTGGTGCCCGATGTATTGTAGGTGTAAAAACCAGAGAATTTGAGTTGGCTGTGTTCTTTCCAGCAAAGCCCATATGTTATGCAGTGGATTGGCTGATTTGTTGTGAAAGTCACTGTTTTACTGTCCTGTCCAGCAACCAACCAGTGGTTTATCCCTGCGGTTCGTGGAGACATTCCGCCTGGCTGTGCAGCCTACGGGTTTGTGTGTGATGGAACACGTCTGCTGGTGTTCGGAGGAATGGTGGAATATGGCAAATACAGCAACGACTTGTATGAGTTGCAGGTAAGAAGGCACGCCCTCAAACTGTCGTACAGCACGTCTGCATAAACGCAGCTCTGTGTAGCTGGGCTTTCGTGTACAAAACATTGAGTTTTGGTAGGTGACCGTCTGAACTAACATTCAGCTTTTTCCTCAATGTAAATGCAATAATTCAAACAAATGAATAAGTTGTCAGAATTGGAAAGAATAGCAAATGCCTACAATATTTACAACAACTGGGTTTCTTCTGGAAGACACCGGTGTGCAGCAGAGACACATCATGACCTGTTTGATTCCTCCTTTGGTCTTTTGTGTCGTTTGTGTCTTGTGTGAACACGTTTTTATTCACTTCGTTTTATGCCACCCGGTCTTTTGTGGTGCGCAGCCCTTTTGCCTTTTACCATTTTGTTTTTTTTTTCCCCCCCACATTTGTTATATCTAATAAAGTTATTTTTAAACTTAATTGTGATCCTACGTGAAGTGATGGCAAATGTACTGCTTTATATGAACGTTGGAGTGGGTTGAATGCAGACTATTGCCTCGCTGAAACATTACTCTGTACGTGCTCAAATCAGACGACTAGTGTGATAAAAATAGTACAGGATAATTATCGTGATTACTGTCATTAAATATGGCACAGAGATGCTCGTAGCATATTAATATATTTATAATACTGCAACCTTGTGAATTTTTGGAAATGGGAGTCTGATAAATGAATTCCTTACTGTGTTTCAGGCCAGCAGATGGGAGTGGAAAAGGCTGAAGCCCAAAGCTCCCAAGAACGGACCCCCTCCATGCCCCCGCCTCGGTCACAGCTTCTCGCTGGTGGGGAACAAGTGCTACCTATTTGGAGGGCTGGCCAATGACAGCGAGGATCCCAAAAACAACATTCCAAGGTACTGCAGACGCAGGAGGAGGCAGTGGGGAAACTTGGGGAACTCGTCAAACTAAAAGTTCTGAAACCAATCACTGTTTAGCTAAGTCATTGAGTGAAAAAAAGGTGGGAAACAGGTGGCCAAGGCATTTTGTGCGTCTCTGCCCAGGTACCTGAATGACCTGTACACCTTGGAGTTACGCCCAGGTTCTAACGTGGTTGGCTGGGACATCCCCATCACCTATGGCGTGCTGCCGCCTCCCAGAGAGAGCCACACCGCCGTGGTCTACACTGACAGGCAGAACAAGAAGTCTCGCCTTGTCATCTACGGCGGCATGAGCGGCTGTCGCCTTGGAGACCTTTGGACTCTTGACATTGGTGAGGGCAGGTTAAAATCTGTAATTTTATTGATATAATAGATTGACATGGTTTGTCAGCTGCTAATTGTGAGGGGGAGGGGGCTTGTTTATGGAGGCTCCTAGGGGGCGCAGTGGTTAAAAACAGCACTCATAACCTAAAGGGGAGAGATGGCTGTGGACTGTGTTTGAAAATACTCCTTAACCATACTTTGTGTTAGTACGCCAATGAAATAAAAGGGTAAAATCGACATTGCAAGTCTTAATATTGACATTTGAGTAACTGAATAATTTAAACTGTAAATGTGACTTGGCTTTATGTAGGCTTTTATATTTAATATCAGAATGGGACACATGCTATTTTATGATATATATTTTTGTATTTGTGAAAGATGTAGATTTTTGTACGTGTTGATATAACTGGAATAGCTGCTCTTTCACGACGCTGTCGTTCGTGTTTGTGCCTGGGAGGTATTGATGAGCTCTTAAGATAGTCAGTGTTATGCTGAGTTGGACATGAAACATTTAACTTGTACTTGAAATGGACAAATTTATAGACATAGATTTGGAAACCATCATGTAAATGAGGACAGGCTCTGCAGTGTGTGGATCAGTTGTGCTTATGTAGGACACACACGGTTTCTTGAAAAATATGGCAAATTGACCACACACAAATAATGAACCATAGTTTCCTCAATGAATTTTAATCATGTGGGTAATGATCAAGATTTCTTTCCATGTTTTATATCTAAATGGGGAAATAAAGTCTACATGTATGTGGTGCTCTGCTATGATGAGTGTAAAAGGGCCGTGTGTGTGTGCTGCACATTCCTTTCAGACACTCTCACCTGGAACAAGCCTTCGGTGACCGGTACAGCTCCTCTGCCCCGCAGTCTGCACTCAGCCACCACCATCACAAACAAGTGAGTGTGCTGTTGCGGGGGGGCTTGCTGAGCCAAGGGAGCGGGGGAAGGTGGGGGTATCTTACTGAGATGGGGGTGGGG
>JABJVR010000087.1:4871426-4888402 GCA_025773905.1 Chitala chitala
TGTTTTCTTTGGTTAACCTTTTAATGTTTTTACTAAGCTTTGTGCGTGCGTGCGTGCGTGCGTGCGTGCGTGCGTGCATGCGTGTGTGCGTGTGCGCGTGCGTGCGCGCACGCGTGGGGAATATGTATATTTTTACACTGCCTTTTGAACAGGCGAAGCAAGCAGTTGTAGAAATTCTTCCATTTGTCATAGTATTATGCAAATTAAATGTTGAGTGTGTGAAGTTGGGTGTGCGTTTCTCAGATGACATGAAGATATAGTCTAGACATGCCACTCTTATTCTTACTGGACAAAGATATCAGCAGCAAATCGGAATCGTTCGCAGAGCTGTTAACAACAATTTTGTTCTTTTTGGAACACAACAAGGGTTCATGTTTGATACACGTTGATGACTTCAGGCTGATTGTATGGTGCTTTGATAAAGATGGGCTGCCACAAAACCTGCCAGCAAATAAACTTGGTAGCTGTGGTTTTTTTGATCAATACAGCATGACGCAGCAGGTGGTGTTAGTGAACCTGTTGCACTGTTCTCAGAGCAGATAACAGCTGATGATCAGTTCTTGTTGCTGATCCTAGTCCTTACTGTTCACAGGGCGGTGGGCTGCATTTTTGGGGAGCTACTGAATAACTCCCCTTTATTCCCTGGTGAGAATGACATTGAGCAGTTGTGTTGTGTGTTGAGGGTCCTTGGAACACCCAATGAGCAAGTTTGGCCGGTGAGTTTTCATTCCCATAAAACCACATATTACCCTGATGTCAGCTGAAAGCATATCGATGAGCGTGGTAACTCCATTCAGATCCTAAACCCCTGAATCATGAGAACATTTTAGTTTTTAGAGCAGTTAAGCACTGCATAAGGTGTATTCTCTGTTTATGCAATACTGACTGCTGTATATACAGTTGGCAACTTATCGCTGTTCTGTCAGTATTGGAACAGCGATAAGTTGCAGCTGCAGTAAAAGGCCGGCAAAGCATCTCAAAGGAGGAAACTCAAATGTAAGCATTTGGTCATGTTCTTGGGTTCCAAACTTCATGCAGTCATTGACTGCAAAGGGTTTTCATCCAAGTTTTAAAGGCAATCCTTGTGTTTGTGATTGTTAGTTTGTTCCGTTATTTATGAGCTACCAAAAATGGAGGTGTGCGCATGGAACTGGCTGTAATTCCTGAATGGTTACTGCCACACTTTTGTCAAACCCCTTCCAAAAAACCTGTTGTTCCAATATTTATGGACCTGACAGTACCTGTATGATGCTTTTATGGACCTCTCCGTACCTGTATGATGCTTTTATGGACCTCTCCGTACCTGTATGATGCTTTTATGGACCTCTCAGTACATGTATGATGCTTTATGGACCTGACAATACCTGTAGGATGCTTTTATGGTCTTGTTTTTAGTCACATAAGCTGCACTATGCTGGTATACACCTGTTCCTTGCTTGGTGACCTAGTTTTGTTCGTTTGACTATGGTTATTAAAGCAAAATGGTTGCTCAGTGTAAAACCACAGTAGTCTAGGTGTGACCTCGACTCTGCTTATGACTTTAATTCAGCCTTCTGTACTCAATTTATTTTATGATTTACCATCACAAAGTGAAAATTTTTAGCATTTTGTAGAAAGATTCCAGTAAATCTAATGAAATTTGGTCATAAATGTCCCCATTTTCTCCTGTTGTATTTGGGAATGGCAGCTAACTAATGTTGATGCTAAATGCTAAATGAGGAGTGTGAGTATTTCAGTATATAGTATATGTGAGTATATCTTTTCATAATTGCTTAATGTGCTATCAAATTCATGAAAAGTAGTCTGCAGTGTCATTATTAAATGTTTAACAGGTAAAATCACACCTCGACACCCAGTATCTAAGGAGACTGACACGTGTTCCCCCCTTTGTCTGTGTTCAGGAGATAACCGAGCTGCCAGATTACAACAAGATCACTTTCAAGGAGAACCCCCCCATACCCTTGGAGGAGATAGTACCAGATACATCTCCTCAGGCTGTGGATCTACTTAAAAAGTTCCTGGTGTATCCATCAAAGCAGCGTATGAAAGCTGGTCAGGTGAGCTGCTAGATGGAGTTTGTCACAGCAGTAGTGAATGTCACACAAACCACATAAACATTTGAAGATGCTCTGACATGTCAGCACCTGTGAGCTCTTCGTTTAGTCAATTCCAGTCTCTTAATGCAATTAAATTATGTTACACTGACAGGATCATAAAAATGCTATAATAACTATAATGATTTTCTGTAAATATTTTTATTGGTAAGAACCAATCATTGAGCCAATAAAAATGGCTCAGGGGATGCAGCCGTCAGTTCAGGAGCCCTACCTTAAATTTGTAAAATAATAATGAAATATAATTAAATGACATTGTAATGACCGAGTTACACACACATGCTTTTTTTCATTTGGCCTAACATAATTAAAGAGGAGATGCAGTGAGAAGGAATGACGCTTTTTTCCCTCTTGTCTTCCAGGCTCTGCTTCATCCTTACTTCTTCACAGATCCCCTTCCTGCTCATCACTCGGAGCTTCCCATTCCTCAGCGGGGGGGAAGCCGCTCTCGCCAGCGCCTACAGCCCCCACATGAATTTTCAGTGGATCGACCTCTTCATGAGAGCGTGGTGGATCCCGGACTCATCCAAGGGCACGCCAGGGGGTTCTTTTGACTCCTCCCACACCCACTGCAAGTTTCTACCCTTCCTCTTTCTTCTATACGATTGGCATTACTTTCAGTTGCTGTATTTTGTCTTTCCTAAGCATCCTTTTCATATGAGCCTTTCCATGTGCACAGGTGGAAACGAAACGGCAGGCTGTCACAAACGTGCCTGTCTGGGGTTGGTCTACAGCGTTCCTTTCAGAACGTTGTCTCTCTGCAGACGTAAGCAGCTTACTCATGTCACAAATGCAGCTCCCGTAAGCATGCTGAAGGCTGTCTATGAATCACAGGGTGAAAAGGCTGATAAAGGGCCCAGGAAAGAGGCTGTCCAGGAAACGGCTCCTGTGTGAGCTTGGCTGCCGCACCATAACACGAAGACGAGATCAATTGTGAACTAATTGATCTTTCCATCAAAACTGTGAATAGCTGGGGATTCCCTGATAAGAGGACAGTTTGTTTTTGGCTTCACAAATTTACCACACACAGATAAACTGGTGGTTTGGCCAGTATCTCCAAGGCCTACAGCTAGGAGGGATTTGTGTGCTTTCAGCGTGGGGAGGCTGTGAGCCCTGTGGGCGGGGCGGGTCAGCTTACGGGTGTGTCTGCCTGTGTGTGACTGTTAAGGGCATCAAAGGCAAGACTGTTGGAACCAAACTATTTCGTCGCTAGTTAATTTGCTGCATGTTGCTTTTGTCGATCCCCTTTACCCTGAAGTTCAGAGGGTTTTTTTTTTTTGTTTGCTCCTGTCTTTTAGAGTTTGTGTAGAGTTTGTAAGAGTGACTGCCACAGTGCTCACAAACAGCACCAGTCAGAAGGGGACATACAGCTAACAGTCATAAAGTGCAGATCCCCGCTGTGTCCCGGGATATTAAGGTCTGGCTCAGTATGCCAGAGTGTGAAACGCATAATTCGAGACTCAAGTCTTATCTGCATGAAGAACTACAGCACGATACGTATCTTATAAGAGTAGTTTGCGTTGTGCTGATGTCATGTCTCATTTTCCAGTGAACTATGTATTATGAAGTAGTGTGTGTGTGTGTAAACTAGAGGGTGAATAAACAGGTTAGACATTGTGAGAAGAAGAAGAAACCGTTTGTCCCACAAGAGGAAATTACAATGTTGCTGCAGCAAGTACAGAAAAGGTATCAGAAAATACAGAAGAGCATCAAAAGTTAAAATAAACTAAATAAGAAGAAAAAATAAATAAACAGTCGTGCTCTTTGTGGAGTTTCTTGTGGTGCCGGGTGTGTAGGGCCATGTTAGATGGCTCATTGAGCTGTGTGTGACGGAGATAAGGCCCTTTCACAGAAACTGCTTTCTTTAGAACTGGAGGCCATAAACGCAGGCGCACAAGCGGGCGGGCCCAGTCTTCAGGGAGCCCGTCGTCCCAGGACATCCTGTGTCTGTATCCACCGTCTGCTGCACTCAGACCGGCCACACTCACAGGCCATAAACCTGTTTGGCGGTGTTGCCATGACATCAGCACCATCGCTCTGTGCTGATGCTTTGGTGCCTTCACCCAAGTGATTGAAAGATGACATCCCTAAGGTTTGTGTAATATACAGACCTGCAGAGGTGCAACATAGAAAGACACAGTTATGGGAGATGGGATGCAGGGTGTCTGCGTGTTGATGGTGCACGGTATGTTGGCGCGGTGGGGCATGTATTGGCACGTGGCTTGGAGCGTTGTATCCGTGCCAACATAAGGGGCCTCTTCGCTCCTCCACCACAAGACGCCTGTAGGTTCCGGCGAGCCATTCACGGTTGCCGTTCACGTGGATGGGTCAGAGCGCTGCTGCGTCGGCGATGTAGGCGGGTGGGCCGTGCCCTCTCCTGCCTCCTGTGTGTGTTTGTGCTCTGCTGAGTACACCCAGTTGCAGTCTTGCCTGGCCCTCTCTTTTCTGTTTTGATAACCCCTTATCAGAGCCATGCAGCCACATCCCTCACTTCAGCACCTCCTCCCAGGCCTAACTGTATACTCGTCTGCCCCCCCCCACACACACCCCACCCTCCACGGCACCTCCAAGGGTCTCCCGCTTGTATGTGTTTGCGCTCTTCTCGTTCAAGAGGGCCGCGTGTTGTGTTACTATTTAACGTGTTCTCCATTACAGATGTCTCTGTTCTCCTCCATTACCTCTGTTGTTGAAAAGCTAACAAGGAAGCACTATGTTATCTACGTGCATGCAAACACACATTTGGCTGTCCCGCTTACTATAAATACATTTGTTACTGTTCATATCTTTGCTATGATTGCATTACAGCCATATCTTAAGTAGCTCTGATTTGTTTCTATAACGCATGAGGTTTTTGAAGCATCATATAGCCTAATAGATTCATTTCTGTCCCCGAAAATAAATGAGTCACTTTTTACTGTACAACAAATAAAATAATTTGAACATATGACCTTCTGGTCAATGTAACAGTAATACTGTTTAAAACTGAACAGTTAATATACAGACCATACTAGGCAGTATATTAATAAGGCATATAATTCTTTTTTGAAATCATTCAAAATGGTTTTTATTTAAATTGCTCATGCAAATGAAGACTTGTGTTTCAGTGATCCCGTAAGCTTTGCCATCATGTGCACGTTTTAAACTATTTCAAATGTTTAGTCAGAACTTTAAATATTCCACACTAGATCCAATAATATTTAAAAAATCAGCATTCTGGAGAATACAATAGGTTTATAACTGTTGGGGATTACAGAAGAAATGGAATATTACAACAACAGTGAAGCTATAATTATTGCTAGTAAAACTCAATTTCCCTAAAATCTGGCCCCAGTCCTCCTTTCCCTGAAAACTGAATAGACGCTGAAGAGAAGCAGAGGTGGGAGATGTTTTGCTTAACAAATTTCATGTGCAGACGGCCTGTGCCGTGGCCGCACGAGGACAGTTTGTTTCTTCATTCCGGCACTTGTTCCAATTTGCATTACTGTTCCCAGCTCAGCTGCTGAGCTGCAGCAGGCCTTTCCATTGCCATTGTTTCAGCTGCCTTTTCTTCTTTTTATCAGAACATGTGGGTTGGTTTGCAGGCTGGAAAATTTGTGTGTATTTGTATATGTATCTTGCATATAAATCTGTCTGTAGCTTAATGCAGGAATGGCAAGGGCTAATGCCAGATTTCAGACTGCTAGAGTATCTGTTTTATTTATACGTTTGAAAGTGTAAGAGGTGTCGTATATGATTTTACAGAATAAAAGGCTCCCAAGACACACGTACAACATTGTGTAACTTGCTTTGTTGCATTGATTTGAAGATCTGTGAATTATCTCTTCAGTAAAGTGACATGCTAATACAGTATCACAATGAGTGCAAAGTGGCCCCAAAAACTATTTGAATACGTCCGAAAATGTCAAAAGTTTTTTTTTCTCTTAACTGTTTTTACAATTACTGACAAAGAACTGCTCCAAGATCGTCTATAGTGGATGTAGGAATCATTTATCTTCATGAACACTCAGGTGTTCTACACGCCGGTGTACTTCATCATCACGTTATCTATGGATATCGCTCTTCATCATCACATTATGTATGGACATCGCACCAAGCCTGAGAACCTGACTGGGCTTAAGTGTCCAAACACTTTTGTAACTTAAAACTGTGTCTCTGTTGTTTTATAATACAAAAACACATTGGTTAGGTTTTATATGCTTTTATTCTTTAACATATATGCTGTTTGGTTTGACATCTTGTTGTGCAATTTTAAAAAATGTTGACATTTTTAAGCATGGCTTAACTGTCCAAATATGTTTTAGGACCGCAATCCCAAATGTCTGATAAATGTCTATTTTTAAATAGCTAAAAAATAATCTGGTGTGTATGAAATTATTTCCCATTATGCAGCACAAGTGTTAGTGTTAACACTGCTATCAGTAAAGGTTGTCATTATTTTTAACTTTTTAGCATGTAGGTCATTTTTCTCTAAATGAGTAAGGTATTCAAAGTTCTGTTTTTCATTTTCCTCTTTAGCTTATCTTCACTTCTTTGACAGATTTGGTGTAATTAAGGATGTTTGAAGCCATATCATTCTCTACAGAAACTAGGACAGTTACTATCTATGCATGGTACAGAACAAAACATGAACAAATAATCCTGCCTGTGGTCATTAGACAGAAAAGACATTATTTACACTGTTATCCTGCATTTACGCTCTCCACATCTACAGTAGCAGTAAAAAGTAACTAAAACCAGGTTTTTAACGTTTTCTATTATATCAGCTGTTGTCATCAATTGTTTAAAAAATACTATTTCATTATATAATCATTTAATATCTGTAAAGAAATACATGAGTTTTGCGGTTCAAAAGTGTAATATTTGAAAATGGAAATATTCAAAATTGTAATTTGTGACAGAAAGCCAAGTCAAAAGTCTGAGTTGCATGTTAGAATCCTCTGGTTTATGCTGTTAAAACAGAGTGTGGCCATTTTAAGGAATCCAGGAATGAGATGCAGATATTCTTAAACTTTGGTCTGATACTCTTTATGAATTATTTTGTATATTTGATAATGCTTTTGAATTTCCAAGTATTTACAGAAACTTGTATGACATGAAATTTGAACTAGGCCTTGGCTCCAGAAAGCACGCTACAACTGAGCATTTTTAAGTGCTCTGATAAAAACCTATTTAAATACATTATAAATACTGCAGCCTTCAAAATACCTGCCACATGTCTAAGTAAACTAACTAAAGTTTACTGGCCATACAATCCTGTGGCCCCTCTGACCTGAGAGAATGATATTGAAAACCAGAAAAAAAAAAAAAAAGATTGTGCTATTTTTGTATTTGTTTTTGATAAAGTTTATCTTTATAGTATTTTATACATTAAGTACACAAATGTTCATGGCCACAAATTTAAGCATGGGAAATCATTAAAAACTTCAAGCTTTTGACTGAAATACTTCTGAAATTGCTAAACCATCAAAAACTTAATGTTTAACTCAGAATCTCAGATATTGATGAAAGTGGTCAATGCAAATGGATAATGTGTTTCGTTTTCCTTGATTTTATTGAGACTGCAATCTGCAGGGAATTACACGGCTATTAAGATTAAAACTGGTAATGAGAAATATCTCAGTCTCAGTATACCCGTTTGGAACGTTTCAGACAAAATTCCCCATCACTTATAATCAGTATTATCGCTATAGAAAATGATTAATTAAACAGCCACTTTATGTCATAAGAAATGTTTTTGTTTCGTATTTAGCTGTGCCTCAAAAAGAAATTGTATGATAAAATCTACATTGCATAGCTACCACACATCTAACTAGATGTTATTCATGTAATGCTGACATTTTAAAACAACTTCCCTACATCTCTTATTGTGCATTTTTAATGTGTTCCACAGTCACAATGATTACTTACATGGAATGACACAGAGTGAGTGCCAGTGCTTACAACACACCTCTCATAACTGCGTTTGCATTAGTCAGGCAAATGGAATAGTACATTTTCAATATAAATGCTGCCAAGCCAGGAAAACACACATGCACGCACACACACATGCACACACAGTAAATTATGTGCTGCTCAGGAGGAGTGTCTGAGGGTGTGTCCTCTAACTTGTGTCTCTGTCACTATAAGCTAGTAGCCCACAGCAGACTAACTGAAGAGTAAGTGTGCTGAGGACCCCTGTCACTGGTTGAGTTTTACAGCGCCACACTACTCCTGTAGGCTGTTGGGGGACGGCTCACTAATTCGCCAGGCACCCATAGTGCGGTAAGGTCTTGTGTTCGTACTACCTACATTGTACAATGTGTTGGCTAAATTTGATCAAATTTCTGTATTTGCCCTGTCCATTGTGACACGCATTTTAGTTCAGTGTAACATTAAAGGACGGCACAGCTGTCTGATATCTAGTGCAGCTTACCTGAGTATCCTTAAAAAGTTGAAGAACAAAGGTGGCTTGTGCTCACTGTAAAACTGTAGTATGAATCTTATACTATGGATCGCATTGTTTGAAATGCTTTGAAAGGTAAAGAAAGATGCTATTGTAAATAGTGTACATAGCATATCGAATGGTTTCAAAGAAAACATAAATGTTACAAATTCTTCAAACGTTTACAATTTAAAAAATCGATTCATTATAATTTTATTTCCTACAAAATAAAGTGTAAAATTTAATTAAAATTTCATTGACACTTACAGAGTTAAAGCAGCAGTCCTCCCTGCTGTTTCATACTGCACTGACTGTACTTTTTACTTGTTGTAGTTTGGGACACTCTGCTCTAAAACAATGTTAACAATTACAACTTTCAAAGTTGCATTTACACCATTAATTTTACTGTGTTAATTTTAGCCTATATTCCTATATGAACTGCATAGTTCTGAGAGGTTCTGGTCCAAGACAGTGCTCCAGTCTTAACTGTCGACTCATTACTAACTTACTTAACTGTTTATGATGTAAACATGTCCTTGTGTGAGCTGTGATGCAGGTCGTTTCCCTGTGCCTCACACTGTAGCTACAGTCTTGCCTTTCCCATCCACATACCTGGTGCCATGGTGCTGTTTGTGGGCCCCCAGGTTACATTTTCACAGATGGCATGTTAGCCACTAGCCATCTTCTTACAATAATGTAATAAACCCACTAGGGTTCAGTAGCAT
This sequence comes from Chitala chitala, assembly GCA_025773905.1. Classification (NCBI taxonomy): domain Eukaryota; kingdom Metazoa; phylum Chordata; class Actinopteri; order Osteoglossiformes; family Notopteridae; genus Chitala; species Chitala chitala. The sequence goes on from JABJVR010000087.1 coordinate 4,880,687, forward strand.
GTGCTGGATGCTTGTTTTTGTCTTCTACTGAAACTTCCCCCACCAATGTGCCATCTGAGATTCCATGCCAAGTTAACATTGTGCCAAAACGGTCCCTTCCCTTGAAGTGGCTGAGCTGATTGGTTTCGATATTGCTGCATGCAGAAAGTGTGCTACACACTATGTCACGTGTCTGTCGCATCATTTGCTTAATTTAATGCACACTTCAGATCTGAATTTAAGATATGAATGTGCTTATAAATTTTTCCCACACGTACTGTAGATGATATCTTTTTAACTTTTTCCAGTGATACTCCACATTATCATTAATATAAATTGTTGTTCATGTCTAGTCCCATAGTATTACTGAGGATCAGTCTATGCACCTGTTGTATGTAAGTTCCAGCTGTTACTGGTTTGTGACCAAAAGATGACACACACACACACACACACACACACACACACACACGGCAGACATCAGCTGGAACTGGGTATTGCACTGATAAAGTTCTGAGAATAAATCTTAAAGGCAGAAGTTACATTTAATAAATGTTTATTAAAGCTGGTGACATTTAAGGAAATCGTTGGTCACGGTATGATCTTACGTAATCATGTGAATGACAAAAGTAATTGTTGAACAGAACATGGAAAGCATTTAAACAGCCTATTTCTGTCTGTAAGATAATATTGAAAACACAAAGGGGATCTAATAAGATGGGAATTTTTTAAACAGTTTAAAATATGGGTAACAGTATTAAAACATTAAGACTGGCTTTTGTTGAAGTTGACACTGTTGTGTCATGCAACACAGAACCGAGATGCAGGGGATGTAATTCAATGGGTATAAATCTCGTTAGAGGTTAGAACTACTGTGTCACCACATGTAGTGTTTGAAGTTGGGAAAAAACATGTGCAGGGGTTTCGTTATTGTCATAATAGTGTGTCTGTAGGCACAAGCAAGCCATGAAGAAGAGACATCATTCGAAAGAAGAAAATGATGAAGTGTCAGTATTCCATACCTGTGACTTTACTTGTGAAACTGCATGTACATCCTAAACTTTGGATGTCTGTAATGAAACATTACTGTCTGACCAAATGTTCCTCTTTTAGACAGGATGTGAGCGAGTTCAACTTCCTCAGGCAATAATTTGCATATCCTACATATAACAGTGCAGATAGTGCGGTCAGATATGAGATTAAATAATAAAGCAATCATTCTGAGAAAAATTTTTGTCACCTTTCATCAAGGCGACAAAATTTTTCCCATGTGATTTACGTTACCAGCAGGGTCCATGTAATGCAGGTGAAAAGCTATTATATTTTTAAACAACATAAGCAATTTCCTTAATACTGTATTTACTGTATTACTGTATTTCTAAAATCCTTAATGTGACTAATATGAAGTGAATTTTCAAGTGAAATTTTTTTAAGAAGTTCATCCTTAAAAGAAACAAAATTCATTAATTTTGTGCTGCTTAGAGGCTGTGGGTTTCACAGATTCATTGCAATAAATTATTTAAACCTAAAATGCCATACAATGTGAACGATGACGTCGATCACATGTGAAAGGACCGTGGAATGACAAATGTTCCGGAACCCGACGGCCTGCGAATGACCACCAGAGCTCTGTGAAACACATGGTCATGGTCCCTGATAACAGCGGCCTTCTAGAGAGCAGCGAAGGTGCAGCCCAAACCTGACCCCTGTTTGTCTTTTTCTTTCTTCTTAAGGCTTTCAACACTTAAAAACACGTGTGGGATTCAGATGCATGCAAATAACGGCAGAGGTAGACGAAGTAAACAAGTGTTTGGAGTTCAGTGCTGCAAGTTCAATTTGTTTCACAACCACAATACAAAAAGCGACACAAAGGAATAGAGCCTCCTGAAACACACTACAAATTCCATTTAGCGTTGATTGGTTTGTTTTTTTCTCAGACTTTTGCCTCATATGAAATCATTGCAGTAAAGCACAAAACTCTAAAATGTGACAAAATGCCTGATGTGGAAGATCAAGAGCCAGTCTCCCAAAAACAGTGTGATTAGAGTCTTTGGTAGTGTGGGTTATCCCAGAAGGAACAACAAGTTAAGGCACAGTATGGTGGGTGTAAAACCAACCATATGCTGATTGCAGGTGGAGAAAGTGCATTTCCATTGTAAACATGGTTCTTCTGCACAACTTCAACATGTAAACATGGGGTCTAATCCTTCAGGTGTCACTTTGAATTGTACAGATCCAATACCACAGACGTGTGTCTTTGTCATGTTTGCCGAAAACAACTCTGTCCTGTGCGCATATCCTCATTCAGTAAAACGAACACACCTTGCAGTAACTGCACTAAGCATTTTCTTAGCCTGCCCTCTGAATAGTTATCAAAAAAAGAAGAAACAGTGCATAACTGTATTTGTCATGAATGCTCATGAAAAATTGCTAAGTTTATTGTAACTTTGAACATGATAAAACTTGGTGTGTTGTTACTGGTAGCTATAGATTTATCATTGTATACAGGAATATCATAGTAGCTGTTCATATATTTTTTGATATATTTGCAGTTAACTGTACAGTAGCAAATATATGAATAGCCCATTATTTTATTACTGAGAATTGATTCCTGGAAACACCTGACTCTCGCTGATGTGAATATTGTTTACATCATACATCCTAGTAAACGGGAAAAGTATTTTGTGGTTCTTCCAGTCAAAGTCAGGTCTGGGGTGAAAAGCAGTTATATTGCTGTACTGTTACAAAGTTTTTTAGGATGTATAATGGCATTATTTGTAATACTTTTTATCTTCAAATGGAATTGGCAATTTTGTGGTTTTGCATTCATAAATGAAACTGATTACACCTTGCTAGTTCTGAGTCGTGGGGTGGAGGGTGTGATAGGATAATCCAGGCTTTACCTTGGTACTGTTACAGACACACCGCTGCCAGGACAGGCCCTTGTCTCCCAGCCCACAGATCAGCATCTCCCGCTGTGATGGATGATTCTGCTGAGCAGTCCCGATGGGTATCACCGGGCCTCATCAGCCCGGAGCCGATGGCCAGCTTCTCGTCCGAGTCGGGCTTGCTACCTCAGGCTGAGGAAGGGGAATCGTTCTACTCCAGCAGTGATGCAGATTTTGTCGGCCTCTCTGCGTACTTCTCCAGTTCTGGCCAGAGCCGTTCCACTCCGTCCTACAGGCAAAGTCCAGGTGAGCTTCTCACATGCGTATGCATCTGCCTCACTTCCACATTTCTTCGTTTCAGTCATTTCAGTTAGCGCTGGGAGCTCATAACAGGTTTTTTTTTTCTGCAACGTTCACATGTCATTCAACCTTTAGCATAAAGCAGAACATCTGAGTGCAGCTACAGTTCTTGTCCTCAGTTCGCCAGGTGTACTCCTCCTCGTCCCTCCTGAGCAACCTGCCATGGCAGGACGGGCCCGGGGTGTCCTCTCTGAGCTCACCTTACACCTCAGCGGCTTCCACCTGGCCGGGCAGCCCCTACACCAAGAGTCTGCATCCCCACACCTCGTCTTCATTCTACCCGCTCACGCCCAGCAGCTCTTTCACCTCCTCAAGGGAAGGTGTCTCGTCCCCAGGCCATGACAGCAAGGAAAGCCTTAGGCTTCAGGAGGCCATGAAGGGGGAGCGGCTGAGTCCCATGGAGGGAGGGGCCAGCAGCTTCCTGACGCTGAATGCTGTGGCGGGCAGCATGTACGCTCATTCTGCCCTCTCCAGCGCCCAGGCACTGGGACACTATGGCTCCTACGCAGCCTCCCCACAGGACTACAGCCCTGCTGGGCTGTTTTCCACCTCAGCTGGTTTGATGGCCTCCTCTCCTTATTCCCCCAAGCTGAGGAACAAGATCAGACTCTCCCCACCTGGTGAGAACCACCTTTCACCTTTTGTGCTATATCCGTGGCTGAACATGGTCACTTCAAACGCCCTTGCTTCTTTAAAAAACCAGTACATTATATACCACAATTATGAAGATTCACAAGGACTACAGTAAACAGTATTGTGCAATTTAAAGTTTAAATCAAATGCATCAGTCCCAATCAAGAAGTCTGCAGATTCGAGAACTAACTGACACAGTATCTGTATAACTCAGAGTGAGTAAAGTGTGAATAACTACTTACCGTGTGACACGTGGGCTTGAAGGCCCACCACACGAGTGGCACTCTAACTCTCTCTGTGGCGTGATAGAGGCCCGGGAGTGTGTGAACTGCGGCGCCACCGCCACGCCGTTGTGGCGCCGGGATGGAACCGGCCACTACCTGTGCAACGCATGCGGACTGTACCACAAGATGAACGGCCAGAACCGACCTCTCATCCGGCCCAAAAAGAGACTGGTACTGTCACACGTTGTTATTAGAACATAATTCCTGCTGCTGTATTTGACAAACGTTACAAATATCAAAACTTTGATATAATGTAGAAAGTGGAACAGTTTCGCAGCTGTAAGAACACCAGGTCTCTTCTTCTCTGCAGCTGCGTAACCGTACATGTGCCTGTTTAATCACATCCTCTGTCCCTGTGTCACTGCCCGTCAGATCGTCAGCAAGCGGGCGGGAACGCAGTGCGCCAACTGCCACACCAGCACAACCACGCTGTGGAGACGCAACGCGAGTGGCGAGCCCGTGTGCAACGCCTGCGGCCTCTACTTCAAGCTGCACAATGTGAGCTGCCAGCCGGCTGCCAGACCGTCGTGGTCGAAGGCTGCCTTCACCGCTGTCCTTCAGCGAGAGGCGGGTATGCGCTAACCCTCACTGTGTCTGTCTCTCTTCTCTCCCTTCTGCTGCCAATGTGCTAAAAACATCAGGTGAATAGGCCACTCACCATGAAGAAGGATGGCATCCAGACACGGAACCGCAAGGTGTCCAACCGGAACAAGAAGGGCAAGAAGAGTGGGGGGGTGGAGCTGTACTGTGACACGCCCCGAGTGCCTTCTTCAGAGCCTCCAGTGGGCCCATACCCCCCCCTGGGGCCTGGAACCCTGCTGCCTTACAGTCACCCCTCCCACCTGCTTCCCACACCATCCTCCCTACACCCCTCAAGCACCGGTCCCTACACTTACCTCCCGTCATCGGGCATGATATCCACTTTGGTGTGATGCACAGTGCCTTAGGGCTGGGTGAACACACACACACACACACACACACACACACACACACACACACACACACACACACACACACACACACACACACACAATGCACTGCAAGCTGAGACATGCTTTGTTGTAATTACGGCTGGAAAATGCCCATGTTCATATGGAAAAGTAACCCAGGTTCCATTTTGTATAAATAAATATATATATATGTACATTTTTTTATGATTGAAAAGCTACACCCATTTTTCTATGCTTTGTATTTTGTGTAGATGTGTATAATGTAGATATGATTACAAAAGTGTTTTTGTAAGGGTTTATAAAGTTTTTGCTCTTTTCTGAATGAATGTAAGCCACGTTTACACAATGGGAATAAAAGGTGTTTCCAAGTGCGACCCATAAAGCACCACAATTCTCACGTCATTTTAGTGTGATGCAATCACAAAATGCAGGCTGAGCTCCCAAATGGATTTCACGAAATGACATAAAAACCAAGTGGCATGGCGGTGTGGTGGTTAGCACTGTCGTCTCACACCTCCTGGCCTGGGGTTTGATTCCCACTTTGGGTCTGTGTGGGTGGGGTTTGCATGTTCTCCCTGTGTTTGGTGGGTTTTCTCTGGGTTTTCCAGTTTCCTCCCACAGTCCAAAGACATGCAGGTTAGGTTGATTGGTGTGTGTGTGCACCCTGTGGTGGGTTGGTCCCATGCCCTGTGTGTTCTGGGATGGGCTCCAGGCTTCCCTGTGACCCTCCCCAGGACTAAGTGGTACAGAAGATGGCTGACTGACATAAAACCCAATATGTGCTCAGAATAATGAATAATTATATTTGCTCTAATGTGTGTGAATTTGTATAAACCCAGTAGAGTCCAAAATAATTATTTCAATTTGAGCACTATATTTAACAATACAATATATTTTTTATAATTACGCCTATTGTTGTTTCATTATCCTCAAAAACTTGACAAGTCAGGATCCGGGTATGTAGCTTGAAGCTGACAATGAGAGACGCCACTGTCGCTGTCATGGCAGTTACCAAGCATTATGGTCTATAGAACGAAATCCTCAGCTTGTGAATGAGCTCTGAAACGTCATTTTCAAACTCCTGTTTTAATATACTATGCAACAGACAAGTAGGATACATGGTGAAAGTTATCTTCATTAAGCATTGGAAATATGAAATAGGCCCGGAGAATATTCATGGGCATTATTCATGTCAATGGGAAAGTAGCTCCAAGTTGCATTTTTTTTTTAATTTAATAGGGCCAAAAAAAAAATTTAATGTCAAGTGTTAATGTTTAAGTAAAATTTAATGTCAAGAAATCAAATGTTGAATTAAGCCAGTAAACTCTGGCCTAAACTTGTGCTTCTCTGTTGTAAAAGGCAGCCTTGTTTTTATAGCATAATTAATTAAACAAATTTCTTGGTTTATGGCTGATGATATGCAATGTTTATTGTTCAATCACATTGGCAAAAAATATTTAATGATTCAATATTTACTGATTAAATGTTTTAACCATATATGTATATTTGTCTTTAAAATTGATACAGCTAATACAATTCACAGATTTATGCGTAATTTTATCATTTTTATTGTCTGCACTTAAAATTAAATGTGGATAAAGTCAAATAAAAGTGTACAAATATAATAAGCAGTTTGTTCTATAAACAAATAACATAATCAGCTTGTAAATGGCATTTAAATACACCGAGCAGCTCTTCCCGTGTGGAGAGATGTTTACTGTACCACCTTTAGCCATAATAATGTCTTTGTGTTAGGATACGGTACAGACATTAACAGTAAAAACTTTCTGGGCTATTACACATGCAAATGCAAAGCTTTCCATATGGCTGTGTGAGAGTACATTAAAGAGCCCTTCATGTCTCAGATTCTCCATTTAAATAACATTAAAATACTGCATTGTTTGCTTCACCTTTTGTATGACTCATTGGCAGTTCTCCAAACGTTTACAAACAGCTTAGGTGTCTGACAGAAATGAAAGAAATTAACCAACGATTTACTTACATTATAATCGGGGTTTTTTGCCATCGGGCAAAAATTAGATTCCTTTGGAAACACATGTACACTGTTTACGTATAGGTGTCAGATACATTTTTTGTATGACTTATGGAGGATTTTATTTGAATATCCAGGGCTGTTTTTCAGTTTTGAGTTTTTTACATTTTGGGACCTAAGCTACACCTGTTATTGGGCCCCCACCCCAAAATAATTTGGTGCATGCTCACCACAAAGGCCTGTTGGAAAAAACACCGGGACTTCGTAGACTTACAGGAAGTACCTAATTTTCTCTGTAATAAGTGATAAGAGGAGCCAGCATCTATTTCGACCATCATAATCTTCTCATAAAAATTTATACTGTTAATTAGTTTAACTTGCAGACCTTTAAAGCAGGGCTCTAGATGACTTAGTGTACTGTATAAATCATTCATATTATACCATTTGATCTGAAGGTGACTGAATTTAATGTGAAATTGTTTTAATGCTGGTTTATTACTGACATCATCTTTCTATTTTGTACCCCTTGATTTGTGTCTCTCACCTGTGCCTTTTCCTGCTGGGGGGGGGGGGGGGGGGGGGGGGGGGGGGGGGGGGGGGGGGGGGGGGGGGGGGGGGGGGGGGGGGGGGGG
>JABJVR010000087.1:4898458-4912439 GCA_025773905.1 Chitala chitala
ATATACAATGAACTAAATACTACTGACTGTATATGTCCACATTTCCATTTATGCATATTGTTAGATTTTGTAAATTTTTTGCTTCGGTGTTTTCATCAGACCAACTAGGACACAGATGTTTTTACCGCACCTACAAGCTCCGCATTTCACTGCGAACACAACAAGCACATTTTCTTTAGCTTTGCTCTAATTTTTCATCAGTTAGTCTCGCACGACAATTATTGTCCCTAAAACGTATATTGCAAACTACATTAACCTTTGGTACCATCCTGGCCAAAAATATTGTCTTTCTCGGATTTTATCAGTGCCCTACCTGATTCACAATGTCCATTTTCCAGCCGCCTGCTCGGAGATAAGATGCTCGGCAGAGTGGAGGGGGGTGTGCTGCGTGTCCGGAATAGCCCACGGGAGGAGGGGATGGAGTTGGTAACGGCTGTGTGGCGTCACAAGCCGTTTGGAGCGACAAAAGCCAAGAGCAGAGGCGACTAGGCTGACCTAGGAAGACAGCTCCCCAACGAGCATCTTAGCTGCTGGAGACAGGAACGCGACACTGTCAGCTGCCCAGCCAATGACAGTGCAGCTTTATACTAAAGCCGTCTCTGGAGGAGAGCAGAAATTTCCCTATGGGTAGGACAAGCTAGTTTGCCCGGGCAAACAGCATGAAAATATTTTATAATTATGATTAAACTCTGATAGGACGACCCTACCATATGCCATTACCCATTCTGTGTTTCAGCCATGTAAACACACAGACTTTAAGGGGTTTTAATAATAAATAACTATTGCAACTACTACTTTTGTAAATAATTGCATGGAGGGTAGAACATCTGGCTCGAATGCATAAGTCTCCAGGTTCAAATCCGTGTACAAAGTCAGTCACCAGGTGTGTCCCTGAGCAAGACACTCAGCGCTATGTCCTAGGTACCAAATAATGGCTGTCTGCTACTCCCCCAGGGGATGATGGGTTAAATGCAGAGAAATTTCTCCATTGTGGGACCAATAAGGGATTAATAAAATATAAGTAATAACCAGGTAAAACTGTTGGGGTTACAGATAGGACCCTTTATGAAGTGTGAGTGTAGAAGATGGATGCCTTCTCCAGGACTGCAAAAAAGTGAATCTTAGTTGAAACGTGTTTCTTTGTCCCTCAGTCCCATGGAAGGCAGGCATGGAAACTGGTCCCTTTCTGTAAATACATAAATATGAGCAAATGTAGAAACTGGTGACTGAAGTTTGCCATGCAGCATTAAAGCGCCCTCTCACACAGCTCGACATACACCTTTGATCCAAAGTCCAAATGCAGTGTGAAAGTGCAGCAGCTGGCTCTTCTGTTGGAGCTGTTTCTACAATGACTTGCTCTGACTTTAACACCTACAGGCCATTTTCTTTTCAGTACAGACACACTCCATTTTCATACATTCTGCAAATTTTCCTTTTTTATGAAAAAAAAAAGTTTGTATATAAGCATCCCCCAACTTGTATAACTATAAAATTTCTTCCAGTAGAGTTTTGTACCACGTTCGAATTTAGCAGTTATGGACTGCAGGGCAACACACTTTACATGTACAAACTCTGGACTTCAGTTGAAGTGAAGTTCTGAGCTTTTTAATTTACAAATAAACCAAATGCACAGAAAGCAATTTATAGAATTTTATGTACTTACACTCACAATATACTTCACGAATTTAGCTGATTAATGTTTGCACATTCACCAAGTAACAATGCCAATTTGGGCTTTTTTTTAATCGTGCATCATCTGTGCAAACATACGGCACGTTTATCAGTGAAGTCTTCCTTTTTCAAGTACGTTTTGGAAATCTGCAGGTATCAAAATGGCCGACCTGAATCATTGTGAGAACGTTTCCTTTGACCTGCCAGTACATGCAGCTTAAATGTCGGTTTGAAAAAACAGCACACTAGGCATCCTTATGTACGGCATTATTTTTATAAAGAGCTACACACACATGATATAAATGACACATCACTACTGTGCTACATATGGAAACTAGGACTGATGATGTTCAAAAGATGCCATCTGTTTCAGCTGTGTCTTAAGGATTTTTGTTTAAGCAGTGTATTGACTGCTTCAATACTGAAGAATGAAATGTATATGCAAATGAACATCATTTGGAACGGTAGTGTAAACTGCCAAACATTATTACAGTGGTTCACAATATAATCAAAAACAGAAAAGACCAGACTGTTAGTATGGCAAAGAGGATCAAAAACCTGGAAACAAGTCATACAAGTTATATATCTGTACTCAATGTATATAACGTATGACTGCCGAGAGCCCTTCTTAGCTTGACTTAAGTAACAAGAGTCAAAACATCCATTTACATGAGGTCCAGTAAAGAGCTGAACAGGAGTCCCTTTTACCTTTATATTTGTTTTAGCAAATATCTGCAATATATGTAACAAAATATTTTTCTGTAGGAAGACAGAAGACAGACTGTTATTAAATGAACCCTGTGACAGATGCATTCTTCTTCTGCATCTCTCCACCTTCTCCTGTGCTGCTATCCCTTCACACTTCACGTTTAACCATTTCCTGCCTTACACATCCTGTTCCCTCCCTTCCATCTGCCATACTCCTGTTCCTTTCCATCACCTTGCCATACTCCTGTTCCTTGAGTTTTGCTATAGTTCTGCTCCCTTCCTTCCATATGCTGCTGTTCCCTCACCACCTTCTGCACTTTCACACCCATCATAATTCTCTCTTCTCTTTTCTGACATCTCATGGCTTCTCTGTGCTACCATTGGACTGTAGCTCCTCAGCGTTCTTTCTGTTCGCTCAGTACCCCAGCTTTCCAGTCATCTTCATCACCACTATTATTAATTTTCTCTCCCTTATCTACTGTTCCAACACCTTCCTCTTTGCTGCACTGCACATTCTTGGACACACTCTCTACTCTCCACCATCTTCATCACTTTTCTGGTTGTCCATCTCTCGATCCTAAAAGTGCGGTGTGACACGACAGCTTCCTAACGGGTCGATTACTCTGTGGTCCTTCTGGCCCTGCATGTCCCTGGCTCTCAGAGAGAAGTGACGCACGCCATCTCGTCGGCCAGTTCCTCCTCGTCCCGACTCCTAATGGGCTCCTCATCACTGTACAAGGTCCCCATGTCCGGGTGGTTCAGTAAACTCCCCGCGCTCCCCCCACTGCCCCCCCCACGGTTCAGCAGGTCACTGGCTGCACTCTCCATCTCGTCGATGGTCATGTGACAGGCGTCAGCAATCTCCCGCTTGGCGAAGGCCACAAATTTAGGATCCTTGGCATAGAGGCCAAGACCCTCTGAGATCAGGACCTATGGGACAGATTAAGAAAACAGTTAGGAGCTGCTGCTGACATGGGATGGGACGCCATTTCTAAATGTATAAATTGTGTAAGCTGCTGTAAATATTAGCATCTCAATTTTTTGTGGCCAGAATGTCAGCTGCCACAAAGACAAGTGACTATGAACACCTTGCTCTTAATGAACTCTAATCACCGCACTGGACCTTTACAAAGGAGATATCTGACAGGTTCTGCTCATGAAAGAATGTGCGTGTGAATGTGTTCTACTCACCGCCTCGACCAGGCTGTCTGCGCTACCCCTCTTCTCACTATAGTGTGGGCTGAGCTGAGTGGGCACCCGCAGGGTGGTGTAGGCCCGGTATGGCTGAGGGCTGCTACTACCCCCAGAGCCAGAATACCAGCCAGGCTGAGCTGATGCAGAGACGCCGCCTTCTCCTGGCTTCTTATCCCCCCACAACACACCCCTCGCCCCTGGGGCATCCTCCTCCACCAGGATCAGCGGGGCGTAGAGCAGGCGACCCCGCCGCGGCCCTGGATTGGCCCATGAAGCTGTGGAGCCGGTTGATGAACGGGTGCTGCTGCGGCGGGAGTCGTAGGTGCCGTAGCTCTGGAGGCGAACGGGAAGAGATTATTCACAAAGAGCCAAAGGGGCAGAAGGAAGCGCGCTGTAGAGCGGAGGCCGCACTTGCCACCTGTGCATTTGTCCGGCTGGGTGCTGAACCCTGGTGGTAGGTGCCAGGGATGGGAATGTCATCGGTACTGCCCTGGCGCCTGAGACACTGGATGCTGAATGCAGGTCTGCGTCCTGAAAGGCAGGAAGTTGGACAGGAGAGCTACGCTGGTGAACTGAGTGAGAAACCTGCGTGCAGCAGAACAATGAACGGCAGAAAGTGACAGGAGTTTACCTGTGGGCGTGGCCGGGAGCAGGCGCCGCCGTGTCATCCGCCGGCCATCTCCGTAGCCGTTGGCATAGGGATTGTTGTACTGGGCGTTGCCAGGTTTGTGGGCATCATGCATGTTCTCACGGTGTCCGGGGTACATGGGCGGCACGTTTGCATACGGGTGTCTGAAACAAGACGGGACAGAGCTGGAGGCACACTCAGACCTGAGCCAGTTAAATATTTATAGACACATGCATGTGCAACGGCAATCTATGCATGTGCAATGGGGTTGCCATGGTAACTGCTCCTAATGTGGCACACATGCAGATGAGTATTATAACAAACACAACATAAGGACAAACATTCCCTTTTCACTACAATACGTTTTGAAACCATGCTGAATGATTTACTTTTCCAGAATAAAATCATATTTTAATATTTACTTTTATAACTTCAGTGATCTATAAACATCAACAGAATCTGACTTGTGGCTGTGAGCACCGTACCACAACACGAGTGGTTCTGTGCTTTGTGCTGGCCTGCTTCTAGCCTCTGCTTCCGTCTGCATACCTGTCAGAGGAGGCGGTGCCTTCTCCATCGTCCTCCCTGATGTAGTAATCATGCTCTCCTGGGTAGAGCTCCTCTCCCACATCCGCTAAGGTGTCCTGCTTTCGGCATGGGGAGGTGTAAATGTCCCCAGAGTCTCTCCTGGGGGAAAAGAAGCACGAAAGAGGAGGTAATGCGAATGCACAGAAATAAGAAGGCGGGACACGCAAGGAGAAGCACAAGGAGAAACACATAAAACAATAACAAACATAGAGCAAGAGGAGCTAAGAAGGATGCTTATTTTCTTTTTAATTATATAAAAATTTTAAAAACCAGTTACACTTCCACACAGACTGTATAACTTGGGGAAAAACATGGTGGGAAAAGTAACAATAAAAAAACCAAGGATATTAATATGAAATGGAAAAGACAGGACTGATGAGGATTTTACAGGGCCTCTGTGTGCATCTCTTACCTGGGATGTTTATTGTGGTAGCGCACTCTGCTGCTCACACAAACAGGAATGTGTCTTTACCACAGTGCACAGTGTTCCACAGCAATCACATTAGGCAGCATACATGGGCCTGAGAAAATTACTGCGTTCTGGCAGGAGCTCATGCCTTTGAGTCTGTGTCTGCACTGACACTGGTTGTTGCATGCGCTTTTGCATGTTGAGTACCACATGTTAGCATCTGGCTGTTATCCTTCAATAGTACCTGCCTGCCTTTGTCACTACGTCCCTCCTGCTCAGTACCTATGACAACAGCGGCGCTTATGACTCACCTGTTAGATACGGCCTTGGGAGGGAGGTCCACAGTCCCGTTTCTGGCAGCAGAGTGCCGCCGGCGAGAGCCGCGACGAGGGTTCGAGGACCTAGGTTCCTCCAAGTCCACCACCCCTCTGGGAACCTCCAGGTCCACCACCCTGCTCCTAGGTGTTTTTGACGAGGCTGCCGCAGAGGAGCGGTGAGCCACGCCGTTCGACATTGCCTCCTCCAGGGGCTCACCTGAATACGGGCAGGTAGCTTTGGAAGAGGGCGGAGCCACTGACACACGCCTGTCTTTAGAGATGTGATCAGTGTGACTGGGAAGCACACCATTACTCTGGAGGAAAGGAGGGAGTGTGAGAGAGACAGAAAAATAATTCAGTTGTACTGACAGAACAGAACAGAAAGACTGGTGAAACTGCTGTTTCCTTAGAACAGTCTGTACCTTATGTTGTCCTTATTAAATCTCACACTTCTACACACTTTCTCTGTTAGTACAATTACTCCAAGCGACATTGCTGTGCTAGGCACGCATTCCTCAAAGCCAAGTTGTTTATAATGAAAGACAAGCCATTTCATACTAAGCCCACATCAATTAATCACTTTTGCTTAACTGAACGGAGATTTATTTCACCCTGCGCATGAGAAATACAACTGGCACCACTTTGAATAATTTCTTAAAGGCAGGACAGTTAGGGCATGTGTAAACATTCATTTGAAATTTTTGGAAATTTATATTTGCAGAGAAATTTACTTGTTAGTGTTCATCTAGTGTTCATTGTGACATCAGAAGAAATCTATGTTTACAACTTAGAACAAGAAGTGTGCTTTTGCTGCACTAGATTAATGAGACGGGTACAGATGTTACATTCAAAACTTCAATGTGCTTCAATTTATTACCAAAGTTTTATTTTTAGACAACTGAAATATTGTTATTGCTAGAGGATGTTTTAAACAACACAATTTTGAAAAGGGAAAAAATAACATCTGACTTTTAAATGCAAAGGAAATTTTTAAATGTGTTTGATTATGAAAGGTTACAAGGGTTGGCTGGGGAAGTAGGTGACCTCATTGTGCTAATGACCTTGTAATGAGTTTCTTCCTCCTCTGGCTGTTCCTCTGGGCCTTCCTCCTCTTCCTCGTCTTCCTCCTCATCTTCCTCAAGGTCACACGACATGGCCAGCCTCATCTCTGGCCCCAGGTCCTGGAGGGTACGCAGGCCCGCCTGACACAGATACACGTGGGAAGAGAGAGGAGGGTATACCGTATATACGCTGTGCAGCACAGTGTAACGTACACGAAGGTACACGGGCACGCTAACGGGCTAACAGACATACTGTACAGTATACAGTCCTGCTGGCAGCTGTAAACAGGCATGCTAACGGGCTAACAGACATACTGTACAGTATACAGTCCTGCTGGCAGCTGTAAAGGGGCACGCCAGCGGGCTAACAGACATACTGTACAGTATACAGTCCTGCTGGCAGCTGTAAAGGGGCACGCTAACGGGCTAACAGACATACTGTACAGTATACAGTCCTGCTGGCAGCTGTAAAGGGGCACGCTAACGGGCTGTGAACAAAGAGGGAAAAAAGCATTCTCACAAACAACCATTGTTCAAACAACCATGTTCAACCATTACTAGCTCAAAATAACTTGAAATTCACAGAATATTTGCCAAGCCTGGGAAATCTTCCAATTATTGTTGCCACTGCCTTCAAAATTTACACAATTTAAGTAGTAAACTGCACAGTGAAGACCGTGCATGTATGTGCAGTACTGAACACAACAAACATGAGCGCGGACAACCCTTTTACCTGCAGCGCCGATGAGTTGCTGTTGTCTGGCTCTCCCAGAATTCCCTTCTCCTTTCGCTTACGAAACTTTCTGAAGTAGTCTTGGATCAGGAAGGTGGCATAGAATTTACCCACCGTCACCTCCTCTTCTGTGACAGTGAGAGGGAACACAACAACAGCCATGCTGAGTTTGTACCCAGAGGGAACAAAGACATGTACATGAGTGTGTGCGCGTGTGTGTGGACGTGTCAGTCATGGATATACATAGGATAACCTGCTATCTATTCAAAACCTTTACTTATTCTTATGGGCTGTGGAATGGCATCTCCTGTCTCACCTTCTGGAGGGGGAATGACCTCGTCCAGAACTTTGGGTTTCATGCGTTTCCATATCTTCTTGATGATCACCCGTAGCTCCTCGTTCTCCTGTTCCGGGTTACCTGTTTAGGGAGGTGGGGTAGCCGACCAGAAAGAGCAGCCAGCACAAAAATCGCTACTGAAATAGGTGCATCAAATCTGCAAAATGTAGTCCACATAGATGTGCATTGTTTGCTAGGTACACGCTAGCTCTGCTGTGGTTGAGTAAGCCACGCCCCACCGGCTGACCTTCGGTTTTTATCTTCAGGGCGGTTCTGACCAAAGCAAACAGCGTGGCATTGAAGGTCACTGTGCCATCACTGTTCAATGGCATGTTCATGGCTACCAGCCTCTGCCACAAAGAGAGATACAGAGATGAGTAATGGAGGGTAACAGGATCCAACGTGTGGGGGAAGGGGGGGACTTCCTTTTACATACAAGCACTGGGATGTTAACAGGATGTTATACAGGGTGAAAACAAAACACTACAAATATATATTTAAAGCACAGAAGCAATAAGTCCAACGAATAGATATAATTCTTCTATCCACTAAACACACACACACACACACACACACACACACACACACACACACACACACACACACACACTGGGAGGCACCTTGCAGGCCACACGATGGGGACAGAGTTTCCCAAAACCCAGGGGGGGCTGAATCCTGCGCAAAAGAGCGACAACATCCAGGTGCTTAATGCGGCCCCTGCAGCACAAAAAACTCAATGAAGACGTTTCTGTGACCATATCATCCTACATGCAATTAATATGACAGAGAGAGAGAGAGAGAGAGAGAGAGAAATATCTCACTTGGCTTCAGGGTCATACTCAGACCAGATACGCTTGAATTCATCCAGGTGATGGGGACCCAGGATGGACCAATCGCGTGTCAAGTAGTCAAAGTTGTCCATGATCACAGCAACAAACAGGTTGATGATCTGAGGAAGAACATGAAAGGCGGCCAACTGTCAAAAGCCAACAAAGCATTCTGAGCAGGACACTGTGGTGCACAGAAGCACGAGCGCCTTCCTCGGTCCCCCTCTCACCAGGAAGGCGCACAGCATGAAGAAGCTGATGAAGTAGACGATGGCGAAGCCGCTCCCACAGCTGAACTCCTCCCCCGGCTCGCTGTCAGACTCCGGGTCGCAGCGCTTCCCTGGCAGGCTTGCCAGCATGATCTCCTGCCAGGCCTCACCCGTGGCACACCTGCATGCCGCCAGAGACCGTGTGAGAAAGGTCCCGCTTAGAATTCTGCCCTCGTGTGACACGAGCGTTTGAGTAAACGTCCGCCGTGCATCCCTGGCCCTCATTTCCCACACACCTGAAGAGCAGCAGCACCGCCTGGGGAAACGTCTGGAAGTTGTTGTTCCGGTTGATCTGTGTGTAGTCCTGCATGGCTATCTTCCCAAACATCTGGAAGTAGGGTGGAGCAAAGGAAGCACGACGGATTTTAATAACAAGTAATGAAAATGCCTCTGCTCTTTCAGTACATGTTGTATGTGTCTTCATGTTAAAATATCTAAGTGTATTTTGTTTCAGCAACAAAATAGTCCTTGTTTCTGGTGAAAAGGGTGACCTTTACAACGGATAACTGTTGTAAATTTAGTTTCCTTGTACATTTTGTACAAGTGCAAAAAAAAATAAGATTATTTTTGCAGCATGGGTTAGTCATTGTGAAAAGCCGGAAGCGTTCACTGTGAAGATTTATTTGGACTTTCATTTTCCGTGCGCCGAGGCTGGATCACATTAGCACATGGCTCTGAGCACTTTTAATCTTTTTTGTAAATGTGGTGAGTGGATGGGAAATTTACCCTTTGGCCTAACTGATTAATTCATCTGCCTGACAGACGCTGGCCCCATAGAGAAGAGGCAGAGGTGCTGACATCTCTGTGCAGTACAGCTGCAGTCCCAGTCCCTGTCTCTTTCAGAGACAACTACAGGAAAAGGTGTCTACTGTTCATAATATCCTTCTAAGGTCTGTGGCAATATACGAAAAATGGAACCAGTTACTAGATACTAGTTTCTAAATAGTAATTTACTTCTCAAATCACTGCAGAGTGATTTCGCACTTTCTTCTCCGATGGCCACTGCCAGCTGAATGCCAAAGGACTTCAGCAAAGAGTGCAAGAAATGAAAATAGAAAAAAAAACATACAGACTGATTTTCTGTTCATAAAAAATACATTACCTACATTCCAAGTAACTAACAGTAAAAAAGTAGTGTGGGCATTACTCCTGTTTACACACACACACACACACCCTTACTGTGCTTGGGACAGTAAAATGGAGTGTACCTCGATCCATTTTTGTTTTCTGTAGGAAAGCCCAAAAGCCTGACATATCTTTAACCTGGCTCTCCCACCAATTTACAAAAGAAGAAATAGAAATTTTGTCAAAAACCAAACTCACAAAGCTCTGTTTCAGAACCCAGTACTCATTTTACTCATTTCTGTAGCGAAGCTCATCCATGCTAATCATTTTACAAATGATAAATTACTTTGGAAAGGCTACTGCATAAATAAGTAATTAAACATATAGAACAGAATATTTACATCGGTATGGCTAAATGGGCTGGTTTTCCCTTACAGACATGAGAGTAACACGTTTCACATCTGAGTCGTGTCATATATACCGTAATACAGGAGAAAACAGACGCTGCCACCATGCGTGTGAAGAAGACTTGAATGAACTGTCATGTATGCCTTCTTGTTTTACTTTATGATTTTTTTTTTTTCTTAGCAATGTGGTTAACTGTAAACACCGTTTTCCATGCCAGGACATTGATAATGTGGAGCCAAAGTGAAGAGTTTGTTCTCTGTGTTTTTATTCTTGGAAATATTTCAACAAAACCTAAGTAATTCACTTTGTGATTCAGAATGTGTTCTGCAGATAGCCAAACGTGTACAGCTGTACCTAGAAAAAAGCAACTTTCTTTAATGCAACTGCAGATGAATCTGTGACAGTGCCTGTAAACAAACATAAGTGGGCCTTTTTTACGGCATCGTATAGGAAACAATCCTAATAAAGGACATGTTGGGGTTTGCTCACCTGCATGCCAATAACAGCATAAATGAAGAAGATCATGGCAATCAGGAGAGCGACATACGGCAGGGCCTGAAAGATGAAGAGCAGCACTTCAAGAAAAGGTCCCAACATCTTTTTTCATCTTTTATACTGTCTCTTTTTCAGTGTCATTGATTTATTGTCGTAGGGCCCTTATTACCCATATGTTTACACGCATGTTTAGTTACATCCGAAATAAAACTGGAACACGTAAATTTAGAAAGTATTTTACATATCAATCACAAGGTCACTTTAAAGGTCAGCTGACAGGTTTTAGTCAGGTGACAGTGTTTGTTCAATGTTCTGTTCACAGTTGACCTCACATGACCCCTCACCTGGAGTGATTTCACAAATGTCCAGAGCAGAGTGCGGATGCCCTCCCCCTTGCTGAGTAGCTTGACCAATCTCATTACACGGAACAGACGGAAGAAAGTGATGGACACCCGAGAGCTGTCCTCAGAACTCTACAAAGACATGTGACGACTTCATCACATACAGAAACATGCCTACGCACACGCATACATACAGCAAACTGATCAAGATAGAAATACTGAAGACTTTGCACCACAAACATGTATTATCTTTACCCATCATGTCTTCTGTTCTAAAACAAGAAAAGAGGGCTCGACAATGAAAGGTGACGATGACATCAAGGAGGAAGTGATGGCAGAGTGAAGTATGGGTGCACGGAAACATCGTCACAAGTCAGGTTTCCATTCAGGAGACGTCACAAAGTACACTTCTCATCAGGCAAACCTCCCCTCATACAGTAGTGAAGGCTAGGGGAATGTCAGGGCAGAAAAAACTGATGTTTTCATCAAAGTGACACACTATCTGTAACGCGCACCCACAGCCAAGTGTCGAGTTTACAAACAACAAAGGTTCAACCTGAGCTGGTGCCTTTACTGTCAGACACAACACAATCGCACCTCTTTCACATTCACTCTCGCTCCTGTCCAGGTTTTTGACTATTCTTGTCCTTGAGATTTCTCATGCTGGCTGTAGATTCGAACCCTGCATTCTCTTGGCCATGATTTTGAACCTGGCTTGCTTTTGTCTCTCCTGCTTCTGATCCCTTAACCTGGAAACTTTTCCATGACTACTAGGTTTGTATTTTAATTTTGCTGTGTTGTTGAAAACTGGGCTCTTTGTTTTGTTTCAGTCCAACTTGTCTCTCATTAAAATCTCCAAAAATCATTACTGGATCCATTCCTGTAGACCTCCTCTGTGAGATCAGATTTTACTGGTATACAAATACTGCAGTGGCCTAGTCTACCTGATTATGTAAGCAGTGAGTGAGTCAGCATATTGCGAAGTACAGGTTGCTATTTTAAAAATTCCTATACTACTTTCATACAAAAAGCATTAACCTTTAAAAAATGTATTTCATTACCCAAGCAAATCATTTTTGGGGATGTAAAAAGGGGAAATATGGTAAACGCATCAACTGATTTTGGACAGATTTGTATGTCCCAGTATTAAATAATTCACACACACACACACACACACACACACACACACACGTATATAGGTAGATGAAAAACCATGCATTGGTAGATGAAAAACAATTTCTTAATATTCTTGGGACTTTATGTATGCATGACAACACAGCTGTCACAGGGCTGTAGAAAAGCTTTAGTGCGGGAATGATGAGCAGAAGGTTACATGATGGTATCAGACTTACACTGAACTCTGTGACCACGATGTCCACCACACTGCCCACCACGATGAGGGCATCAAAAGAGTTCCAAGCATCAGCAAAGTAGTGCTGATGGACCAGCAGAAGGTCCAACACGTTCATGTGACATTCACCCATTGTGGGAGAGAGAGGGAGCAGGAAAGTGCATGAGTTTGGTGACACGCTCCACTCCCTCACCAGCTCCGCCTGTTTACAGTGCATTAAACATGCATGTCCAAGTTTTAAGAAATAACAGGATTTTGGAATCCTGTGTGCAAGACTGGGAGATCTCACCCTCAGCCTCAAGGCTAAGATCTTCAGCACCATCTCCACTGTGAACAGGCCTGTGAAGACCATGTTGAGGATGTCCATGGTGTAGTTGAATTGTTTTGACTGTTCATAGTGCTGCAGGGTGGAACACAGACCAGCTGTATTACTGTCATGTCCTTCTCAAAAGCTGTCATATCAAAAGGTGAGAGCCCATTGGCTTACCTGCACAGCTAGGGTTACAGTGTTCAGTAAGATCAGGACAAACATGATGTACTCAAATGCAGTGGAGTTGACAATGGACCAGAACTTGTACTGTATCGGGTTCTTCGGGATGTAGAGCTTCAGAGGCTGAGCCTTCAGTGCGTACTCTACACACTGCCTCTGGGGGGCGGGGGAGTTAGGGTAGTCAGAGACAAAACAAATACAGCATGTAAGATTAATCCTGTCCATTTGCAAAAATTGTATCAAACAAAAATGAAGAAATGCTTCTTTCGAACACCGTTTCATCAGTGAAATACCGCATAGGCTTGTTGTTAAGACACATACAGAGGTAGGGAAAAGTGTTAACAGGTGAGCTCATACTCAGAGAGTGGCAGAGTAGCGTGGAACAGATGTCCAGCTAACCTGGTTCTTGTCCAGCTCACAGTTCTTGTACTCCTGTTCTCCTTGCTCACGGAAGGTGATGATGACAAAACCCACAAAGATGTTCATCATGAAGAAGGCAATGATGATGATGTAGACGATGAAGAAAATGGAGATCTCCACTCGATAGTTGTAGATGGGACCGTGATTTTCGCCGTTGGCGTCAATCGCTTTATACAGTAAACTGTAGGATGGGAAGAGAGAGGTGAGCAGGGCGGGGTTAATGTGAAGGGCTCTGACAGGCCAGCAACCTAAAGCCTGGGTGGTTGTGGCAGAAGATGTGCGTCACTCACGCAGGCCAGCCCTCAAAGGTGGACACGGTGAACAGGGCCATCATGCCCATCAGCACGTTGTCGAAGTTGAAGTCACTGTTATGCCATAGCCGTTCCTTCACCATGGGCTGGGACACATCACTGTCCTTGTACACCACGAACGTGCCCCTGTGGGACACACCAGACACAGTGCCACACACAGTGCCAAGCAGAGCACAGGCATCAAATTGTGTATACACACTCACACTCTGCACAGAGTGCCACACAGAACACCCACACTCTGCACAGGCTCAGTCAGAGCAGCAGAAACAGGTCCCAGCCCTCAGGCTCAGTCAGAGCAGCAGAAACAGGTCCCAGCCCTCAGGCTCAGTCAGAGCAGCAGAAACAGGTCCCAGCCCTC
>JABJVR010000087.1:4912539-4932274 GCA_025773905.1 Chitala chitala
ACACTCACTTGCACTGCTCTGGGGTATGCTTGGCCTCATCGTTACAGCGGTAAAACTTCCCCTGCAAAAGAAATAACACACATGACAGCACAACCCACTGACCCAATTTAAAGTTATGACACTGTTCAAGTAACGAGTACAACAGCAGGGGTTGGACACATATTACATTTATCTAAACTCCAAGACTGACACTGTTATGTTCACTTGTAACCCTCTCTGCTCTTTACAGTCCCTCTCATATTTGATCTTACTGGCCTGGTCTACATGCTGAAACCGCAGGCAACTAACGGTCAAAATGTGAACCATCAGTGCTACAGAATATGTGAGGAACTGCCTAAGCTCCAACTGGGTATGTGGGAGTCAGGTGGACAAGACGGCGTGTGAGAAAGGCAGGAGGCCTGCGCACTACCTTGAAGAGCTGCACACCAATGCATGCAAACATGAACTGCAGCAGCGTGGTGACGATCATGATGTTCCCGATGGTCCTGATGGCCACAAACACGCACTGAACCACGTGCTGTTAACACACACGCAGTGCACATTACTATATACTTTTCAATTTGCACATTACTTTGTATTCCTTATTTATGACAAAGCCACCAATATAACACTGCAATTCATTTACACACTTGCACACACACACACACACACACACACACACACACACACACACACACACACACACACACACACCTTGAGTCCCTTTGCTCTGTTGATGGCTCTCAGAGGCCTGAGTACTCGGAGGACCCTCAGGATCTTCACCACAGAGATGGCACTCGAACTGGCAGAAGGGCACAACAGAGTCAGTCCACAGTAGAGTCAGTCCACAGCATAAGTGCAAGCAAAGTGAGCTGATAGCAGAGTCAGTCCACAGTAGAGTCAGTCCACAGCATAAGTGCAAGCAAAGTGACCTGATAGCAGAGTCAGTCCACAGTAGAGTCAGTCCACAGCAGCTTAGTCCACAGCAGAGTAGGTCCACAACTGTGCCACAGGATTACAGCTGAACCGAACAAAGTGGCACTGAACTACAGTGCATGTTTTCATCGTGTCTAGCAGTAAAATGTGGCCGATCATTTTGTTCATTTAAACATCACAGTCCTATGACAAATGTTTAAAAATTACAAGATAGTTGTTTAAATAAATAAAATATAAATTTCATGTTTTGTTTGTTATTTATATTGACTTAATCTCTTAAGACTGTTTTAACAGAACAAAACTTTACAGTCTCCTGGAACTGGCTCCTTTGATCTCAGCAGTTACTTGCATCAAGAAGCAGCATCGTGTTGACTGAATGTGTTTATCCACCAGGGGTCAGTATAAACATGGATGCAGAACTTCTACGGAAGTCTGCCAATAATACAATTTCCAAGCAAAATGAATTAATTACATGTCTGTGTACATGACAAAAGGTAAACGTCACATTTTGTTTGCGTGCATTTAATGTTCTTTGCAATGTGAAACGACATGACAGCGTCCGCCCATATCAGAGACAGGTCGCATTAATGATTCAGAGACTCACTGCAGGAAGAAGGAGACCAGCGAAACGCTGACAACTAGCAGGTCCAGGAGATTAAACCAGTTCCGGCAGAAGGAACCCTGGTGCAGGAATGCCCCATGTACAGTCATCTGATGAAGAAGAAAGCACAACGCTCCACTTTCAATTATACAACAATGGGGTTTTTTTCTCCAAATCCTCTACGTTGCTACATGGCAAGTCAGTGATCAATTTCCACAAAAGTTACCCCTAAAAAATTTTTAAGTGACATTTTTACATTAAGCCACATCAAAAACAGTGAGCTATCCAAAGACTTTGTAAAGACCTTCAGCAGGATTTCCACTGTGAATATGGACGTGAAGGCATAGTCAGCATACCCCAAGACCTGCGGAGTAGAACAAGAGTTAACTGTGCCTAAAGTCCCATGTGACTGACTCATTCTCACACAGACCTCCAGCACCGTGATTGCATGGTGCGGGACGCTATCTGCTCGGGCGCTGGTAATTGGCACGTTCTCCGCAACAAATGTGCAATCAGTGCAGCTGCTGACCTAAATACTTGTCATGCAGCTCAGACTCCGCCTCTTTGGCAGGTCAGCCTCATGACCAGCAGTGTGTAATACAGCTACCCCGAGCATCCTGATCCACTAAATATGTGGGTTCCTGCACCTTGAGAACAGAGTACAGCACATAACGTCACCCTTTGCCGAAAAGTGAGGAACCGTGGCTACCACGGCGCTGAGAATCTCATCGCTACACTTCATACACAAACACTTTATACTGACACTCAAAATGAACAACAATATAAACTTGTGGATAAATGACAAACGTACAATAATGGTAACACCCCATTACCCTCATATCACATTTTTCTGAATGAGTTCAGCTTAAAGGCTTCCCAAGCAGCTTAACTCAACACGGAATGACACCCAACCAGTAAATATTTCCAGCCAATAACAAATCGCTACGTTTAACCTTCGAATAACTACTAGTTAGTTATGTTAAAATTGAAAAAAAAAAATGGATCATGTTCGAGAGGCATCATGACAGCAAGGTTTGATACATGCTGAGCAAAACAGATAATATAATTAGCAACGAGCTGAAGAAAACACTGATGTCAAACCTAAATGGGTATGGACACAATGCATAGTTCTACAACAGGCCTTTCAGTAATGACCTTCCCTCAGATGTGCATTAATGTCGCTGGCTTTCTTATCTTCACTACAGCTATCACATGGAAAATGTCTGCGATGCCACACGCTTCACCCTGCACAGAACAGTCCCATAACCAACATGCCCAGCTGTGCTGTTGGCTGCTGCCATGTGATCTCCAGCTCTCATCACTTAATAAGCGTGATCGGGGCTGGGGACTCACATTGTTCCTGAATGAGTGTGCTCTGATTGGATCTTCTGCTGCCAGAGATATGCTGCTGAGGATGATGAAGACCAGAATGAGGTTGGTGAAGATGTGATGGTGGATCAAGGTGTGACAGCCAACGCGAATCCTTGAGGCGTGACAAAAAAACACCGTTATTTGTTGTTACTTACGGTTATCAGATACATTTATTAGGTGAACGAGGCAGAAACATGTCAAATATAAAAGTTTGGCAGGCTAGGATAAAGAACAGCTCAGGGTGAAGTGGTTACAGTGCGGAAATCTTTAACGTATGAATGGCTTTTAGAGGTTTGGTACAACATCACAAAAGTCTAATTCACTCACGGGTTAGTTTTGCTGAGACAAAAGAATGCACTTCCCTCAGGAATGGGGAGAACCTTCTCTTTGGGGGGGGCAAAGTCAGCCACATTTATCTGCACTCCCCCTTCAGATATGAACGGAACAAATAACAGAAAGGGTACACTTTAACACAGGGATTCTTTTCAAACTTACAACAGTGGTTCCAAAAATAACTTTTTACTAACCTCCTTCATCACCCTCTTCTGGTTCCTCTTCTTCCTCATATTCATCCATATCAACCTAGAGAGACAGAGACACCAAGATTGAAAGAGAAAAAGATTCTGTTAACGTTAAACAAACGCTAAGCCAGACTGTCCCCCAGACCCAGGCTCACACTGTAGGAGGATGCTCATACCTTAACGTCTTCGTTCTCCTCCCCTGGTTTCTTCTTGCTGAAAATAGGTGGAGTATAAGCTGAGGTTCAAGATTTTTTTGTGCTGTGTGTGTGTGTGTGTGTGTGTGTGTGTGTGTGTGTGTGTGGTTTTGCCAAGGTGAGTATGAAGTGTGTCTGCCCGGCTTTACAGTGCTTACACAACTTGTGTACCGTTCCCAGGTGTCTTACATGTGCATGTTTGTGTGCACATGTGCAAGAAAGATCTAAGAACAGTACACACTCGTTCCATTTGTTCTACCATCCCACTCTTCCTGTTTACACACTTTGTTTAAAGCCTTTTTTCTCCTCACCCTTTTTTGCCATCATCACCATCACCACTGGCCAGGTTATCCACAGCGATAGCCAAGAAGACATTCAGCAGGATATCTAAGAGAAGAAGTCAGGGAGCACTTCAAACATAAACCAGGATATTAGGAGAAAATTCAGGCAGTTGCCTGATGGGCGGGTGTCTAATCCTACACAGGTCAACGAGAAAAGGCAAGCTGTGATCTTTCACTGGTTGGAAGGATACAGTTACCGCAGATGAAGAGGATGACAAAGTACAAACAAACAATCATCCCAGGGAAATGCGGCCCTCCGTATGCAGTGATGCCGTCATACATCACTACATTCCAGTCCTCGCCCGTGAGGATCTACAGATAAAAGTGTCCCCGTTCAAATTGTCATGATCAGAAACGTCTGACTGCAGACTGGTAACGTTAAAAAGGTGTGAGGAGAGAAAGGGCGGAGCACGCACCTGGAAGCAGGTGAGCAGGGCCTGAGGAAAGCTGTCAAAAGTGCTTCGCTTGGTATGCGCCAAGTCGAAGTTGAACTTCCCTCCGAAGAGCTGCATGCCAAGCAACGCAAAGATGATGAGGAAGAGGAAGAGCAGCAGCAGCAGGGAGGCGATGGACTTCATGGAGTTGAGAAGGGAGGCCACCAGGTTTGATAGAGCATTCCAGTGTCTGAGAGGGACATGCAGGTGCATTACCAACCCACATCAAAAAGACTACACACACAGGACAGGGGATAAACTTTTGCATAGAGAGCTGCAGAAGCAATGAACTTCTAAAAATATTTCACTGGGAATTCTGTGAACATATGTTCTCAGACCCAAGCTCCTTCACACACTGAAGCTCCTTCACACTTCTTCTTTGACAAGTTTGATAATATAGGAATCGGTAGGGGTGAGAGGGGCAACTGTCGGTACCGTGTGACTTTGAAGATCCTAAGCAGCCTCACGCAGCGCAGCACGGAGATGCCCAGAGGGGGCATGATCTCCAGCTCCACCAGGATTGTCTCCATGATGCCACCACACACCACGAAGCAGTCGAAGCGGTTGAAGAAGGCCACGAAGTAGCCCTGCAGGCCCAGGCTGTACATCTTCAAGAGCATCTCCACGGTAAAAAGTGAGAGCAGCACCTTGTTGGCGATGTCTGGGGAAAGGAAGAGGTGTCAGCCACGAGATGAAGGTGGGTCGGGCCCACACGGCAGGCCGAAGGCCAGCTACGTACCCTGGACCTCCGTCAGCCAGTCGGGCTGGTTGTAGTGCTCAGAGGCACTGGTGACCGTGTTGAGGAAGACGAGAAGCAGCACCAGCCAATAAAAGGTGACGGATTTGACAGCCACGCGACAGTTACGCCGGCATGCCCGGTTCCAGCGGCGCAGTGTGCGACTGGCACAGAGAGGCAAGACGGGCAGTAGTTTCAATGTCTCCATATGAACATATATGGAATACAGACATATCATCACACCGTGTTACAAAATTCTCAAGAGAAAAAAGTCTATACCAGTAATTCTTTATTTCTAACAAGTCCAAATAGGGCAGCAAACTTGTTTTCCCCTTGATGCCTTGGTGTTAGGTCAGGGCTAACAGACCTTGTATTTAACACTGGCCTCTCTATGGTCTAGTGACCACATGGCCGGCCAGTGCCGCCACCTGCAATCAGCTGCACTCATGTTTCCGGGTCCTTAAACAGCAACTAATGATTAGTTCCGAAATAAGTAAATAAATAAATAGCCCAGTTTTTGGGAAACTACTGAACGAAAAGAATTTGTGAGTCATTCACATCTCCACATACTCACCAAGCACGGTATTTCATGATCTTAGCACTGTGACCGATAAAAAAACAGGAGAGAAAAAAATATAAAATGGGAACATCCGTCAGAATTCAGCTGTAGGCACTCTGTAGTAAGTAACACTGTAAAACATTAAGAGTGTTACATGCAAACCAAAAAAAGGACTCAGGGATACTTATATTAACAATGAAACAGGAAAACGTATCAGGTGATGTGTGCTGATATGCTGCAGTTACATCGACGTTTGTTCTTCAGTCGGATTGAAATCATTCTGTCTAACGACTCCAACTTCACTGTTTACATGGACCCTAATTCAATAAGATTTGTGTTTACATGCTCAGAGTATTTAATCAGAATAAAACTTTTGTGAAATGCGCAAAGTACATGTACATCACCTAATGTTAACCCCACGTGGGACGGAAATGATCGGATCAGGCGTTTACATGCTCAAATGACTGGATTACAAAAGGGTTACACCACCCCTCTTTTTTGGACTGAAAAATGATTTGGATTAGGCCAGATTGGGCCAGTCTGTTTCATTTGATGTGGTTTTATTCGTAATGAACCATTATTCCAATTGAAAGCGGAATATCAGCGTCCATGTAAACGCAGCTAAATATACAGGTCTAAGGTGACTTGCAGTAAGAGATGGGAACAGGTGTCAGATGAGGTAAGGAGCAAGAAGAGAGGCTTTGCCATCTGGGCAGATCAGCAGCAAATGTCAGGTGGACAGCAGTGGCAATGAGGAAGAGGAGGGGAGGGATGTGCTACCAGCAGGATGCACAGCAGTCCGTGTGCTCCTCCTCGATGTTCTCCGTCGTCTCAGACGCCGTCTCGCTGGCGGGGAGGCTGGCTGAAGGAGACACGCAGGGAAAACTGCAACATTCAGACTCAGAAGGAAACTGCTTAAAACTGCATTCATCAATCACCGCTAACTACGCAAACCACTATACCATAAAAACTTCTTCAATAAAAAGTACACACAATTCTCTCAATTTTACACACATGGCTTCTCCAACAAGAAGGAACACGTACTGAACACAGAGGATTACCAGCAGACATGCAGACATACAGACAGGTACATATTATCACTGGAGCATTCATAAACATGACATACCATGTGTTTCATTGGAATGACTGAACCAGCCAAATTTTCCCCTTTTCTTGTCAGACAGATCACCCAGAGTAACACCTAAGACACAATAACTGTTCTTATGATGACACATAAGGTAACAGAAGAAACATTAGACACTTCAACAAACGTAAACGTACAAGTGTGACACCACAGGTCCCCCCGGCCCCTTAAACAAAGGACAGCGTGCTGCTCACGTCTACTGCCTTCCTCGTCCTCTTCATCGATGTCCTCGGCCTGCATGATCCAGTCCATGTACCCACAGAGGTCTTCCTCCAGCTGCTGCTTCTCCCGCAGCTTCTGGAAGTCTCCACGGGCTTTGGCCTTCTCTCGCTCTTTGGAGAACTCTCTGTGCAGGTGATGAAATGTACAAGAAGGTCACACAAGTGCACATGCACACACACACACACACACACACACACACACACGCGCGCTGTGGTTGGCGTGAGTTCCTTTCACTCACCCGCTCAACACTCCCAAAACAAGGTTGAGGACGAAGAAGGACCCAAAGATGACCAAGCTGACAAAGTAGACCCAGGGCAACTCAAACCCGATGGCGTCATTCATCTACAGGGACACGGCGGCAGCGCATGTGAGAAGCGCCACAAGTGAAGACACAGAGCACCTTAAGCCACATGTATGACGCGAGTACCCAGTAGAGCACGTCGGTCCAGCCCTCCATGGTGATGCACTGGAACACGGTCAGCATGGCGAAGAAGAAGTTATCGAAGTTGGTGATGCCCCCATTGGGACCGTCCCACCTGCCCCGACATTCTGACCCGTTAATGACGCACTGCCGGCCGTGGCCGGCGAACGCACAGGGTACAGGCTCGTCCTCCACAAACATGTCTGAGGAGACAAAGGAAGTACAGAGATGTGTGAGGACAGAACTGAAATAACAGCTTCACCTTGTGGACACAATTACATTTAGGTCAAAACAGACTTACCTTTTTCACTGGTGACACAACAGCTACTGTTCACAGACCTTAAGCACATCTCATGTACTTTATGCACATTTTCCACTAAACTGAAAAACACATTTGTGCTGTAGAAGACAGTTGGGTACATTCTCTAAGTTAGTCATAAGTTGACAAACTCACTGTAATTGTGGGGAGAATTACAATTAACTAAATAATTAATCAATCATCATTTGTGTTATATATATATATATATATATATATATATATATATAAGTAATTCATGCCCAGGTTGCTAATGACTATGAATATCACCTTACTTCAGCCTTCCAAACTGAATTTCTTTTAAGATTTATCCTTCATGAGTGAATATTTTTAACATATAGTAAATTCTGCTCCAAAGGTATCTCTAACTGTAACAAAATTTGTGTGCACTGGTCAGAAAATTAACGTTTTATTACTGTCATATTTGTGAACAGTTGATAACCAAAGGAATCACACAATATATATAATGTACAATATATAAAACAATATATAGTATACATTATATATTTATACAATACAATAAATTACAATATATAAAATGGCCTAAATCGCAAGACAGTACCTTTAACAAGTAATTGAATAAAGTGCCCCTTTATTCAATTACATTACATTAAAAAATCACTGTAGTGACACCTAAAACAGAAAACCTGGAAAGACTATAAATTATGAAAGCTTTTTATGCTGTTGATTTACAGTAAGCTGTGTTCTCAGACAGCTGCTACATTACAGACGCAGGTACACTGAAGAACAGACATCACCCAAACGCTGCCACCGAACGTGCGGGTTGTGGGCGGCACCTGTGCCGATGTAGAAGCAGGTCCTGTGCATCCTCCCGATGAAGAGCTCAAGGCCGATGATGGCGTAGATGATGATGACGAAGAGGACCAGCAGGGCGATGTGCAGCAGAGGAACCATGGCCTTCATGATGGAATTCAACACAATCTGGAGACCTGAGCAAGAGCAGCAATCCCATCAGCCCTGTGGGCTTCCTGTGTACAGAAACTGCGGGCACGTGGACACTTTGCAAAGTTACACATGCAAGCTCTAACCCATTATACACACAACCAGATTAACCCACAAGCTTCATTGTACAATATCTCGAATGCCAATAAGAGTGCTCTGTTACTTTAATAAGACAGAGTATTGTTATGTATAAATTAACACTTTTTTAATCTCAGTTACCCATGGAACATACAGACTGACATCGTTCAATCTGTGAAACCAATGTGGTCAACTGTACAGTGTCCTGTCAGTCCATGAAGCTCAGGGTGGTTTCCTAGAAGACCTTACATGCTGAACGGCATGGTAACATGCAGTCCTGAACACGATAGAGGCGGCACTCACTGGGCACTCCCGACACCAGCCTGAGGGGCCTGAGCACTCGGAAGGCCCTTAGCGCCTTGACATCCAGGCCCCCTGGCTTCCCCGCCATGTGGACGGCCTCCCCGGACTTGTGTGTCGACGTCTCCAGGACCACGCTGAACAGCCTGCGACACACGCGCACGCTTCAGAGACAGACGCCGCGCACGCTCAAGCTGTGACGCGCTCGGGGGAGTACAGACCATCATGGTTAGCGAAATCCACAAACGGTCTGAACCGGAGGCAATCTGCGCAATCATCGCCATGTTTTATTTACACGCACGGTTTTTAAATCCTCATACAAAAAAAAACATCTGTGCAGAAAAGGGTTAGCGACATTGACTTGGAGCCGCACGCAGATGAGCAAAATACAAACAGGGACGGGCCTTTTGGTTTTAAGCGCACGAGTGTTTGCTCAGGAGAAGTTAGGTCACATGTGTGGGATGCCACACAGAGCAATGACCAGATATCATGCCACATAATCCCTGAGTAAGAGGACAGAGGAAGGTAGGGGCATGAGTTAGAAAAGCAGGGTAAAGAGGAAAACAGCTGGATGGCAAGAGGATGCACAAGGGTCAGACAGCTGTGGGAAGTCATACAGAGGGAGACGGAGACGGAGAGAAAGGGTGCAGAATGGGTGACTAGGAGTCCACGTGAGCTTACCCTACGATAACAATGACAAAGTCCAGCAGATTCCAGCCATTGCGAATGTATGAGCTGGGGTGCATGACTAATCCATAGGCCAGGATCTTCAGGAAGGTCTCCACAGTAAAAATGATGAGAAACACGTACTCCACTTGTTCCTGCAGAGGGACAGAGCTGTCCGTCAGTAAGAGAACAAATCGACACACACAGCTTGGTCGTGCTGCGCTTCCATGGGAATTTTTTTACAAATGTGCAAATGACAATTGAGGGAACAACTTTTTTGCAGGTATAGAATATAAACTCACATCTGAAAACACTAATAATAATAAAACCATAACTAATTAAAATTAATTGGTCTAATTAAAATGTTTGGGTTACCCTCTCTTGTGCATTTAAAATGCCTGTGTATTCAAACATTTTCCTTCATGCCATCTCCTTTTTTATAGTCTCTGATCCAGCTGTGTTGTACTCTGTCTTCCTGTTTGTTGTCACACCACGCGGAGCATACACACTTGGACGATATTCGCTGCAATTTTTTTCACAACCTTAAAATATGAATCTGACCATGGTACACAGGAGAAACAAAATGGTTGATCTGTTTTAGGTTTGCAGACACTTAGGCTGCTGACTGAATTATGTCATAACTTATTACCCATATCAGAAGCGTTGTGGAGTTACCAACATGACCTCTGTAAGGGGTTTTAGGACGCCCGTTATATCATACGATAATAAGGAGTCTACTTTAAAGCACTGCTGTGGAAACATGTCTCTCGTGCCCAGAGGAATTTTTAAAATGGGTGAACCGAATTTGCAAGCATTTCAAAGGATTATGGTACCAATCTGTTATCATCTCTTACAACAGCCTTTCCAGATCTGAGCGGAAAAACACACACTCACTCACAAACACGCAAAGCAATACAGATGCAACACAATGTAAATAATAGATGTTCTATTCTAGGCAGTCAATCATGTGTATATTGCACACACACACACACACACACAAAATGTTGGTACCTTTATAATAAGCTGTGCAGGACTGGGTAATAATGTAATAATGGAAAGTGACTTATTATTTCTGTGCTGAACTTAAAAATCCAGTCTACACTCATTTATAATAATAAACTGTTATTATTAAACTGTTTTGTATGCAACACAATGAAAGGTCCAAAGAAACAATCACCAAGTTCTACACATTAGAAACACTTTTAATGTTTTCTCATAGACCACATTCCTACTAGAACAAAGACACTCACCTGTAAACTTAATCAAGGCAAATATGACCCTCCAAACATCAGTGCTCAGTGCATTTTCATATTCAAACCTTGCTTAAAGGTTGGTTACCTTGTAATGTCTCAGTGCCTGTGTATTTCAACACTTCCCTTTG
Source organism: Chitala chitala (assembly GCA_025773905.1). Classification (NCBI taxonomy): domain Eukaryota; kingdom Metazoa; phylum Chordata; class Actinopteri; order Osteoglossiformes; family Notopteridae; genus Chitala; species Chitala chitala. The sequence continues at coordinate 4,923,703 of JABJVR010000087.1, forward strand.
CATGACCTACTCTTCCACTACCACAACTATCTAACGAGAGAGAGAGAGAGAGAGAGAGAGAGATGGGGGGGAGGTAATCTGCTTATCAGAACTCAAAGCATTTAGAACAGCTGCATGAATAGAACGTTACAGTCTCTTACTATTCCCAGGATCCTCCTTCTCCTCATCTCCGTCCTACTGTTTGCTCCCAATTCTACTCGACCCCCTGGCCTGGCTGCACAGGGTTTCCTCCTTTCTCCTCCAAACATGCCAACTGGCAAAGCGCCTGTGAAACAGCCTTGTAACCCACTGACTCAGACCCACTGAGGCCATGTGCTTCCAGGTGCAGATGAAACGGGGGAACGCCCCCCCCACCACGAGCAGCATGTATTCACATGCCACAGTCGTCCTACGGGAACTACAGAACTGGGCACAAATTCCTCCGAGGAAATTACATTAATGCTGCTCAGTGGAGCACATATCCTATATTTTACAAAGAAAATTTAACAGACAAAATATCAAAAAAATATTTTTCATGGCACAAAGATAGTGGATGCTATCTAAACTGAATTAGCATTCTATAACAATTAAAACCTGCATGTTTCACATTTCTCAACAAAAGGAAGTGGAGACAAAATGAGAGAACACAGGAGATCCTAAGGATTCCAAGCACCCAACAGAACAGAAGACATCCCCAGGTATTTGACGGTCATGTGATCAATTAAAGGACGGGCCAATGTCTAAATGAGGAAACCACGAGTCTTAAACATGAACAAAAATAGCAATGTGTAACAGGAGGGACAATTTCTATTAACACAGTTCTATCATCTGTAAATGAAAAAGAGGCAGGAGACCAACTACCACAAACGTGCCATCCCTGTCCGTGGTCCTGGAAACATGCTACTCCAGTCTCAAGCGTTATAATGAAGTGCCACTTGTATTTATGCCTGGGGGGTTTAACTAAAGACCTGACATCTCCACAGCCTGCATGAGCATGCGATAGAGTGTGGACGTTACACAGACACACAGATTTGTGGGACGCAGCTGGGTCATGTTCATAAATTGTGCATCTGGCTGAGGATAACAGTGAAAGATGCCCAACCCCTTCACGATGCAAATCCAGAGCTCCGTGACATCACGCCAGCAGGACTTCGTGCATGAAAATACCGCAAATCTGAAATGTCACAGTTACACAAGGTGGACAGAGGTAAAGGGACATGACTAAAATCTTTGTTAGATGTTTATTAGATCAAGTTTAACGCATTCTGAGATTATAATCCTCAAGGTTAAAGGGGCTGAAATACCAGAAATATCCAACAGCCTTAAAATGAGATTACTGAAAAAAGTTCATACCTGCCAAAAAAAAATCCATCACATTAAAGATAATTGCGAATATACATTTTTAAAACTCGTGTTTCCTTTTTCATATGTATCACACTATAATAAAAACACAGTTATTTAAACAGAGGGATGTGTGAAGTACCTTACATTTCAGTTTGATCAGAGCACAGCTGCACACTCTGTTCTCAGCATGGCGTTCAGAAGAAGAGCGGTAATCGGTCATCACGCACTCACCAGGTCATGGTTGGTGGCGTTGGAGTCGTCTTCAGGGAATGGTTTGGACACACCGAGAGCAACGCAGTTGGCAAAGATTGCCAGGAGAATGAAAACGTCAAAAGGCCTACATGTCAGTAGTTAAAGAAACTGCACCACATTATAAAAAGCACTGGTACAAGATTTTGGCAGCAAAAGGAAACCAACCACTAACTAGAGTTACAAAAACATCATTTTAGCTTAAACTTCACATCAGAGCACAGCTGCACACTCTGTTCTCAGCATGGCGAAAAACTATCACTTTTTTTGTTTTTATTGAGTCTCACAAATGTCTTTGTTTAAGCTTCAATTTTTCAGTTTTGGCAACCGTTAGAAAATTGTGAGTTTTATTCTTTTTGTTAACAAAAACAATAAAACTTTTTTTTTTGTGTTGCTTGTCTGTACCCCATTACTGATATTCAGGTGTTACTTAAATTCCACGTTTTTAAGTTTATGGAGCAAAACAGAGACACATATACATATACACACACACAAAATACAGTATAAATATATTAAGCAAAATTAAATGAGGTCATTCTTTAGTTTTTATTACATTACGATTTTTGTTTTGGCTATTTTAGTGTTAGTCAGCTACAAAAGGTGCCCTAATACAAACCTTGAACATTTTATAAATGTACTTAATGCCCCCCTTTGAGGCAACATTACATTTGTTTTATTGCACCCTGGGCCAACTAATTTATTTCTTTGTACCTACATTTCATATTAGTTTCTTCATCTACTAACTGCTTAGTTTATTCAAATCAACCAATCAGTTTCTGTCTGCCCTTGAGATACAATTGTCCTCAGAAGATGAATGTGGCTAAACTCTAACCTGCGGGAATTGCTGGGTCACCCTCTCATTTAATTTGTTGAAAAAGCACTGCATTTTTAAAAGCAGCACAGCTTTAAAACTGACTGCAGACAAATTAGCCATTTGACGTCCCCTCACTTCCAAGCATTCATCCTGTTACTAACTTTGAAATAAACATAGCAGCAATTAAATTCCGATATACAGGACATTAGCAATAATGACACATTTCAAACACCACCAACTCTACCACCTATAAAATTTTGGTCACCATCCAAGAGAAATTCATTGTTGCTGTAATTTATGTGCTATTCATTCATTTGTCTTCTATACTGCTACATACAGTTAAAGGTTGTGGAAAGCCTGGAGCCCATCCCAGGAGACACAGGGCACAGGACAGGGCGCCAATCCCACCCCAGGGCACACACACACAACAGGCATTTTAGAGACACCAATCAATATAACCCGTAGGTCTTCGGACTGTGGGAGGAAACCAAAGAACCCACAGACAACCCACCAAGCACAGGGAGAACATATAAACTCCACGCACACAGACCCAAGATGGGAATCATACCCCAGGCCTGGAGGTGCGAGGCGACAGTGCTAACCACGCCATCATTAAAATTTAGGGCTTCTATAGAGGCTGTACTTGTCACTGAACATTTAAAATGAGACTTAAAAAAGTAACTACAAATAAAGAGCACTGAGGAGCCATGGAGGGGCTTCCCATGGGCCTCAAGGCCACATAACACAGAGAAGGCGGAGGATACTTCCACTCGACGATGGAGAGAGCTGCACGGCGAATGGGGTTGTTCAGCGTGAGGCAGAAGAGGGCACGGGGGGCTCTCTGCACGCTGTTGGCGCCCTGGATCTGCTTCTTGGCGTGCTGGCTCCTCTTACGCTGCGTGGCCGTGGAGCTGGTCGTGGAGTTGAGCGTTTCAGTCCTGTTCATCCCCAGGTGCCCAATTCCTTCCATCTCCTCCGAGTCCTGCCAGGTCGATCCTTTGTCCTTGTCTTCTCCCTCCTCGTCGTCTTCTTCTTCTTCATCCTCCTCTTCCTCATCCTCTTCCTCCTCCCCTTCAACGCCCTCTGCTTCGCTGGTGTTTGGGTACCCATCCTGGCCGTCGCCTGAGGAAGACAGCGGCGCATGTAACATCTGGTGGATCGCTTCCATGCAACTACACACAGAAGCACTCAGAGCTCACAATGTTAGCACTGAGGCAGAACAAAACTGCAGCCTCCTCCAAAACATTTCATAGCTGAAGCTCTCAAACAATAAACAGGACTACACAACTACCAAACGTTGTGAGGAAACTATTTACATCATGACGTACCCACTGTTGGTGCGAACATAACTTCAGTGGACTAAATACTGAAGTGTAATTTTCAAAGAAAAATAAGATCAGCAAACGAACGGGTTCGAAACAGACTGAAAACCTCAGTAAAGCCAGGCTGACAGACGGACAGGTAAGAGTAGTGTAAGCGTGGGTCTCCTGAGGAACATGACAGTTTCGGCAGGGAGGTGAGACGCGAGGTTCTGCTGAGGACAGCTGTGACCTACTTCTGCACAGGAGCACAGAGAGAGCGAGCGGGATTCTGGGCCAGCGCTTGGTGTGTCAGTACCTGTGGACCCACTGGGCACGCTGACCGCTAACAGCACACAGCAGGACAAAGGAAAAGGAGAGACGGAGCAGAGGGGGTGGAGTGAAAACTACACTAACAGCTTACTACTAAAATATGACATCATAGCACAGCCTGAGCAGCACTGGGGGGGACACACTGTTTCTCTCTTAAACTGCCAATCTGTGTTAAGACTGTGTGCCCGAGCCAGAAGTGTGACATTGTGGGCAATGACAAATTAAAGCTTTCATGTTACTACAGGTCAGTGTGGTGAAGAATGTTGTGTTCTTTCCTTTTCACGTTTTTATTGATTTGCAATGTCTGTATCTACAACAGTGGCCTCAGAGGACTTAAACCAAGTCACAGATCTGGTGCATCGCCTGCCTCTTACCCTCATTGCAAAATTATACACTTTTAATATGCTAAAAATCCATCCATCCATCCATCCATCCATATACTTCACTGCTTATCCAATTCAGGGTCATGGTTATGCTAAAAATAACAAATTTAATTCATGAAAAGTAATATTTGTTTCCAATAAAATTGCATATTTTGCAAATGTCTTTTTTAAACAATACACTTTCATCCTAAACAGTATCAAGTTTAGAAAAGATTGCTGCGTCATCTTTCGAATAACCAATGGTCCGCAACCCTTATATGCACCTTATTTTGAAAACCACTGCTATAAAATGTGTTTAAATTATATTTATTTTTAATATATCTAATGCTGGAATACTGGTAGGGGTGAGTATTGGTGTAATGGAGGGCTTTCTACCAATGAAAAAGCCTGGGAGAGGATTACAAGCGTTCTCCAGAAGTCAGGGGCACACACCAGCATTATAAACACCCAATTATTTCCCAGTGTGAACATGAGCAGCAGACAGTCTGCTACGTGACTCCCACACAGGTAAGGAGCTACAACTAACAAGCAGATGGATGGCTACAGCCTCTGTGGAACAGAGCTGGAGACAGCACATAAATATTGATGAGACAATTATCATACTTTTACGATTGAAGAAAAAAACTCACACACACACACACACACACACACACACACACACACACACACACATGCATACTCTCTGTCTCTCTCTTTCAACGTACAATGACATATTGCGAAAAACACAATCCTACATATGCATGCACTATATGTTCAATCTGTTAATCATCATCCAATGCCACAACTGTATCCCGACTCCGTCAATCACCGTTAACTCCTGCCCAGAAGTGATCTCTGTCACTCAATAATGCATGAGTAAAACTCAAAGTCCGCAATATAGCACGTCCCTCAAGAAGGGAACAACACTTTCTTGCACACCAAAATATTCGCAATATAACCGAGTGTAAAACGTGCAACATCTTACTTTGACTGACAACACTGTTAGTATCAGACCAAACAGCTGGAAAGACAAGTAATTCCCTCTTTAAAGAAACTTGTATTCTAAATACTATCTTTACACAGTATTATCCTAAGTGCAGAATCTTCTCCAAAAGGAAACATAAACATGTCAACTTGACAAAACAATGCAGAAAAATGCCTGTGGCCTTCTTCTCACGTTAAGGCAAGTATATGTCTATGTTTTCAACTGTCACTTTGTTAAGACTTTCCAGAGTAAATAATTCATGATGAAGTTACATATTGGGAAATCAAAAGTGTAAGCAACACAAAATACATTGAACTTACAAATAATATCCAGTTAGCATGACTGAATGGCAGTCATTATTTACATTCCTGCAAAGTGTCTAGAGACAACAAATTTTTAAAATTAATAGATTTTTAAGCGCCATGCACTAAGACAGTTGAGGAAATCCTTGAGCAGTATAATAATAATAATCCCATGGAATGTTACGCAAGTTTAAGGAAACCCAGAACAAGGCCAATGTAAGCACTCTAGACCCTTCTTTGAAAACCTAAGAGCCCAAGAGTCCAGCCCATGTGACCATAATATATATATATATATATATATATATATATATATATATCACACACACACACATTTGTCATTCCCTATACTTTTTAATGGAATTATAATAAAAGAGCACATATTATCACATAACACTCAATAAGTCAAATTGTAACAATATTTGATCACACATAAAAGCACTTGTTAAGAGTTTAAAACTTGTCAGGTTATTGGATTAGAAAGTAAAGTACTTTGTTAATGTTCTGAGACACCAAGTACATGCAGTTATAAATGCCTTCTGTCAATATATACAGGTGGACGAATTTATTGGTACCCTTCCAGTAAAGAAAGAAAAGCACACAACTGATAGAAACTGATAAAACTAATATTAAATAATTTAATGAACATCTACTAACGAAAATCAGATTGCTTTTAAAATGTCATTTAACAGAATTATAAAAAAAAAAACTAACTAATTAAACTGCCCATTGTGTGTTTTTACTTCTTTACTGGAAGGGTACCAACACATTTGTCCATGTGTGTAGTTAACATAATTCAACTTTAAAAAGAAAAATTCTTATACTGTAGTACTTACATAAGTTTAATAAACAACTCAACTTAAATATTTAAAGCCAACACCTTTGACAGTGCAGCTCTGAAGTGTGATGGCCTATGAAAGCCCTGCTCAGCCTGCATAGTACCTGGATGGGAGACCACCTGGGAAAGCTTTGGCTTTGGTCTTAGTGGGACCAGTGGGGGGTGCACACTCTGCGTAGGTCCTAACATCCCAGTAGAGTGACTGGGACTCTGTACTGTAAAAAGTGGCACCCTCGTTTGGATTAGATGTAAACACCAAGGTCCTGACTCTCTCCTGCTCACCCATAGCTGGTGTGAGGTGAACTTTGCGACGCATTACAGCTGGCACGGCATCATTCAGCTGGATGCTGTACACTAATGAAGAAGAATCCCTATTCCACTGTAAACCACTTTGGGTGTCTGGAAAAGTACTATACAAGGGTCATGAATTATTGTATGCATTATACTTTGTGTTGTATAAGGAATTTACTTTGATTGTGTGTACAAAAGAAAAAAAATAATAGACGCACACACACAGGTGTCATGAAAAAACACAAACCCAATGTGATTGATGGAGGTGTGTCTGTTAATTGAAACTGTAAAAATCACACTGCACCTGGTAACTATAGTGTCTGATATCTGGTAGTTGCCATTGCATAAAATTAACATCATTTTGTTTCTCTGAAAAGGTAGCAGAATGAACTCTGAGCTCGGTGTTCTCCCTTATCAGAAGAATTGGTACACTGCGTACAATAATGGATGGAAAGTACATTTTTATAGCTGGTGACAGACACACTGACACACTTTATCCACGTTTAGCAGGTTCATGCTGCTAATTTCTAGTCGCCTATCTTTGGAACATGCACAGAGCACGATTAGTTTTCATTTTTATAGACAATCATGCCCCCCACCCTTGTTAAAAGCCAACTGACACCCTTGTGAACGGCATAATTACTGGGGGGGGGGGGGGGGGGTTAAAACAAGGACGGCGTTTTAGCTGTCCACAAATTATTCTAAAAATAAAAAGATCCAATCCATCCCCATAACTTAAAACTGTTGAAAATACAGTATGGACTACATGAACCCTATAAAATCTGAAATGTTACGCACCAAATCCAAGATCAAAATGTCTCTCGTCAGAAATAACATGTTGTTAGAATCACAAGTTATAACGTAGTATGAGAAAACATAACATCGGGAAACTCGTGTGTGCATGTCAAAATTGATCGAAGCTGCAGACAGTTGCATGCGAAGAATAATTACACAAGACGGTCTGTACAGCAAGTTATTGTACTAACTCTGCCAGCAAAACACACCCTTAAAAATATATAACAGGGGTCTATTAAGAAGCTGGTTGTTCTCAGAGAGACAGAAAAAAGTATATTTTGTATATTACTCATTTACTTAGCTGTGCAAGCAGTTTTTTCACGCATGTACAAATACCCCCATTATGTGACACTGCTACAAGGGTGTCATTAATATAGAAAACAAATTAAAGGCCTGAAATATCTTCAAAGGTTCTCCTATTTAATTTCATTTTACGAAAATGCATTTTCAAATATTTTCTGGATAACAAAATCAAGTTGTATAACCTGTAAGAAGTAGGCCAGGGCTGCCTTGCTTTTTGTCGATTACGAGGTATTTGGTCTTTTGTCCTATGGAATACATTTTTGTGTCGTATTTATCAAGATCTTGATATAATCTACATTGGCAGTAATTCAGAGCTAGTTTTAATATAACTATAAACAAATTAAGCTCTGGCTGTAACCTTATAGTGAAACTTTACTGTAGGAAACACCAAATACAGGAAAAGAATAATGGGTTTTGGACGTTAAACGCATCCTTTAAAAGTATTTATAGAAATTTAGCATTTTAATTGGGAGGTCACAACCCGGTGGTAATGGTTTAAGACCTAAAACGTATAAAACATGAAGTTAACAGAACTAATAGAGACCATTATCATTTGCAAATTCCTAAAAGCATCTACCTTTTTAATGTGTGCTAGATGTGGAAGTATTCATGCGCGCGCACACACACACACACACACACACACACACACACACACACACACACACACACACACACACACACA